>CM038704.1:8657558-8827558 GCA_021613375.1 Megaleporinus macrocephalus | reverse complement strand
TGGATATTTTTTAGCTGAATGGTGATATACGATATATATCTGGATATTTTTTAGCTGAATGGTGATATACAATATATCCCAAAATTTTTTAGCTGAATGATGATATACGATATATATCTTGGTATTTTTTAGCTGAATGGTGATATACGATATATCCCAAAAAATTTTAGCTGAATGGCGATATACGATATATATCTGGATATTTTTTAGCTGAATGGTGATATACGATATATATCTGGATATTTTTTAGCTGAATGGTGATATACGATATATCCCCAAATTTTTTAGCTGAATGGCGATATACGATATATATCTCGATATTTTTTAGTTGAATGACCATATACGATATATATCTGGATATTTTTTAGCTGAATGGTGATATACGATATATATCTGGATATTTTTTAGCTGAATGGTGATATACGATATATATCTGGATATTTTTTAGTTGAATGACCATATACGATATATATCTGGATATTTTTTAGCTGAATGGTGATATACAATATATCCCAAAATTTTTTAGCTGAATGATGATATACGATATATATCTTGATATTTTTTAGCTGAATGGTGATATACGATATATCCCAAAAATTTTTAGCTGAATGGCGATATACGATATATATCTGGATATTTTTTAGCTGAATGGTGATATACGATATATATCTGGATATTTTTTAGCTGAATGGTGATATACGATATATCCCAAAATTTTTTAGCTGAATGGCGATATACGATATATATCTGGATATTTTTTAGTTGAATGACCATATACGATATATATCTGGATATTTTTTAGCTGAATGGTGATATACGATATATATCTGGATATTTTTTAGCTGAATGGTGATATACAATATATATCTGGATATTTTTTAGCTGAATGGTGATATACGATATATCCCAAAATTTTTTAGCTGAATGGCGATATAAGATATATATCTGGATACTTTTTAGCTGAATGGTGATATACGATATATATCTGGATATTTTTTAGCTGGATGGCGATATACAATATATCCCAAAATTTTTTAGCTGAATGGCGATATACGATATATATCTGGATATTTTTTAGCTGAATGGCGATATACGATATATATCTTGATATTTTTTAGCTGAATGGCGATATACGATATATATCTTGATATTTTTTAGCTGAATGGCGATATATGATATATATCTGGATATTTTTTAACGGAATGGCGATATACGATATATATCTGGATATTTTTTAGCTGAATGACGATATACAATATATATCTTGATATTTTTTAGCTGAATGGCGATATACGATATATATCTTGATATTTTTTAGCTGAATGGCGATATACGATATATATCTGGATATTTTTTAGCTGAATGGCGATATACGATATATATCTGGATATTTTTTAGCTGAATGGCGATATACGATATATATCTGGATATTTTTTAGCTGAATGGCGATATACGATATATATATGGATATTTTTTAGCTGAATGGTGATATACGATATATATCTGGATATTTTTTAGCTGAATAGCGATATACGATGTATATCTGGATATTTTTTAGCTGAATAGCGATATACGATATATATCTGGATATTTTTTAGCTGAATGGCGATACACGATATATCCCGATATTTTTTAGCTGAATGGCGATATACGATATATCCCGATATTTTTTAGCTGAATGGCGATATTCGATATATATCTGGATATTTTTTAGCTGAATGGCGATACACGATATATCCCGATATTTTTTAGCTGAATGGCGATATACGATATATATCTCGATATTTTTTAGCTGAATGGCGATATACGATATATATCTGGATATTTTTTAGCTGAATGGCGATATACAATATATATCTGGATATTTTTTAGCTGAATGGTGATATACGATATATATCTGGATATTTTTTAGCTGAATGGCGATATACGATATATATCTGGATATTTTTTAGCTGAATAGCGATATACGATATATATCTGGATATTTTTTAGCTGAATGGCGATATTCGATATATATCTCGATATTTTTTAGCTGAATGGTGATACACGATATATCCCAATATTTTTTAGCTGAATGGCGATATACGATATATATCTCAATATTTTTTAGCGGAATGGCGATATACGATATATCTGGATATTTTTTAGCTGAATGCCGATATTCGATATATATCTGGATATTTTTTAGCTGAATGGCGATATATGATATATATCTGGATATGTTTTAGCTGAATGGCGATATTCGAAAAATACCTCGATATTTTTTAGCTGAATGGTGATATACGATATATATCTGGATATTTTTTAGCTGAATGATGATATACGATATATATCTCGATATTTTTTAGCTGAATGGCGATATTCGATATATATCTCGATATTTTTTAGCTGAATGGTGATATACGATATATATCTCGATATTTTTTAGCTGAATGGCGATATTCAATATATATCTCGATATTTTTTAGCTGAATGGTGATATACGATATATATCTCGATATTTTTTAGCTGAATGATGATATACGATATATATCTGGATATTTTTTAGCTGAATGGCGATATTCGATATATATCTCGATATTTTTTAGCTGAATGGTGATATACGATATATATCTCGATTTTTTTTAGCTGAATGGCGATATTCAATATATATCTCGATATTTTTTAGCTGAATGGTGATATACGATATATATCTCGATATTTTTTAGCTGAATGGCGATATTCGATATATATCTCAATATTTTTTAGCTGAATGGTGATATACGATATATATCTGGATATTTTTTAGCTGAATGGCGATATACAATATATATCTGGATATTTTTTAACAGAATGGCGATATACGATATATATCAGGATATTTTTTAGCTGAATGGCGATATTCGATATATATCTCGATATTTTTTAGCTGAATGGTGATATATGATATATATCTGGATATTTTTTAGCTGAATGGTGATATTCGATATATATCTGGATATTTTTTAGCTGAATGGCGATATACGATATATATCTGGATATTTTTTAAAGGAATGGCGATATACAATATATATCTGTATATTTTTTAGCTGAATGGCGATATACGATATATATCTGGATATTTTTTAGCTGAATGGCGATATTCGATATATATCTCGATATTTTTTAGCTGAATGGCGATATACGATATATATCTGGATATTTTTTAACGGAATGGCGATATACGATATATATCTCGATATTTTTTAACGGAATGGCGATATACGATATATATCTCAATATTATTTAGCGGAATGACGATATACGATATATATCTCAATATTTTTTAGCTGAATGGCGATATACGATATATATCTCGATATTTTTTAGCTGAATGGCGATACACGATATATCCCGATATTTTTTAGCAGAATGATGATATACGATATATATCTCGATATTTTTTAGCTGAATGGCGATATACGATATATCCCAATATTTTTTCTTCCAATAAGGTGATAACAAATCTAATCAGCGCCTATTCGATAGCTTCTTTCGTGTCTTTATCCGTCTCTGGGGTGAGTTTTGTGAGGGAGAGAGGCAGGGCAGTGTGAAGTTAAGACAAACTGGGAGAAGAGAAAAGCGAACTGGTGGATCTACAAGTATAATTGCAGCGCAACACAGACTACATCGATATAAACAATATTGTCTCATCTTATATCTTATATAAAAATATATCAATATCTCTTAAAAACTCAATATATTGCCCATACCTACTGTAACTTGCATCAACATAAAAAACAGCATATCAAATAGTATGATATATTATTAGGCTATCATACTGTATCAGACTGTAAGATATTGCATTGCACTGTACATTATGACACCAGTTTGTATAATAATATATCACTATCTACTTTTTTAACATTCTATCATATTATATAACAGCGCATTATATATTTAGAGCTGGGCCCAAACATTAGACTACTTGCTTGTTGGGTAGGTATTTGTTTTTTTTTATATAAGCTATTAATAAATAGGGCTGTGTATTGGCAAGTACCTGATGATACAATACATATAGTGATACAGCGGTCACGATTCAATATATCACGATATATCGATTTTTAAAATACTACTATTAAAACACACCACTGTATGAACAGGTTTGCCAAGGCTTACAATAGTACTGCAACCTTGTGCTGCTTGTTAATGTTGGAGTGGAGCTGAAAATGGATTGCAACAATGCCATCTAGTGGTCAGTGGTTTAAACACAACACACAATGATTCACTGTCTGCCAGGAATCTGTGTATCGATATAGTATCACAAAACATAATATCCTAAAATATTCCATATTTAGATATTTTTTTACACGCCTATTAATAAAGGTGAACTGCAAAACACTGTAATGTTCAAGAGAAGCTTAGAAAACTGTACAGCTTTTATCAGTTTAGCATCAGCCTCTCTAGCGCTACCAGAAGCTTCTCCAGAAAATCCACCACTCCACCCGTATTCAGGCTTTTCAACATAAAAGTCCTTATAAGCACAAACCTAAAGCATCTCATCTCTTTAAACCACAGCCTCTTTTTCCAGAGCGGCTCCAAACATCGCCCCTCCTTGTCTCTAAGTAAAAAAAAAAGTATAAAAAGAGAGAGCTAACAGCTAACAAACGTTGTAATGCTTCTGAGTAAAGACAGAACGTCTTCAGCAGCTCCTCTGCTCCACACTGGCAGAGCCTCAGAGCCTCAGTCAGCTCTAATTAAATTACACTCAAACACAACGGGGCAGATTAGGGTCTCCACCCCCCCAGGAACACCTGTGTGTGTCAGCCTGAGGAACAGGTGAAGCTCTCAGAGGAAGCATTTACAGGTTGTTACAGGTAATGAGAGGTAATGAGCGCTGCACCACCACACCTCAAGGACACGCCCCTCCTCCCTCAGGTGAGCACCTTATTCAATTCACCTGGGTGACATCCCAATGGGAAGAACAGGTGTAGGACACAAATAAATATATAATTCTCTCTCTCTCTCTCTCTCTCTCTCTCTCTCTCTCTCTCAGTTATAATAAGCAAGGTGAGGATTATGGTACGTACCGTAGTGAACTCAAAGTCCTTCTGATTGGCTAAATTGAGGATGTACTCGATTCTGAACTGGTTTGCCGGACTGGCTAACTGGACCGGAGGAGCCAAGGTGTTCATTGCCGTCACAATAGTCTGTAAAAATAAAAACAGAGAGTTTTATAAATGTACTTCTATATACGTTCTATTGATATTAATACAAATAATTCTATGGAGCTGAATAAAGATGGTGACACTTACCTCTATAGCTTCTTTAATGTTATTCTTAATGTCCTGAATTTTCTGTTTTTTCTCTCTGCGAAACAAAAACCTCATCAGTTCACTGCGCGGATACAGGCAGAGCGAAATGTTCAATCTGTTTAATATATAAACACAGAACAAACACAAAAAACTAACAGCACTTACTCTGCATTGAAGCCGTTGACATGCAAAATACGCATCTGTTTGACTATCGTACTTTTCCCTGATTCTCCAGCTCCTGAGAAAGAGAGAGGGCAGAAAGAGAGACAGAGAAAGAAAGAGAGAGCACAGAGAGAGATAGAGAAAGACAGAGAGAGCAAAACAAGAGCGAGAGATAGAGATACAGAGAGATTGAGAGAGGATGGAAAAGTAAGATCAGAGAGAAAGAATGACAGAGACAGACATACAGGGAAAGTGAAAGAGTGAGATGACAGAAGGAGGGGATATATATATATATATATATATATATATATATATATATAGAGAGAGAGAGAGAGAGAGACAGAAAGAGAAAGAGAAATAGAGAAAACAAAAGACCGAAAGACAGACAGAGTGATTGAGAGAGGAAGGGAGAGGAAGATCACAGAGAGAGAATGACAGAGAGACAGACATACAGGGAGAGTGAAAGAGTGAGATGAGAGAGAGATAGAGACAGGAAGAGAGAGATGACAGAAAGAGGGGGTACAGAGAGAGAGAAAGACAAGAGATACAGACATACAGGGAGAGAGAGAGATAAACAAAAAGAAAGAGAGATACAGAGATTGAGAGAAAAGGACAGTGAGAGAAATATATGTAGAGAGGGAGAATATATATATATATATATATATATATATATATATATATATATATATATATATATATATATATATATATATATATGAAAGAGAGAAGGAAAGAGCAAAGGATACACAAAAAAAGAGACAGAGAGAGGGGGTACAGAGAGAGAGAGAGAGAGGGAGAGAGAGAGAGAGAGAGAAAGAGAGAGAGAAAGAAAGAGAGAGAGAGAGAGAGAGAGAGACTGGTAAATAACTTTATACACAGTGCAAAAACATTGACACATCAGCATTTAAACTGAAACAACTCTGGTATTGTAATCTGTACATATGCAGTTGATTAGTTATTGATCAGAAGAACGCCCTGAAGTTTGTTTTTACAGCCTCCAAGCAGCATCTGAGAGAACTCATCTGAGTCCGAGTGAATCATGTCTGATCAGTGATTCCAATACAGATCAATCAGTCTTCCGTTATCACAGCTGAGCTGCGATCAATAACTCGGCCGCCGACTTCAGCCACGCTTCATAGGACAGCCCACTTATGAACAGCACGTATTACTGTTTATGTAAACTTTACCTCTGAAATAAAACAGAGCTCAATGTAAACATTCTGGATACTCAGTTCAGTTCAGCTCTTAAATATTCAGGAGAAAACAGACACACTTACTGTAAACAGTCAGCGCAGTTTCTAATGACTGATCTTTCACCACAACACCAAAGAAACAAAACTGAAACTGAATCAAAACTAAAACTCTGCTATTTAACTCAGTATTAAATAGCAGTATCTCTACTAAGAGGAGTGAGATTCACACTGAACATCAGCTCACAGAGAATCTGCAGATATAAAATATATAAAAGATCCAAAAATCTCAAATCTCAGAAATACAGAATCAGTGAGAAACAGATGATATCTGATATTAATGTTGTACATATCTTTAGATGCTTATACAAAAAAATGTATAAATCTGGAAAAAATGTATAAATCTGGATTACTGTTACAGTAAATGTATATTTTTTTAGCAGTAAAATGATTGTTTTTAACCCAGCATTACCTGATTATTATGCTTTTCTCAAACTGAATTACAGAGTATCGTTTCCTAGTTTGGGTGAAACGATGGATGGCAGTTAGTGCAGACAGATCTGTTTATCAGATATTAAAGTTCAGCAGCTGCTAATAGTAAATTAACCTGCTTACAGGTGAAGAAATAAAGCGGCCCCAAAAGTCGTTTACAAAAGTAAACGACTATTTTTACAAATAGTAAAAATATGAACACATACTTTACTTAGAATCCAATTCCACCACTGTATCTATATCTATTAAAGGACAATGTTGTACATACAGGTAAGTCTTGTTTTGTTCTCGCTTTGTGTGTGTGTATATATATATATATATATATATATATATATATATATATATATATATATATATATATATATATATATATATATATACACACACAATCTTGTTTTCCCTCTGTTGTATTTTAATGCCATTTTTTCCTTTCTGCTCTTTATTTATTTATTTTTTTAATTTGTTTGTTTATTTTTGCTTTTTGATTCATTTCATTGATTGTTTTTGTTTTTCCTCTCCCCACTTATGACTGTATATACATAAGTATCTACTATTTCTATTTACTATTATTATAATTAATAAAAAAAAAATAATAATACAGTTCTAACAGTCCCCCAAAGAGGAGGAGTGGTGGATGGGAAAAAAAAAAAAACTATTTCAATTTCACATATTAAGGGAAAATATGAAACTTCAATTGACAAAAAATACCTTTATTTTACTCTTACAAAAGCATTATTTTTTATTTTTATTAATATTTGTGTAGTGGCTACATGAATATGAATATAGTCATAATTTTCCTTTTCACTAATTTTGTTTAATATATTGTGTGAATATGGATCTGTGGAGCGAATATCTCAAACTGAAGTACAGGGTATCGTTTCCTAGTTTGGGTGAATCTGTGGATGGCAGTCAGACAGATCTGCACCTGATAATTGTACATGAACCTGCTTACAGGTGAAGAAATAAAGCTATTAGTAGTAACTATTACTACTAATAGTAAAAATGTGAATGTTATGGCACATTTTTTTTGAGACAGATTAATATATTATAATTGAAAAAGCAAAAACTGAAACTGAAAACGAGTCCAGTAAACCCACCGATTATTCTGTTTCTGTCAGACAGAAAGGGGGAATTCAAATTTTTGCAAATTACTGTATATCTTCGTTTGTTTACTGAACAGCGGCACATCTGTAATCCAAACTCAGTCAGTACAATCAGTACTGTAAACATGCAAAGATCTAATGATCGCATACAAACTGTAGCTGATACAGTTATACAACAATTCAAAGCTCAAACCATTTAAACACTAAACAACACAGTTCAAAGGTTGTATTTTTTTTATTTATGTGCAATAAAATAAAAATCTACAATAAGGCGTTTACTAAACTACTCACTAAACAGCAGTTTTAGATTTATTTTTAAATATTTTTAGAAATGATGTAATAATTTATTATATGATAAGTAAGATCTTATAATCTGTTTACATTCATTTCTGAATTTTGGATATTAATTTTACTAGAACTTCATTCTAGTAATTTAGAACCTCCTACACATCTGATAGTCATTCTGTACCCCTCTATCATTTCTACACTTCCTCTGCTACTGATTACCAACCAACTGTTTAGTTTACTTTAGAATCAGACTATGTATTTATATGAAATCAGATTAGTTCACTCAAATACTTCAGATATCTTGAACGTGTAGCCACTATATGCATATTAACCATACTTACATTTCTGAGAGTAAATTAACTATTACTTATTATAATTTATTATTATTTACTATTATTTATCAGGCTTTGCCAGAACTATTAGAATTAATATGCTTCAAATCAAAGTGGATTTGAACTTATTAGCATGGAGCACATAAACCACCTGTGGATGTTGTTACACCATACACACCTCCCTGGGCTGTGACATCACAACTGGGGGTATTTATCATTAAATACAGAGGATTTATCATTATCATGATAAATAATGTCAGAAAACGTATTTCTGAGCATATTGTAGATAGTATCAATACTCAAAGAACACTGATTAAAGCTATGTTTTATTCAGAGTGAGTATAATTAGACCAGTTTAACTGGATTCAGTGCAGCACAGTTAATTTTATTACTTAAACGTGACGCTATTGCTTTGTTTAAACTTTTAAAAATGCAGAAAAACTTATTGTTCACATGCTTATCATGTATGGTTGAAAATGTATGGAAGCATGGTGATGTTATATTTTTTGTCCTGATGTTTGATAAAGTTGTCACAATTCATATTTGCCCCCTTAAAAGATCCAGAGCCCACCAGCAGGCCCAAAGTGTTACTAAATACTTCTATAGTCTAAGAACAACCCAACCAGTTTACAAAGTAGTCTTTGTAACTAGTGAGTAATGAGTCTTACTGTGTAAGTGTCTGGAATTCTAAGGGGTTAATTAATGTACCATTGACTGTAAACACAAACTTATGAAAGCTGGAGAAGGACGCTGAAGCTGTGAGGCTACAAAGACGAACAATTCTGAAAATAAATGTTCTTTAGAAAAGACAATGGTTCCTATATAGATGTTGTACGTGGTGGCTTTCCAATGAAAAACCATTATCTCTATTCTGGTCCATTTCTATTTTTCTACATGAATTAAACACAAACCAACAGGAATGCTCCAAAAGAGCTTGGAAAAACTTCTGGTTCCATTGACTCACATTGAAAGTGAAGATTTCTGTCCTCTCCTGTAAAGTTGCTATTTTGGAGATACTCGTTTCTTTGGACAGCGATGATATGGTTCTTTATAGAATCTTGTTGAATATAGTTCTATAGAGCACCTAATCGAGTTGAAGTCTTTCCAGGAAGGTCTGTTTATGTCTAGCCAACCAAGCCCAAACCTTCTATCTCTTTATAATTTCAGTGACCAAAATCCACGAAACTGAAGGTCAGATTTTTTTTAACAGAAACGTTTTTAAAATCGCTGATAAAACCTGACAAAAATCTCATAAATGCTTTTTGGTTTAACAACACAAAAACAAGACTTTTCAGCTTCAATCTCCACAATAGGGGACCCCTCTCTGACCGACCCTACCCAGTTCATGGCCTACAGCTCTTGTTGGTGCTTTATAAGACTACTGTCCTTCTTAAAGAATGCTTCAAGAACGATGTTTTTTAAAAGTGTGGCCCCCAAAAAACAAGAAACGCTGTTTTATGACTGGCTGTTTAGCGAAATGGTCTGGCTACTCGCTCTCTCCGTGGACGAGCAGGGTTCAGACGGCACAGGGAAGCGTTTTAGACTTCAAAACACTGAATTCTGGCCCTATAAGTGAGTTCATCTATCTACCTATTCATCTATCTGACATTCCTTGTTATCTTATTTAACAACATCACCTGCTGTATTAATATTGTGTGTTATTTATGTGCAATAAAATAAAAATATACAATAAGGGTTTCACTAATCTACTCACTAAACAGTAGTTTTAGATTTATTTTTAAACATTTTTAGAAATTATGTGAGTAATAATTTCTTATATGATGAGTAAGATCTCATAATCTGTTTACATTCATTTCTGAATTTTGGATATTAATTTTACTAGAACTTCATTCTAGTAATTTAGAACCTCCTACACATCTGATAGTCATTCTGTACCCCTCTATCATTTCTACACTTCCTCTTCTACTGATTACCAACCAATTGTTTAGTTTACTTGAAATCCGATTAGTTTACTCAAATACTTCAGATATCTTGAACGTGTAGCCACTATATGCATATTAACCATACTTACATTTCTGAGAGTAAATGAACTATTTATTATAATTTTTATAATTTATTATTATTTACTATTATTGATCAGGTTTTTAAAGCTTTGCCAGAACTATTAGAATAAATATGCTGCTGTAACCTGTGGATGTTGTTACACCATACACACCTTCCTGGGCTGTGACATCACAACTAGGGGTGAGTAATATAGGGGATTTATTAAAACACTGAAGTTATTGTAATTCTGGCACTACACGTGAGCTCATCTATCTACCTATTCTTCTATCTGACATTCCTTGCTATCTTAAGAATTTAACTAGGCTGAAGACCAGCTCCATTGACTCTACACCTCTCAAACCTGAACCACTGGACATCAGACCATTTAACAGCTACAAGTTATGATTTTTATGGCATTCCTATTCTATTCTACACATTACCTTTAACTACAGGATCAATGTTACATTTCTAAAAGGGGAATTAAGCTATTTTTAATTTACTTTATTAGCTAATTAAGATATAAAGAAACTAAATTCAGAGTGATTTATTGTAATTCTAGCACTGCACGTGAGTTCACTTCATCTGTTCTGTCATTGCTGCTCTTAGTGTTTGTCAGTCTCTGCCCGTTTGCATTTACATACATTAGAAATAGTGACTCCAAACTCCACAAAACTTCTACTTTATGTGCAATAAAATAAAAATCTACAATATGTTTTTTAACCAATCACTAAAAGCCATTTTTGGATATTTTTGCTAAATATTTTTTAGAAATGATGTGAGTAATTATTTATTACATGACAAATTAGATCTTATAATGATCTATTTATCTTCATTTCTGAATTCAATATCTCTCTGTCTCTATCTGTTTTCCTCCTTCTCTCCACTCCCCACCTCCCTAGTATATGCAGCCTATACAGCAGAGTCAGCAGATTTGGATATTGTTAGATATTAGAATAAATGCAACACCAGCCCCGTCCCATTTCCACACATGTAAATATGATCATATCAATTTTATATTATCCTACCTGTTTCTACCTCAACCAGCAAAGCAAAACTAGCATAGCATTTCCAGTGTTTTGATTGGAAGTTGGCGGCAAAGCTCAGCATGACTTTGTTTTTATGCTGCCATGTCTTAAACCAGCCACTTGTTTGATCGCGCCCGTGTGATAGGTGGCTTCAGACTCTTATTAGTAAAACTATTAAAATACAATTCATCGCGCAGTCCTTCTACCATCTGGCAAACTAAATTTAAGCCAGAAAAGTGGATGTTTTACTCCTCTGGGCCCAAAAAAGAGAGTTACATTGTTAGAAAATAATAATATTAACCACATTCCCAATACTGGCCAGATCAGTTATTTACATTTCACTATATGTTAAATAGTAAGAATTAAATTACTTTGACAATTTGTTTTATAACTTAATAACTATGACTAATAATACATCACTGCTGTACACACTGCTTGAAAAAGAAATTGGTTGAGAAATTAAGTCTATAACATTTGTCAGAATAAACAAACCTGCTGTTAAACTACAAACTGTACATGCAGAATAAATCTGTGAGTAAACTACAAATATACTAAACTGGTGACATTTTTATTAGGATTGTTTTATTACAGCTCCTGGTTCAATAGTGTGTCTAAAAGATAGATACATTTCCTACATGATCAATAAAGCATGTACATATCTATATATTTATCTATCTATTTGATATTCCTTGTTATCTTATTAACTGGTGGTTGTGAGTTAAGGCTGAAGACCAGCTCCATTGACTCCACACCTGTCTACAGACCTCGCAAACCTGAACCACTGGACCATCAGACCATTTACCAGCTACAAGTTGTGATTTTTATGGCATTTCATTCTATTCTACACATTAACTTTAACTACAGGCTCAATATTACATTTCTAGAAGGGGAATTCAGCTATTTTCAATTTACATTATTAATTGAGATATAAAGAACCTCCTACAACCTTCTATAAATCCTAATTCAGTGTGGTTCTATAGAAACAGAGTAAGAATTGTTAACAGTGGTGGTGAATGGAACCAGACATTAAGAACACGATTTTAAATTCTACTATTAAATTCTACTATTTTCACTATTTTAAATTCTATATGAAAGCTGAGAAGACGTGTAGGTTCACTGGTGGTTTTGTATAGTAAATATATTGGTGTGATTAACAGCATAACCTCTGATTCCCATCACCACCACTGTAAAGAAATCAGAACCATTCATAATATCTCTGTTTGCATCCAAACCAGGAATTTATTATTGTGTTAATATTTAGTAACTACACTACTGTTAAACTGAGTGGGGAGTAATAATAAATCAAATATAATAATAAATCAAATAGATTCACAAATAAACCTTAGTAATATATATATATATATATATATATATATATATATATATATATATATATATATATATATATATATATATATATATATATATATATATGCTCCACTGAAGACCCTGAAAACTCCTGTTCAGTGTTTAAGAATGTTTCATATGAAAATTAAACAAAATATGAAACGTAAACAGATATTTTGGCTAAAGAGATAGAACGTTATGATTCTGACAGTGTTGAGCATATGACTGTACATTGCTCTTTCACATTACTGGCACTCTGAGCACTCCCCCCATATATCTTACTTGAGGGGGAATTCCACCTCTTTTTTAAAATTCCCCCATAACTCAAAGGTTGAGGTGTAAATTCAGGGTGGGTTTGGTGTGAAGCTGTTTAGGTGAGCACAGTGGTGGTGATGGTAACCAGAGGTCACCATGTCTACAACATAGACATTTTATATACCATCCGAAACCACCAGCGAACCTACACATGTCTTCTGAGTGTCCATATAGAGTGTTGATAATGTTAAATCTGAAAATAATATTTTCTATCTACCGTATAATGAATGAAGGAATGAGTTTTAAAGCAGAATCATGTTTTAAACTACTATAAAACAAGGTGTAGGGCGTCAGGCAGAGTATTCATAGCCATTTCACGTTGGAAACTTTCTGTGAGGGAGCTGTTAGAACAAACCTGACTCTGCAAGTTCCCCCGAATGGAGCATTTCACACCAAACCACTCTTTGTTTACATCCTAACTATGTAATTATGGGGGAATTTTCTGTTCAATTCAGGCATTATATGTATATATGAGCGGCAAGGCGGCGCGGGCCCACGCGGCCAGCGGCTGGTCAGCCCAGAACGGCGGCGAGATCTGCTCAACAAACACACACACCTGAGTCATCTCAGATAAACGAGCAGGTCGTCGGTGAGCGGCCAGACGCACGGAAGACACGCGGGAACGTTGGCGGAACGTTCTCGGCTCAGAGGAACCTACCTAACAGCAGCAGCCGGTGGGTGGCCCTGTATATCTGCTTGTCTTTCTGAAGCTGCTTCTCGATCTTCTTGTTGGCTTCCCTCTGCGCCTTCTCTTCGTTCCGCTGGTCTTCAGTCTTACTGTTACCCAAACAACCCATCTTCCCAAAAACGCCCAGCGAGAGTTCGGTTTTTGGGGGTGGGGTGGGGGGTGGGGAGGGGAGCGGGGTCGAGGGGGTCAGCGTAATATCCGATTCCGAGAGCGACTCCTTGATCCGGCCTGGTTATCAGAACACCTGGATTGAGAACTGTGACATTCACACGTGCAGGTACAACCCCCCTGACCCCCCCTCCCCACCCCCCCCCACCCCCAACCCCCACCGGAGCAGATCCTGGGTGAAGATCACAAGGAGCTCCGGGCGAGAGGAGAAGAGGAGGTCTGGAGAAGAGGAGGTCTGGAGAAGACGAGATGGTGAAAACACAAGAGGCCGGCCTACACACACACACACACACACGCACGCACGCGCGCGCACGCACGCACACACGCACGCGCTCACAGACACTCGGCCCAGTCCTCTCAGCACCACAACAACAAGAACTCTCCTCCAGTCCTGCTCCTCTTCATCCACAGCCTCCCTCCTCCTCTTCCTCTTCCTCACAGCTCACAGGAACGGGTTCGGTTGCCCGCTCCCACCGCGCTTCACGGAGGCCCCCCAATCCGAACGCGATCTAGAACATTTCCCGTCGAGGTTCTCCAAAATGACGACAGAATCCTCCGCTGCTCCCAAAACCATGAAGCAGCGTTTTTATTATCGCTCACGGTTTAAAAAAAAAAAAAGAAAAAAGCAGTGAGGGGGGGAAGAAAGAAAGAAAAATGAAAGGCGGATAAAAATCAAAGAGAGAAATATTTCCAGCAAAATGACGGCATTCCGCCCCTCGCCGTGGCCGACACACCGAGCTCTCCAACTCCGCCACAGAACCGAAACACGGCCGATAAAAAAGCTCCCGGAGGAGAACGGAGCTGTTTTTCTCTGGGAGCTGATCTGAGGTCGCTTTTTCAGAGAATCAGGAGAGGCCCTCTCTCTCTCTCACACTCGTTCACTCTCCCCCGTTTTCTCTCCGTTAGCCGCTCCTGCTGGCCCTCGGAACCTCTCCTCCGGTCCGTCTCAGCTCCGCCGCCGAACCGGATTCCGGGTTTGTGTACCGGCGGCCGGAGCTCGGCTCTCGGTCGCGCTGCGCTTTTGTATCTCTCCGTTCAGAACCAGTCGGGCTGTGCATGTGCGCGCAGACACGGCGCCGATAATCCGCCCCGAAATCACCGACACGGCGATGACAGCAAGTCCTCCGCGCGCGCAGCGGCCCCGCGCTCGAACGGACGCGGTTCAGTCCGGTGAGCGAGCGCGTTTTCGGGCGATTTTTCGCTCGTTTTCTCGCTGAATCGAACGCTGAGCGGAGCGGCGCGCGGCTGATGGGTGGGGCAAACCGCTCTCATTGAAGCCTGTGTACGGGCAGCGGCGGGTCACGTGACCTCCGCAAAAACGTCAGCAGGCTGCGAATCTGCGGAGGAGAGGCGCCCTCTTTAAACAGCAGCTCAAAACTCTCCCACTGACCATATACACACATATACAACACTCAAAACACTCACACTGACCATATACACATATATACAATACTCAAAACACTCACACTGACCATATACACACATATACAACACTCAAAACACTCACACTGACCATATACACATATATACAACACTCAAAACACTCACACTGACCATATACACACATATACAACACTCAAAACACTCACACTGACCATATACACACATATACAACACTCAAAACACTCACACTGACCATATACACATATACAACACTCAAAACACTCACACTGACCATATACACACATATACAACACTCAAAACACTCACACTGACCGTATACACATATATACAATACTCAAAACACTCACACTGACCATATACACACATATACAACACTCAAAACACTCACACTGACCATATACACATATATACAATACTCAAAACACTCACACTGACCATATACACACATATACAACACTCAAAACACTCACACTGACCTTATACACACATATACAACACTCAAAACACTCCCACTGACCATATACACACATATACAATACTCAAAACACTCCCACTGACCATATACACACATATACAATACTCAAAACACTCACACTGACCATATACACACATATACAATACTCAAAACACTCCCACTGACCATATACACACATATACAACACTCAAAACACTCACACTGACCATATACACACATATACAACACTCAAAACACTCACACTGACCATATACACATATATACAATACTCAGAACACTCACGCTGACCATATACACACATATACAACACTCAAAACACTCACACTGACCATATACACACATATACAATACTCAAAACACTCACACTGACCATATACACACATATACAATACTCAAAACACTCACACTGACCACATACACACATATACAATACTCAAAACACTCACACTGACCATATACACACATATACAATACTCAAACTCTCCCATTGACCATATACACACATATACAATACTTATTTACACAATTATGGTTAACAGTTTAACAGAAAATAACAGTGAAATCTTAAATGGCTAAAGCTACACAACAGAATATGCCATACTTTTAGCAAAATAAATCACAGCAAAAACAAACTAACAATTATTTTTATTTTACACAAATGAAGCAAACGGCTTTATATAAAATAAGGAAAACCTAAAATATCTTATTATTAGTATCTTGATTACCTTCATTTAGCTCTCTGGATCAGAAACAATTCCATTACTCTATTAAATTAAATCAGTACAGCAAAAAAAACTGTTTCCAAGATGATATTTTCTCTTTCATTTAGATTTTGGGTCTAAATCCTCTGAACACACTATTATTTAAGCCATTAGTGCTGCGGCATCCTGGTGAACTCAGTATAAGAATAAACCACTGAAAGTGTATGTCTGTTTTTTTTCTATTCCTAAACAAAACAATAAAAAACTTTTACAGTTCTTCTTTTTTATGTTAGTTATGCTTGAAAAGATTTCAAAGACGAAGAGTTTATTTTAAACAAAACAATTATGATGCTTGATTTTCTGATCAAATAGTAATAATTGTTGCCCATCCTATGCTAAAATATTTTAAAATTAATAAAATATTTTTAATCTAATCTGATATATATATATATATATATATATATATATATATATATATATATATATATATATATATATATATATATATATATATATATATTCCTTTCTTTCTTTTTTCCCCCAGGTGTTACTTAAAATAGCACAGTGTTTTTAGGAATGTCTTGTGTAAATATATATGCAGTATACAATAAACAATTTAGAAGTTTCATGTCACTAAAAGAATGTGTCAGTGGTGTTACTCATGAAACTATTTTAACTCATTAATAAGCAATGCAATATTTGTCATTCTGTGTTTTGCTGGAAGTTTTGTGATAATATAGATTGGACTGGAGTATCAAAAGCAACAAAGATAAAAGGTAATTGCTGCAGTAGTTTGTCTGGACTGTAAAATTATGGTATCTGAACAAACAAAGATGAGTTTTTAACAAGTGAAAGTCAAGTAAAAAATCAATTCAAAAACAATTATTGTAAGTTCTGTTATTCACCAATATTGATTATATACTAAATAACATAACTATAACTATACTATTAATTTACATTGCATATTAATTTACATTATATATATATATATATATATATATATATATATATATATATATATATATCAGAAAACATTATAAAACATATTTTCATTCTGTTTAATCCTGATAAACCTGTAATACTTCTCACATAACACTAACACAAAATGTTTTCTTTGAAAATATAACATAATATAATTCTTCATAATATAAAACTTTACATAAGCACAGCCCTTTTTATCAGTACACAACACATAGGATTTATTTTATATTATATTTTATACTATGCTCATTAAAATAATATTAACATAATTATTTTAAAGATTGAAGATTTTACACTACACAGTATATATATATGTGTGTGTGTGTGTGTGTGTAAATTTAGCACCTATTCAGACTGTATTCAGACTGTAAAGTGAGGATATGTGAGGAGAGTGAGGAGATGAATTAAATAATCAAAGATTTTGTGCTTGAATCTATTAATATTATAATAAACAAATAATCACTGACTTTTGCACTGTGTTTACTGTCACTGAGCGTTTATAATGACTGCACACACACACACACACACAGAGAGACTATGTTAGGATGGCTGTGATGTATAACATTGTTATTATTAATGGATTTGAGCTATAAATTAGCTATAATTCAAAACCCTTTTAAAACAAAAGTTTTTCTTAACGAATCCTGATGTGTGGATGATTTTAGGACCATCAGCATTAAGGTCGGACTACACTGTGATGTATCAGTCTGCAGACAGGGGGAGGCATTTCTCAAACGACTGCGTGTTGGGATTCATTCAGTCGAACAGCAGAGTCAGTGTTTCCTAAAGTCCCCGAACCAGTTAAGTAGGATTGTGTAATCTTTAAATGACACTACATGATCTGAGGGAAATACGGCCGTTCTAAATTGGGATCACACGAGCAGTCTGGCAGGCGTGAACTGCTTCAGTTTCAATGTGAGAAAGCCAAACAAACAGAACCAATAAAACAGCCCCTTCTTAACCACTGATTAAGACCCCACAGTTTCTAGAGTTGGGCTGAAATTAGTACAAAGGAACAAAACTTTAAAGGTTTATTTACAATATACTAACATCATAACTTCATAAATTTACTACACACATACACAGGGTTTAAAGAGGTCTTAGAATCACAGTGTTGGTTTAAGATAATACTTGTTAGTATAAGGGAGCCTAACCTGCTCCCATATTATATAATGCTACACTATACTTTACTATACTATACTATGCTATAACATTTCATACTAAATAGTTTTATACACCACTATAGTATATTATATTATACTATAAGTCCCTTATTACTATAATGTATTATTTTACAATACAACTCACTACACTGTATTATACAATGCTATTTATAGTATAACATACTGTATTATGCTGCACTATAATGTATTATAATACAGTGCAATATACTTTACTAAATAATATACTTATATACAACACTACACTTTACTGTATTATACTACTGTGTACTGTAGTAACGTATACCGTATTGTATTATACTGCACAATTTATTTAAAATACTATATTAAGCTATACTACACTATATTCTTCTGCAATATAATATACTGTACACTATAGTAAACTGTTCTAAAAAGCATTATAATATCCAATACTATACTCCTATATTATTCTGTACAACACTATACTATACTGTACTGCACTGCAATTTATTATATCAAATTAAATGGTACTAATAAATGCACTGCCAATGCCGGTGTACTGCTATTTATTTAGTATGGTAGTGCAACTGTTTTACACCTAGCTTTGACTCTTCACTGCTTCACCTTTCAGTATTAATACAGTATTAATACTTGGTTTTGTTTCAACTTTACCTTCAGGATAAAAGCCCCTGTTGAAAATGTGTCAGCAGAATGTTCCATCTAACTTTTACAACTGATAAGATTAGTCCTTCCTTCAGATAAGTCCCAGTAGCACTTCCACCATTATCAAACTATCATAAAAACAATGATAACCTGCAGCATGACCTTCATACAGGTCAAATAGCTCTTACTCATGACACACAATTAGGGCAATCCCATGCTTACCACCTTTTAAATTATTAAATTAATTTTTACAATTATTAAATAGAGCTATATGTTTATTTTTAGGTCATGGTAATACATGTGTTTTATTTATTATAAAAAGAGCCAACAGAAACCTTTTTAACCAGTTCAACCAGTAGGTTTCTGTGTTTTTCCCCGTTTTCTGTTAATTTTGTCCTTCCTTATAGGAGCAGATTAAGTTATAACACATCTCCTTAAAAACATCTCTGTGAAATCTGTAACTTTAACATAATGGTCATTTTCTGCACTACCTCTGCTGTATTATATTACAGTATCATATACTATACTATAAAGTATGACTATACAGTATATTATACTATACTATATTATGCTACACTGTATAATACAGTACTATTTATATTATAGCATACTGCATTAGGCTCCACTGTTTTATACTACAATATAATATTTTATACTATAAAATATAATTACATAGTATACTATACTATATCTCATTATACTCTGCTATACTTTATTATAGTGTACTATTTATAATTAATAGTTTTCTTAATAAATAAACACATTAAAATCCTGTGTATGCAGCTACATTTGTATTCAGGTGACATGATTACCATGACTTAAAATAGTGTAGTATGGTATAGTATACTGCTTAATACTATCTCCTAAACTATAGTATACTGCATTATACTATGCTATATTATTATAGGTAACAGTAATAGTGCAAATTGTAAACAAATTTAGCAGCACACAAGATTTTAATGTGTATTATTTTTTAAGAAAATAGCCAATGAAACTGACTTTTTAGCCACTGCAAGTTAAATCTGTAAGTTTTTGTGTTTATTTAAACATTTTCCTTTACTATTTAACATTTTACCTTAATTTTCTACTTAATTATGCAAGACTATCTTATATCCTCACAAACATCTCTTGCACAATCTTGTAATACACTATACTATACAGTATTATATATAATAATAACAATATAATAATATACAGTATTATTATAGTGTACTGTATTATGCTAAGCTATATAGGGGTGTGGTATATCACCAACATTTTTGAATATTGTAAACAATATTACACCCTTAAATATCGTGCCATATCACCCATCCCTAATTATCACATCAGGGAACTACTTTTTACTGTTTTTAGCAAAAAACAAATTCACACTTTTCTCATTTCCCATTATATATCTACTAGAGACAGATTTTATCTGTCCTGTATCATTCACTTTACTTCAAACCTGGATATATGGAGATATTTGGAGTGCATTAAATAGAAAAAAAAATCATGCTATTCTGAATCATTGACTTTTGTCACAATCTGATGAATTATTGTATTTTTTTAATATCTCAGTTAGGGCTGTGCCATATCATATTGTAAGCAATAATAAAATTAAATTTTCATTTTGTTGCAGTAGTGTATTCTTGAATTTTTTTTTTATTCAATGTTTTGTCATATTGTATCGTTATCGCAAAAATACCGTGAAATATCGTGATATTATTGTAGGGCCATATCACCCACCCCTAATACTATAGTATACACAAATGTCCACAGATAAAAATCTGCAACTTGTATCTAACGCCGGTTTTCATTGGAAATTAAATCCTTGACGTGGGGTCTGACTTTTGGACAGTACTGTGGTGTAATTTAGCACAACTACAATAAATCTTGTCATATTGTCCGGCTTTATGTTCAGCTGTAGAGGACCATCTGAGCACACAGACTCTACTGCAGCTCTGACTCAGACCTAACAACCTCTTCTCTTTTCTTATCATTCAACTCTCATAAAAACAACTCAAAACAGAAACTCAAAACACAGTAAACACAAACAAACCCAACAATCCGGAGGAGCAGCATCAACAAAAGAGAGAGTTTCCATTTCTGGACCATGGAAAGAGGAAGTGTTGCTTATTTCTACCTGCATGCAAAAGAAAATAGTGGACAGGCTCCAGAGAAACCATCAACGAGAGGTGTGGTGGACAAACATCCAGGACAGGAACTCATTTGAACTTCCTTTAAGACTTATTCTAGAAAAGGAAAACTCAAACGACAGCTACTCCAGAGTTCTGCCCATAGTAAACATATTAACTATACTGACCACACCGCTGATACCAACTATACTGACTACACTAACCATACTGATTACAATGACTATACTGATAATACTGATCACACCAACTATACTGACCACACTAATCACACTGACTACATTACCTATCCTATACCCACGATACTAAGCACTAGGGCTGTGTATTGGCAAGAACCTGGCGATATAATACGTATTGTGATACAGCGGTCACGATTCAATGTATGACGATTTATTGCGATACTGCAAGCAAAGTGATATATTGCGATTTTTCAAATCCTACTATTAAAACACACCACTATATGAACAGGTTTGCCAATGTTTACAACAGCGTTGCACCCTTGTGCTGCTTGCTAATGTTGGATTGGAGCTGAAAATGGATTACAACATTGCCATCTAGTGGTCAGAGGTGTAAACACAACACACAATGATTCACTGTCTGTCAGGAATCTGTGTATCGATACTCTGTTTTTGAGAATCGATACAGTATCACCAAACATAATATCCCAATATTCGATATTTTCAATATTTTCTCACACCCCTACTAAGCACATCCACCATACTTACTATATTAACTGCAGCAACTATATTGACTATGGTAACCACACTGACCATTCTATAATATACTGACCACACACACTACATTGACCATACCTACTATACTGACCACACTGAGCTCACTGGTTATACTGAGCTCACCAACTATACTGACCACAATAAACACCCTGACTATTTAATTATATATAACCACACAGACTATGCTGACCAGGCTGCCTATACAACACCGGTTATACTAACTAGAGATCGACCAATATGGGTTTTTCTATTGCCGATGCCAATGTTTACAGGTCAGGGTCAGATTTGGCCGATACCTATATCTAGAATGTTTCTGCTTTATTTGCTGCTAAAATGTCACTAGTAATAACAAGTAGATGCACAACATTTCTGAACTTAACATCATTTATTGAACACTGACTTAACAAGATAAACAAAATATTTTTATCTGCCCCCCCCAAAAAATACAGTATGACCACATTACTGCTGAAAGAGTGTAACATACATCTCTTCATACCCAAACTAACAAGTTATTAAAAAGTTACAAAGAGTGCCTCACTGCACGCTCGGGTTTTTGGTTTTCTCTGGTGTTGTTGTAAAATCACGGTTCTTTAAGGCGGATGAGGCACTCGGAGACCTCGGGGAGAGAAAAAAAAAACAGTGCGCGTGACGTGATATACAGACATATAACAGCGGCTCTGTTCTGTTCTTTTAGTTAGTCTTGAGTGCTGGAAGCTGAGTAATATCTGGGAAGCTCTGGCTGCTCCAGAGAGACTCTCTGTGTAACAGTAACGTGTTAATGTGTGTATTACACTAGAGCAGTTAGCTTTAGCCCTGGAGCTAATGTGTGTATTACACTAGAGCAGTTAGCTTTAGCCCTGGAGCTAATGTGTGTATTACACTAGAGCAGTTAGCTTTAGCCCTGGAGCTAATGTGTGTATTACACTAGAGCAGTTAGCTTTAGCCCTGGAGCTAATGTGTGTATTACACTAGAGCAGTTAGCTTTAGCCCTGGAGCTAATGTGTGTATTACATTAGAGCAGTTAGCTTTAGCCCCGGAGCTAAGGAGTAAAACATCCACTCTGGTTTACGTCTACTAGAAACACGTAACCGAATCATTAAAAACCTCACTGGTCACCATAGGTGCGCCCGAAATTACCTACTTACCTACTACGAGTGTGGCTAGTATGTCTGAATACTCAGTAGTAAATCAGTAGGCGAGCGCGGCTAGTATGTCTGAATACTCAGTAGTGAAATCAGTAGGCGAGTGTGGCTAGTATGTCTGAATACTCAGTAGTGAAATCAGTAGGCGAGCGTGGCTAGTATGTCTGAATACTCAGTAGTGAAATCAGTAGGCGAGCGCGGCTAGTATGTCTGAATACTCAGTAGTAAATCAGTAGGCGAGCGTGGCTAGTATGTCTGAATACTCAGTAGTAAATCAGTAGGCGAGCGTGGCTAGTATGTCTGAATACTCAGTAGTGAAATCAGTAGGCGAGCGTGGCTACTATGTCTGAATACTCAGTAGTGAAATCAGTAGGCGAGCGTGGCTACTATGTCTGAATACTCAGTAGTGAAATCAGTAGGCGAGAGCGGCTAGTATGTCTGAATACTCAGTAGTAAATCAGTAGGCGAGAGCGGCTAGTATGTCTGAATACTCAGTAGTAAATCAGTAGGCGAGCGCGGCTAGTATGTCTGAATACTCAGTAGTGAAATCAGTAGGCGAGCGTTCCTACTATGTCTGAATACTCAGTAGTAAAATCAGTAGGTGAGCGTGGCTAGTATGTTTGAATACTCAGTAGTAAATCAGTAGGCGAGCGTGGCTAGTATGTCTGAATACTCAGTAGTGAAATCAGTAGGCGAGCGTAGCTAGTATGTCTGAATACTCAGTAGTGAAATCAGTAGGCGAGTGCTGCTAGTATGTCTGAATACTCAGTAGTGAAATCAGTAGGCGAGCGTAGCTAGTATGTCTGAATACTCAGTAGTAAATCAGTAGGCGAGTGCTGCTAGTATGTCTGAGTACTCAGTAGGTATTGAGTAGTAGGTGAACGGTACCCGGATGACCTCCTGAATCAGCAGCCATGTTTATGTAGGTGAACACAGCACACTGTGTATCCCATGATTCACCTGGAGTCGTGGATAAATTCAAAGTGGAGTAAATAAACGGTGAAAGCTGAACGTCGGCTGTGTGTACGTAGCTACGGCTAGTGAACTGCCGCTACAGAAGTTAGCGCTACTGCTGAGATAAACAATGATTACATTCCTCCCGTTTCATCTTCTCTGATCTACAGCTCCACACCGTCTGATACATAATCAGATAAAAACTCAAATCAGTTACTGAAATCTGTCAGTAAACGAGCTATTAAATGAATAGCAGGACTTTTACGGTGGTGGTCTGACGTGGTCTTGCGTCGCAGGACGCTGGCAATATGGTGGACGTAGTATGTCCGAGCTTGTGTGGTACTAAAACTCACCTACTGAAATTACCTACTAGTCTGACGCTCGAGCAGTACATACTGACTCTAATCCAGTACCTACTGACAGGTAGGTGATTTCGGACCCACCTCATAAATTAATCATTTTCACTTTTTGGCTGAACAGTTCCAAAGGTTTCGGCTTGGGGTCCTTCACATGCAGCAGCAGCACGTTCCACCGCACCAATAGGACGGGGCTGCCCGCGAACGTCGATCTCTAATACTAACCTATACTGACCTCCCAGACTATACTGACCACACTAAGTGTAGTGACCACACTGTTCTAAAGTATTGAGATATAATATTTTTCTGAATCACTCCTATTGTAGTCATCTCCTGTAACCTATACAGGCCCTGGTGAATCTTCTTCAGTTGGAACTCACACAGACAAATCATGGTCTTGGTTTCAGAGATGCTCTAAATGATTTGCCTACAGCTTAATAGCAGCCACAGTTTGTGCTGTAGACAAGTTTACCACTCAAACCCAGCAGCAATTTTTGCTCTACTACAATCTACTCTGTAATGTTTAAATATACAACAGGTCAAAAAGATGCCCCTGTATATGCAGCCACCATACAATCAAAGCAAATACCAAACACAGCAGATGAATGCAGAGACAACAAGTGAAGAAATTATGGAATCTATCAAAACTCTCAAAGCTGGTAAATCGCCTGGTCTAGATGTCTTCGGTAATGAATTTTATAAGAAATTCAGTAACCTGCTGGCCCCATATTCATGTAAGATGTATAATCATTCATTTACTGATAATACTCTGCCATCTACACTAAATGAAGCTGTTGTTATTGTAATATCCAAAAAGGGCAAAGACCCAGAGGAAGTGGGATCATATAGACCCATCTCTTTGTTGAATTCGAATCAAAAGATTTTAGTCGAATCCCTTTCTAGAAGACTCAGCCCGTTAATGGATCGCTTAATTCACACCCTGATCAAACAGGATTTATACCCAATAGGGACTCAGTGTTTAACCTTAGACGACTTGTATGGTATTACATACTCTAAGCGTCTACCTGGGAAAGATCTGGTAGTAATGTCAATTGACGCTGAAAAGGCATTTGATCGCATCGAGTGGTGCTATCTGTTTTCAGTGCTGACGAACTTTAAACTGGGAGAGATATTTATTTCATGGATTAAACTACTATACTGCAACCCTACAGCTAGAATACTCACTAATTCAACCATTTCTCCACAGTTTAAATTGTTCAGAGGAACTAGACAAGGCTGTGTACTCAAGTCCAATGTTGTTTGCTGTTGAACCTTTACCGGAGACTATTCGATTACACCCAGATATCTACGGTTATAATACAGTTTACACTACAAATCAAATTTCCTTATATGCTGATGATATACTTCTGTATATAACACGTCCTGCAGAGTCTTTGCCAGTGTTACCCAAGTTAACTGACTTATTTGGTACCTTCTCAGGATATAAAAAAATAAACTAGTGAAAGAAAGATCTAATGTCTATAGGGACTGTAGATTTAAGTTTCCTCCAAAGTCTACCTTTTAAAAGGGTGTCTGATGAATTTACCTATTTGGGAATTACAGTGACTAAACAGTACAGTGCATTATTTGCTAAGAATATGATTCCATTAGTGGATAAACTAAAAAACAAACTTTAATTCTAGCGATTGTTGCCGATATCACTTCTGGGCAGAGTGAACGCCATTAAAATGGTTTTCTTACCTCAAATCCTATATCTTCTCCAACGATTACCAGTATTTATCCCTAAATCATTTTGGAAAAACCTAAACTCTACCATATTGAATTTTATATGGAACTACAAGACTCATAGGATAAAGATGGCCCATCTTTGTAAAAGCACTAAATCCGGAGGCCTTGCCCTTCCAAATTTCATGCTTTACTACTGGGCAGTAAATATACGTTTTATAAAATTTTGGATCAATTATAATGCAGGCATGTGTGATTGGTTGGAAATGGAAAGAGAACATTGTCAGCCATATAGTACTGGATCAATAGTCCTATCTCCCACTTCAATTCACAAATCTTATTATAGTTTCAATCCTATCATTACGAATACAATCCGTATTTGGAAGCGGATTAAACATTACTTTAGTATTAGTGAACTATCTTTGCTAACACCTATTTTAAATAACCCATCCTTTGTTCCATGAACTTTAGATAAAGCTTTTGAATGCTGGAATAATCTAGGGATCCAAAAAATTGGAGATTTGTATGTCAATGGGGTCTTTGCATCTTTTCAGCAACTGCAGGGGAAATTTGGTCTTCCAAATGCCAATTTCTTTAGATATCTCCAAATCAGAGATTATGTGCGAAGACACATTACTAATTTCAGTTCAACAAACCCAAATAAATTGGACACACTACTGGAAATGAACACTAGTTCAGATACACAATTACGTCACTGTTATGACTATTTGTTAACACACCGCCTTCCATCATCTGAAGTAATAAAGGCAGCTTGGGAAAAAGACTTAGGGGTCCAAATGTCTAGGGAAACTTGGGAAGAGAGTCTTGAGGCTATACATACATGTTCCATTAATGCGAGACACCGTCTAATTCTATTTAAA
This sequence comes from Megaleporinus macrocephalus, assembly GCA_021613375.1. Taxonomy (NCBI): domain Eukaryota; kingdom Metazoa; phylum Chordata; class Actinopteri; order Characiformes; family Anostomidae; genus Megaleporinus; species Megaleporinus macrocephalus. The sequence goes on along the minus strand of CM038704.1, from coordinate 8,799,920 downwards.
ATCCTACATTGGTTACACTATTGTAGATCAAAGTTACATTACAAATGTGAAGTAGCAGAAGCCACACTGCTGCATAGCTATGCTGTATGTCCCAGATGAGAGAAATACTGGAAAGATATATTTAAAAGCATGTCTAATTTTCTGAAGGTTGATTTGAACCCTGACCCAGTGTTGATTATATTTGGGGTGTATATTTGGGACAGAGGGTGCTGAGTAGTGCCCAGGTTACCGTACTTGATCATGCACTTATTGTGGCAAAAAAAGTAATTTTGTCCTTCTGGAAAAAAACAGGAAACACCCACGTTTAATATATGGTTAGCTGAACTAACATGTATGCTACATCTAGAGAGAATACGATATATTTTGAAAAACAAATTGGCCACTTTTGAAAAACTATGGGGCCCATTTATTTCCTACTTGAAAGACAACTGAGGGGGTTTGGTTGGATGCTTGCTTGGATGTGTGTTGATTGTTATTGTCCTGTTTTTGTTTTTGTAATTTAAAATCTGAAGCAACAGTACTAGGATGCAGCATGTTGTGCATTATTCATAATATGCTTCTCAATGAGCAGATATTAACACAAAAATACCAAACACAGCACCACAGTGTTGCTTCTCGCAATATATTATTATATCATTGAAATAACAAACACTACAAAAGCGTTGTGAAGTTCTTTTTCGCCCAGATAACAGCAGATCCTTCGCATTGGACAAAACATGGTAGAATCTCTGCAAGGTTCTGGAGGACAGCGCGTCTGTCAGTGTGGATTGCTGCAAGCGTCTTCAACCTTCAACAGTCAAACCTTTAACTGAGCATGCCTATGAGGCAGAATGTCACATTATGTAAAGCAGAGAAGAAAGGAAAGCCATGTTCTAGTGTTCCAGGACACAGATACTTCCAAGAATCAGGAGTCGGCTGCTTTACTTTGAGGGAGAGTGTAAAACAGCTTTTCAGGACACATTAGCACAGTTGATCACATTTACACCATCAGTTACAATTTGTGATGCTCTGATATTGGAATTGTGTGCTGAGGTTCATTCCTGATGTTGTTCTACTGATACTGATAGATTAAAATTGATAAAGTGTATATGTGGAGAACAACAGGAATGCCACTACTTCTTAACTTAACAACCAGAAAACACAATAGACTTATAACAGCTCTATATGGCAAAGAAATGAGATCTCTTATAGATGGGTTCAAATAGATGAAAATAAAACAATAACATGGAATTTAATAAGAAATACAGAATGTTCTGATCAGTAGATTTTGGGGATGTCAAACATGAAATGAAAGACAGAAACAGAAGACAGAAACATATCTAACACACATCTATTTAATTTATTAAACAAAACATTGAATTCTCCTTTATCAGGAAGAATCTGTGATCACTGAAACCCATCACGCCAATGAAAACCCTAACAAATGCCATATAACCACACAAAAACGACCAAACATCACCAAACCAAACGCACTAGCAAATACTACTGACAGCCAGCCTAGTAAGAAACCAAATGCTTAAACTAGTCTCTAAAGGAGTTATTAACATCAAATAAACAAACATCACTCACCACCACCCAAATAAACAAACATCACTCACCAACGCCCTCTAAAGGAGTTATTAACAAACACCAAATAAACACACATCACTAACCACCACCCTCTAAAGGAGTTATTAACATCAAATAAACACACATCACTCACCACCGCCCTCTAAAGGAGTTATTAACAAACATCAAATAAACACACATCACTCACCACCGCCCTCTAAAGGAGGTATTAACATCAAATAAACACACATCACTCACCACCGCCCTCTAAAGGAGTTATTAACATCAAATAAACACACATCACTCACCACCGCCCTCTAAAGGAGTTATTAACAAACATCACTCACCACCGCCCTCTAAAGGAGTTATTAACAAACATCAAATAAACACACATCACTCACCACCGCCCTCTAAAGGAGTTATTAACATCAAATAAACACACATCACTCACCACCGCCCTCTAAAGGAGTTATTAACACACATCACTCACCACCGCCCTCTAAAGGAGTTATTAACAAACATCACTCACCACCGCCCTCTAAAGGAGTTATTAACAAACATCACTCACCACCGCCCTCTAAAGGACTTAACATCAAATTAACACACATCACTCAACACCGCCCTCTAAAGAAGTTATTACCAAACATCAAATAAACAAACATCACTCACCACCGCCCTCTAAAGGAGTTATTAACATCAAATAAACAAACATCACTCACCACCGCCCTCTAAAGGAGTTATTAACAAACATCAAATAAACAAACATCATTTATCTTCCGGTCACAAGGCTTAACCTCCAGCTCACAAGTACCATCTAGTTCACATTTATAACAACATCAATACAATTGTGAAAACAAACAACTTTGAAAAAACACAGCCTGCCTATATAACTGTGATCAGGTGATTATGTATGAAGCGTGATCCAGTGATTATGTAATTATTGTAATGAGATGATTATGAAATAATGGTGATCTGATGATTATCCATTGTGATCAGGTAATTATTATTTGTGATTAGTTCATTAAGTAACCATTTTGATTAGGTCTAGGTTTTTCAGTCCAGGTTTTTATGCATATTTTCACAATTTGTCTAAAACAGCTGGATGGAAAACCCTCTAATGTGTGTGTGTGTGTGTGTGTGTGTGTGTGAGTGTGTGTGTGTGTGTGTGTGTGTGCGTGTGTGTGCGCGTGTGTGTGTGGTGCGGGTGGCGCATGACTCTGAGTATTTTGGTCACAGAACTTCAACAGTTTCCTGCTGTGAGAGTGAGTGTTGTTAATAAAGAGAGGAGTTCTTTTGAAGGTAAAAAAGAAAAAGGAGAAAAGGGAGGGGTGTGTGATTCTGTTTTATCATCCATCACTGCCCCGAGGGGGATTCAAAAAGCCCAACAGGTTTATTAAACTAATTTTACATTTTTCCAAATATAAAACTCTGCAGTAATCAGTAGAGATATCACATAACACTGTGCTCACCTTACACACACAACTTAATCTGATCTGTCAACATCAGAGCTTTAATATGATCAGGAGTAAATGATTAATCAATTAACCCAGTGAAAAAAATGTAAAATGAGTCAATAATGAGTCAATTAATCATGATCAGTTGTCAGCATGTACGTATTCCTTTTCTGCTCTGTCTGACACTAACAGCTTGTTTTCTTTTTACTCTTTTATGAACATCTTCACCACAGACTTTCTGAAATATTTATTTCTATTTGTATCATTTTAGGCTACAATAATTTGTTTTAGACTCCAGAGAACACTATACAGAGTAAGTTTGCATGAATGGAACAACCAGAGTGCATAAACAAAGGTGGATTAGCCAGAGTGAGTTAGCCAGAGTGTTTTAGTAGGGGTGGATTATCTAGAGTGAGTTAGCAGATGTGGATTAGCCAGAGTGAGTTAGCAGGGGAGGATTAGCCAGAGTGAGTTAGCAGATGTGGATTAGCCAGAGTGAGTTAGCAGGGGAGGATTAGCCAGAGTGAGTTAGCAGATGTGGATTAGCCAGAGTGAGTTAGCAGGGGAGGATTAGCCAGAGTGAGTTAGCAGATGTGGATTAGCCAGAGTGAGTTAGCAGGGGAGGATTAGCCAGAGTGAGTTAGCAGATGTGGATTAGCCAGAGTGAGTTAGCAGATGTGGATTAGCCAGAGTGAGTTAGCAGGTGTGGATTGGCCAGAGTGAGTTAACCAGAGTGTGTTAGTAGGGATGGATTAGTGATGAGTGAGATAATGGGGATGGATTAGCCAGAGTGTGTTAGTATTGATGGATTAGCCAGAGTGTGTTAGTATTGATGGATTAGCCAGAGTGTGTTAGTATTGATGGATTAGCCAGAGTGTGTTAGCAGGGATGGATTAGCCAGAGTGTGTTAGCAGGGATGGATTAGCCAGAGTGAGTTAATGGGGATGTATTAGCCAGAGTGTGTTAGTATTGATGGATTAGCCAGAGTGTGTTAGTATTGATGGATTAGCCAGAGTGTGTTAGCAGGGATGGATTAGCCAGAGTGAGTTAATGGGGATGTATTAGCCAGAGTGTGTTAGTATTGATGGATTAGCCAGAGTGAGTTAATGGGGATGTATTAGCCAGAGTGTGTTAGTATTGATGGATTAGCCAGAGTGAGTTAATGGGGATGTATTAGCCAGAGTGTGTTAGTATTGATGGATTAGCCAGAGTGAGTTAATGGGGATGTATTAGCCAGAGTGTGTTAGTATTGATGGATTAGCCAGAGTGTGTTAGCAGGGATGGATTAGCCAGAGTGAGTTAGCAGGTGTGGGTTAGCCAGAGTGAGTTAGCAGGTGTGGGTTAGCCAGAGTAAGTTAGCTAGAGTGCGTTAGTGAGGTGGGTTAGTCAGAAAGAGTTAACCCGAGTGATCTGCACAGGATGAGGTGGGGTGGGTTATTCAGAGTGATGTATCTGAAGTGGGTTAACCAAACTGAATTAGTGGGAGTAAGTCAGCCTGACGTCTTCCTAAAAAGCACTGCCTTACCTTCTACTACTCACTTCTTTGATTTCTTCTCAGAAAGTTTTCTGAAAAAGGTGTTGAAGGTTGTATCTGGTATGTTTGCCTCACTCTGTTAAGTGTAAGATGGGGGCAGTGTTAGGGGTGTGACTATACCAGACTGACAGGAGTGAAGGGGGTTATAACAACAAGAGTAAAAATGTAAAAAAGATTTGCGTAAATAAAGAATGTAAATAAATCAAACTCACAGCTGTAAAAGGGGTGTGGCCATTATGAAAAGACAAGACTGGGGGGCGTGGCTTTGCCAAACTAACCAGGTGAGGGGGTGTGGCTATAACAGGCTACCATGGTTTATACTGGATTTGCATTAACGGCTTAAGACTGCACTCATATACATATACACTCATATTAAGTCATCCCTTCATATACAAACGTAATCTAACACGCTCACCTGTAACATTGGCCACGTTGTTCTGAGCACGCTGGGCTCAACACGGAACACCTAAACACGTTTCTTATTCTTTTTTCACTGTTGTTGGCTAACTGTGCTTGAGGCCACAGGACTATGTTGTGGTTTGACATCATTAACATCACTGGTTCTACCTTTATGTCGGTAATGTGTCACCACGTCCTGCTGCATTATTCATACCTGAAAACAATCATATTAGACTGATTCGCCAAAATTAACACCAAATAAATACAAGTAGTGCATTTCAAATTCACCACTCGATAAATAAATAAAGAAATAAAGAAATAACAGTTGGTCAGTATTGGCCGAGCTTAGCAGTATTTTTTGAATATTAAGAACACGGAAAACAGATCTGTGTTCTTGGGAATTTACAATGTAAGAAGGAATTTAAGATGTAGCTGCTTATGTTTTCCTTCACTAAAATAAAGCCAAAGTCATAGAAGCCCGTCAAATAAAGAGAGAGAAAAGTAGCTACTACAGCCAAGAGAGAGTACCTGCACTGATAATCCAAACAGAGCCTCATCCTGATGAAAAGTTAGAACAAACTAGAAGGTTTAAGAGCACCAATTACTCAAAAAAAGAAAAATGTACAGTACGTACAGGTGTGGGTCAGCATACTCAGCTGCAGTAAATGCTGATTTTTCAGTTTGTTCTCATCAGTAGCTCATTAACTGATGCATCCTCGTTTTTTATGGCCAAGCAAGAACACAACAAGCTTCTTGAACTGTGTTTGGTACACACACACAAATATATTAATAATATATAACACAAACACACATATATATATATATATATATATATGTGTGTGTGTGTGTGTGTGTTCTTGCCTGATGTCATCTTCCTCTATCCAAGTTGCCTATATATATGTGTGTGTGTGTGTTTTTGTGTGTGTGGAAGATGATGTCAGGCAAGAACACATAAGAGCCCAAACTGAGAAACACAGGTTTCATTATGACTACGTACAAAAGCGTACAAAAACACGAGGCGAAAAATATAAACCTGCACGTTTAAACATTTCACACATTTTTTTACATCTTTTAATGTTTTTTTGCTCTTGATTTCATATTTTCCTTGCACACAAACCACAATACCGTGGGATGCTCGCTGCCCTAGAGAGAAAGTTTTGTGCTTACTTTGGTCAGGCATGGGCTGAACACTACTGGCTAATGGTACCTGGTTTTGTGACTGACCACTCATTACAAAAAGCCTCTAAAACTACAACAAACATGGTGACCGCAAAGCATCAAACCAAAAAAGGACAGCTGAGGTAGATAGATAGACCTTTGAGTGGTTTATCTCACTTATAATGATGACTGAATAGTCTTAACACTTCTAATGAGCATGAATTCCCTCACTCCTGCTGCAACTCAGTGAGTCAGGTTGATATTGGATATTTGGTGGGATATTCGTGTTTTGCTGCTGCTGTAGCTAACAAACTAACAACTTCCTAAAATCTCTGAAATGATATTTTGTAAGTGGTGGTGAACCAGAAAACAAAGTACAATCGCTACATATCCTCATAGTTCCCAATCTTTCCATTTCTCCCAGTCATTTCTATTAAAATAGCCGGAATCGCCACAGCAACTCTGAAGACGGCAAGGGACCTGCCAACAAGTAGTCATAACACCGCATGACATTGTTAGTTCATAGTAACGTTGTGATAGCCTTGTGTAGACAATGTAAGAAGCACCACCTTTTGATAACGTTGTAAGAAAGCAGACAATGTTGTGATAACGTTGTGTGCTTGCAGGGCAGCTTTACTGACACACAGATGATAAAGACTCAAACATAATGAAGTGATGTTGAACAGCTGGAGTTTAAAGGCCAGAAGACCGAAATTAAGCCTGTTTAGGCCGTAGCCTCCAAGCAGAGCTTATACTAGTCAGCTTCTCTAGCTAGCTTAGCTTAGCTAAGGAGGTCCGAACACGCCAACGTGGGCTCAATTTGAATAACTGATGCTCTGCCATCACAAGTATAAACAATAAAAACGTATAAAAGCTAGAACTAAGCTGGCTGGTGTTGGAGTGACAGAAATTTGATATCGAAACCTGTTTTTTAAAGCTGTAGCCTGCTAAGCTAAGCTAACAGGAGCGTACAGTACCTCCCATCTTAGTACAGGCTCAGTTCCAGTGATGTTATGTTTAAAAACAAAAAGATCAGAAGATAAAGACTGATATCTAAAAACACACACTTCAGTAAAGGATGTTAAAGTGACAGAAAGATTAAAAATGCTCTGCGGTGTTTTGATCTGTACCCTGTTGGGCTACGCTAATGCTAGTGTACTTTGCTGGCTACAGGTGACTCCTTCCCTAATTTGAAAGCCCTGGTTATGGTTTTCATGTTCAGTTGTTACAGATACTGGCTGAAATGAGACCTGTTATAATTCAGACATAATCATCCAAATTTTTAAATATTTGATTGCAATTATTTTTTACTGAATTTTTCAATTTCAGTGATTGTTACAGGCCTAGTTGGAACTAAATTTTAGGAGATCTCTGATAAACAACTGCTTTAAATGGCCAGGTTTTCTTGCAAAGAAAATTAGTTTCAGGAAGACTCTTTATGAAAAGTTAATATCTCTGCAGGAAATCAGTTTTTGAATTTCCAATAAGGCTTCAACTCATACTTAAACCAAAAACATGAGACCCTGTCTGTAGGCTTATAATGTATTCCGTGATCATACCAAAAAAATACAAACCAATACATCAGTATGTAAAAACATATAGTGAAGAAGTGATGCCTTCAGCAAAACACACAGAAATTAAAGCTACATAGGAAAATCGCTTCAAAATAAATAGCATTAGCTCACAGTTAGCTTAAACATGATGATGACACACCTGAGTTGATTGTGTTCCAGTAAAACAGAAACCCGCAAACTACCATTCAACCCTGTTGTATCAACGTCATGACAAGCTTCATGCGTCACAACATTGTAATGTAATTCCTCAGCTTATTATGACACTGTTAACTGATAATGTCATGACAACATAGTTAAAACATGGTCAGTACATGGTCACAATCTCCTAGACTCCTTTATACGTTATAATATATCTGAATTAAACTCCATGGAATTTTGGAAGTTGCCAGCAGGCAGTCATAATACCATAAAACAACATTATTTAATAGTGACGTTGTGACAACCTTGTTCAGACAACATTAAAAGTACCACCTTTTAAACAATGTAAGGCATCGTAAGAAAGTAAACAATGTTGTGTGTTTGCTGGGCAGCCAGGTTAGCTGTTAGTCATTAGCTGATGTTAGCAATACCAGTTAATAATTTTGAAAAGTACTGGAGCAGCATGTCCTCACACAGAAACTGTATAGTGATGCATGTATGACTGATTTAATAAGACACAAATAAACAGTATCATTTCACAGTTTTGATGTGTGACACAGCCATGTTGAACTTTGAGGTCCGCAGTTGGTTTCCAAGTAGGAAATCCGACTTATTCATGCATTCCGGTTTAAACTTCCTACTGGGAAATCGGAAATTCCCACTTCTCAGTTTAAATGGAGCTAGTCTAGCTATTAATAAATTAAACCAAGCAAGCTTTTATGCAACTCTTACTTTGGCTGTTGGATGAAATAATAAAAAAGAGGTGTTTTTTTATCCTTATTCAGCACAAAAAGAGCACCGGAACACATTTTGGACTCTTTAGTCAAAAATGAGCTAACTTTAGCTTTTAGCAATTTGCCATCACCACTGCAGAAATAACAGTTATTACAGTTTTTACACTGATTAGATATCCATCCTTCTAACAGTAAGGTTATGCTGAAAAACGTATTTATTTATTTATTTATTTATTTATTAAATCACCCCAAAATATTTGTAGTTGTTTTGAAGGCTCCTCCCACCTTCAAGATACGTCATCAGACGGGGGTTTCCTAGCCTTTAAAGCAGCTGTGGGAGCAGTGTAGGCATTTTTACAACATAGTCCAAGCTAACTTTTCATTTTGTGAGTTTTCACATCACTGAAAATAACATTTTGCGACACGTACGGCACGTTTTAACCAGGATAAAGAGGTTTTAGCCTCCGCACGATATTTATGTAAGATACGAAACACATGCTAACCACTAGCAGCGGCCCTCACCAACTTTCCCGTAAACTTGGAGATAAACAAACAGGCCATGCTGGACGGAGGAAGGCCAACAGTGTTAGGTACTAACTTAACAAGTCTCCTGACATCTGCTACTGAATTAGACTTAACATATCAATAAGCAGCGGTAAACAGAAACACGAACAACTAACTAGCTAGTTTAGCCCAGCCGTTACACCTTAACTGCTGCACGATTTAAGGTGGAACGGAGAGTTCAACAAAAAGAAAGAAACCAACTTGTGTTCAGTAGTGCTACTTTGACTCTTACCCAGCAGCAGAAGCCTGTGAGTCTGCTTGTACTCTCTCTTCTCAGCTTTGAGGGTCTTGTCGATGTTCCTGCTCCGCTTGTTCTCCGCTTTGAGCCGAGCCCTCTCTTCCACTCTCCTCTGCTCGCGGAGCTGCGGGTCGGAACTGTCCGGCTGTCCGGACTCTCCGTCCGGCCCGGGGTTAGCAGTCCGGCCGCCCGTGTAGCTGATAGCGGAGCGCGGTCCCAGCAGCCTGGACCGGAGGCTGTGGCACATCCCCATGGCTAACGGGAGGCTAACGAAGCCGTTACTTCTTCCAGAGGAGAAACATCATCCTGTTTGTTTGGGTTTTTTCTTTATCCAGGTCAGCCTGACCGCTGATGAATAAAAACAAAAAATAACTAGCTCTACTCTGCTTTCTTCATCCCCCCCTCCTTCTTCTCGGTTCCTCTCCCACTCTTTCTCTCCTCTCTCTATCACTTCTGCCTGTCAGCGCTTTAAAAACACGAGCCGTACTTTCTGTCGGGCTCCTTCTTCTTCTGCTTCTTCTCGCCCTCACCGTCGTCCCCTCTTCAAATTTGCATGTGCCCTTAAGTTTCCATGTTAATCTGACCCCGGATCAGTTCAAGGAAGCGGGTGGTGCGCACCAGGCGGGTCCCCACGCCTGATCTGAGATCAGGATTAAAGCGCAGATCCTCAGCGTTAAATTTTCAGGAGGGGGGCGGACTCCGTGACGTCACGACGGGCCGAAAACTTAACAATGATTTACAGTAGGCTGTAGAAAATGTCCACAGACAGTTATTAGAGCACGGTCGATATGTAAAAGAGACCAGAGTGCATCTATTGTTCATAATATTGATGACAAATTGTTGGTTGTGTTGGAAGCGTGTATTATTTGGTTTTGGAGTTAAGATTTACAGAATATTTGGACTTACAGAAGGCTTACACTGGCTTGGTAATGTTTCTTTCAGCTGTCTAAAGCTATCAGTACTGATTGTGTCAATATTTTCTCAATAGGACAACTAAGATCTTTCTGTAAAACGCTGTCTGCAAGTGTACCCACAAAACATTTAACATTTAAAGAAATTAAAGGTAATCGCTTCCCAACCTCGTGCTTTGCCATTTCGGACTGTTTTATTTGGGTTTTATGTTTTATTTTAAAACTTCAGTACATTTGATCAGTGTTTTTGAATGGTTCTCTGATGTTTTACAAAGTAGGTACACTACATGTACAAAGGTATTCACTCGTATGCCTCCACACGCACATGAACTTGCAATGACATCCCATTCATAATCCATCGGGTTTAATATGATGTCGGCCCAACCTTTGCAGCTATTACAGCTCCAGCTTATCTTGGAATTCTGACCGTTCTTCCAGAAGCGCATTTGTGAGGTCAGACAAATGATGTTGGATGAGAAGGCCTGGCTGGCTAATTCATCCCAAAGGTGTTCTGTCAAGTTGAGGTCAGGAGGCCAGTCAAGTTCTTCCACACCAAACTCACTTATATATGTCTTTATGGACCTTGCATATTGAAACAGGAAGGGACCTTCCTTAAACTGTTCCCACAAAGTTGGGAGCACGAAATTGTCCAAAATCTCTTGGTCTGCTGAAGCGTTAGCAGTTCCTTTCACTGGAATTAAGGAGCCCAGCCCAACTCCTGAAAAAAACAACCCCACATGATATTCCCCCCTCCACCAAACTTTACTGCACAATCCAGTTAAACAAGTACTGCTCTCCTGGCAACTGCCAAACCCAGACTCGTCCACCGGATTTGCCAGGTGGAGGAGCGTAATTGGTAATGTTTGGCTTAGATGCAGCTGCTCAGCCATGGAAACCCATTCCATAAAGCTGTCTCTGCTCTGTTCTTGAGCTGATCTGAAGGCCACATGGAGTTTGGAGGTCTGTAGCAACTGACTCTGCAGACTGTCGTTTACGTGGCTACCACTTTGTGGTTGAGTTGCTGTCGTTCCCAATCACTTCCACTTTGTTATAACACCACTGACAGTCGACTGTGGAATATTTAGTAGTGAGGAAACTCCACGACTGGACCTGTTGTAGAGGTGCCATCCTATCACAATACCTCACTAGAGTCTACTGAGCTCCTGAGAGAGATCCATTCTTTCACTAATGTGTGTAGAAGCAGTCTGCATGACCAGGTACTTGGCTTTATACACCTGTGGCTATGACAGTGATTGGAACACCTGAATTCAGTGATTTGGATGGGTGAGTGACCACTATGACAATATAGTGTATGTTGGGGTGAAAAAGGCCCAGATGCGTTTTTACACTCCCATTTACACCCTATGATTTGGTCCTGTTTGATCTGCTTCGACCAGCAAACAAGCTCTTAATTAAGGTTGCTTCCTAGCTAGCTTGGTTTACATGTCTTCTGTTCCACCTTAAATGGCGCCACAGCTACCTTCTGGCACTACAGCACTTAAGGTGGAATGGAATGTTCCATCAAGAAGCTAGCAAACAGGAAGCCCACTTCAGCCTCGTTTAAAGATTAACATCAGTCATACCCGTTGACAGCTCTGTTCCTTTGGAAAGGGTATGATGGTGCAGATGGTGGCCTGGAACTGAAGGCTTCTCCGTAAAGATATTTGAAGATTTTGGAATCGGCTCGTTTTACCGCCCTCTATTGGAAATGCTGGATTTGTACTTAAAGAAGGAACAATGTAATAAGCACAATGGAGTTTTATTTATTGGCTTGAGCCAAATAAAAGTCAATAAAAGAAATCAGCTCTTTTATCCAACCTTGTCTAGTCTATTATGCCTAATTTACACAGGGATGATTTTATAGGGATGATTTTGGTTTGTTGATTGGACAGCTAGAATAGTTAACACTAATTTTAGCATGTGTACTTGTTAAACAGAAGTGTTTTAGCTCACATTTTTACAGTTCCAACAGAGAAACCAAAGCTTTGGTCGACTTTTAGGTTTGAGTTTTTGGTCTAACTCTACTTTTGTTACTCAATAGCTCTACTGTATGGCAGATCTGTTGATAGTTGAAAAGTAAATAGCACGATAGCTGATAAGCCCATCTAGCTGCTCTATTTTTTTAAAAAACTTTTTTAGTTGCATAAAATGAACTAAACAGACAATTCAAAGGTTAACCACAGTTATTTATATAACAATTACTCGTCAGCTAAAAGTTATTGATCATTATAGACCTATGTGGTTAGTAAGCTGCACTTATTGATGCTGGAGCTGCAACTAGTAAATATTACTCAGGCACTAATAATGGTACTCTTTTCTGAATGAATGTGTCTTATAATTAATAAAATTTGATGAAAAAGAAAATTAATTGGTTGAAAACTGGAATGCCCTTTTAAAAAAGTTTTTTTGGGAATCTATTCATAGCAGATATGCCATGATTTGATGCCTTAAAACACTTTCTATAAAATTAAATAACACCAGAACACAACTGCACACTCCCACATTCGCACAGCTACACGTCTGTAGGTCAACGTCTTTGGCAACTTCTCTGCAATTTGTTCTCAGTGCTGCTATGATCAGGTTTTTCCACTAGGTGGCAGGATTGTACACCATCAAACTGCATGTCTGAGATGCAACACTGAAATACAAATTTTACATTTTGTGAGTCACGATTCCCACATAATAAAGTGGTTAATAAAGTTATTAACAGTGGTTTGTTGTGAAGAGAAACCTAACGAGTCAGAATCGTTTACAGTGGTGATGAATGGAACCAGATGTCCACCTCTAAAAGCTCCCTCACAGAAAGGTATTACATGAAATGGTTATGAATACACAACCTGAGACACTGTTTTGAGGATTTTGTCTATTCTATTCACAGTGAAAGGATACACACAGAGCGTTGTGAGTTAATATAGTCCCTCGAATAAAACACATTTCTTCAGTTTGTTTAGTTTTTACCATCATTTACATTTTATATATAGTTTCAGAAGACGTGTGTAGACTCACTACACTGGTTTGGATAGTCTGTATTTGTGTTGTAGACATGGTGACCCCTGGTTCCCATCACCACCACTGTAAAGAAATCTGAACCACTTCACACTAAACCACTCTAAATGACTCTGTTTACATCTCAGTCACTGAATTATGCAGGGCTTTTGAAGAATCTGAAGCAGATAAACACATACAAAGAGAGAGAGAGAGAGAGAGAGAGAGAGAAAGGTTCTCTGTTGTTGTTTTCTCACTCTTTTTCCGAGGTCTGTCCTCTTGTCGGCCTGCAGCCACAAACACTGAAAGGCTTCATTGTGGAAACACGTCTGATAGAGTCACAGACAGTCCAGCACTTTTCTAAATTTACACACTCTCTCTCTCTCTCTTCTGTTCCTGGAAGGTTGAATAACGCTCGCTCGCGCCCCAGTTCTCTCTCTCTCTCACCCTCAGCTAGTTTCAGGACTCGTACAGTATAAGGTCGGATCTTTATCTGGGGTTCAGGTTTGAGCCTCAGTTTTGCCTTATGCTGCCCGAGACTTCATATGCAAGCAACTAGCAACGAATCACTCTATGGTGGGAATAACAGATCACAAGACCTGTTATAGGTGGGGGGTTAATAATCTTCATTTTAGTAATAAAGTCAACCTCAGCTTTGACATACTGAACACTGGATCTGAGAAGATCCATATTCCAGTATTAGATCATAATTAGATTTAGATTTAGATTAGATTTAAATGAATGAAGTTAAGAAGTTGGTTAGTTAAGATTTAGAAGTTAGCATTAATGTGAGCACAGTAAGAGATTTAGAAGTGTTCGGTTTTATTCACACTAAAACACTTTCTGTTATTAATACTGTGCACAACTGTGCCCTCTAGTGCCGAAGTAGTGCCACTACAGTACTCTCTCTCTAAAGCCCAGGCCTCACTGTAACTGGCCATCAGAACTTTAGGAGAACATCAGGAGAACATCAGGAGAATATCAGGAGAACATTAGGACCAGATCCAGCAGAGATCTAGGGGAGAACAGCATAAATTCTCCAGTTTAAAGGAGCAATGTGCAAGACGATGCAGGCTATTGAATTCATACTTTAAACCAGAGATCACTACTTGGAGGACAGCAGTCCTGGTCCAGACCCAGATGTTGTCCAATGTGGACCCAGACTGCTAAACTATTGAGAACGTTTAAAATTGCAGCAAGAACACAGACCAATCATGTGCGTTGTAAGATCACCAAAGGTGCTTCTCAGCCAATCAGATCTGTGCAGGTATGGGAGTGTAGCATGCACACAGGCGAGGTACGAAGCGAGAAGCAGCAGTCGAAGAATAAAGTGAGTCAGAGAATAAAGCGAGTCGGAGAATAAAGTAAGTTGGAGATGAAAGTGAGTCAGAGAATAAAGTGTGTCAGAGAATAAAGTAAATCTGAGAATAAAGTAAGTTGGAGATGAAAGTGAGTCTGAGAATAAAGTAAATCTGAGAATAAAGTGTGTCAAAATAAAGTGAGTCAGAGAATAAAGTGACTCAGAGAATAAAGTGAGTCGGAGATGAATTAAGTCAGAGAATAAAGTGAGTCAGAGAATAAAGTGTGTCAGAATAAAGCGAGTCGGATAATAAAGTGAGTCGGAGAATAAAGTGAGTCGGAGATTAATTGAGTCAGAGAATAAAGTGAATCTGAGAATAAAGTGTGTCAGAATAAAGTAAGTTGGAGAATAAAGTGAGTCGGAGAATAAAGTGAGTCAGAGAATAAAGTGTGTCAGAATAAAGTGAGTTGGAGAATAAAGTGAGTCGGAGAATAAAGTGAGTCAGAGAATAAAGTGTGTCAAAATAAAGTGAGTCAGAGAATAAAGTGAGTCGGAGAATAAAGTGTGTCAGAATAAAGTGAGTCGGAGAATAAAGTGAGTCAGAGAATAAAGTGTGTCAAAATAAAGTGAGTCAGAGAATAAAGTGAGTCAGAGAATAAAGTGAGTCGGAGATTAATTAAGTCAGAGAATAAAGTGAGTCAGAGAATAAAGTGTGTCAGAATAAAGTGAGTTGGAGAATAAAGTGAGTCAGAGAATAAAGTGTGTCAAAATAAAGTGAGTCAGAGAATAAAGTGTGTCAAAATAAAGTGAGTCGGAGAATAAAGTGAGTCAGAGAATAAAGTGAGTCGGAGAATAAAGTGTGTCAGAATAAAGTGAGTTGGAGAATAAAGTGAGTCGGAGAATAAAGTGAGTCAGAGAATAAAGTGAGTCGGAGATTAATTAAGTCAGAGAATAAAGTGAGTCAGAGAATAAAGTGTGTCAGAATAAAGTAAGTCGGAGAATAAAGTGAGTCAGAGAATAAAGTGAGTCGGAGATTAATTAAGTCAGAGAATAAAGTGAGTCAGAGAATAAAGTGTGTCAGAATAAAGTGAGTCGGAGATGAATTAAGTCAGAGAATAATTGAGTCAGAGAATAAAGCGAGTCGGATAATAAAGCGAGTCGGATAATAAAGTGAGTCGGAGAATAAAGTGTGTCAGAGAATAAAGTGAGTCGGAGAATAAAGTAAGTCAGAGAATAAAGTGTGTCAAAATAAAGTGAGTCAGAGAATAAAGTGTGTCAGAATAAAGTGAGTCAGAGAATAAAGTAAGTCGGAGAATAATTGAGTCAGAGAATAAAGTGAATCTGAGAATAAAGTGTGTCAGAATAAAGCGAGTCGGATAATAAAGTGAGTCGGATAATAAAGTGAGTCGGAGAATAAAGTGTGTCAGAGAATAAAGCGAGTTGTAGAATAAAGTAAGTCAGAGAATAAAGTGTGCCTTCCTCCCAAGGTTTCTTCCTCCAGTCTGAGGGAGGTGTTCTTGCCACTGTTGCCTCTGGTTTGCTCACTGTGGGGATTATATGTTGTAACTGTCTGTTTTCAAAACTCTGTAAAGCTGCTTTGAGACAACATGATTGTTAAAAGCGCTATAAAAAATAAACTTGACTTAAAAACAAGTCAGAGTAATAAAGCGAGTTGGAGAATAAGGCGAGTCAGAGAAAGGCTTAGTCAGACGGCGTGCTCTTAAAAGGTTTATTTACTTTAAAGCATTTATTAGAAGTTTATAAATAATTAATTCAGTTCAGCATTTAAACAGTAAACATACTGAAATATACTGAACGGTATGTGTGGTGTGTTGGTGTTTCAGTAGCTGATGGTATAAGATGCTGATACTAGACTACTTCAGTAAACAGGATACACCACTGAACCATAACACAAGTTAGAAATGATGAAGGTCCGGACCAGCCTGAGGAGATCTCCTCTAACTGGACCTTACTGAACTCTGATTAAACACCAGTACCAATGACAATTTATCACCTGAAAATACACTCCTCCTCCCCTTTCACTCCTTACCAGTGTAGAAGAAACAGTGTGATGTCAGCATCAAACTCCATCCCTTTGCTCTCCAAGAGCGTCTCCAGTGGTGGAAAGCAGCTAATGTTAACTCTTTTTCTGTTTCTGTTTATAGCTCTTGTTTTGTTTGCTGCTGAACGTGGATTCTTGCTGAGAGCGACGAGAAGCAGCACCTTCAACATGATTGACAAGAGGTTAGAATTCACTGTCAGGGCAGCAGTGCTGGTTCTTCATCCTCTTATATTGGACTGATTAGACTGGACATTATAGTGACTCACTAGCACCTCTTGAGGTACAAAGGGGTATTACAAGAAAGAACCGGCTGGAACTACAACACGATAGATCAAAACTGTTATTTCTTCATGGTCTGTTGATCATTTTAATACATTTGGTTTCAACTGAAATCTTACCTATTGCTCCTTTAATTAAACAAACACACCCTAAACACCTACAGGCCCTATCCTGTTATTTTTATTTTATTTGTGTTTTATATTATTTCATATTTGATTTAGTTTTGTGTGTGTGTTATAGACTGTCCTTAAACTGCGTATGTGTTTGTGAGCTTAATTCTGATGGCAACTGTAACGCAGCTCTTTGTCAGACTCTGTTCCTGAGTGTTACAGATACAGTCTTATCACACACACACAGAGAACCCCCCAATCACACACACACACACACACACACACACTCACGCTACAGCTCAACAGAGCATTAGTATTTATTTCTTACTTTCCTCCATAAACACAGCAGATTTAAACTCACTGTATTGTACTGTATAACTCACTACATAAGCAGTTATATTAAATAATATTTTCAGTCTAAAAAGAATATTATTCTTATACTTCACACTTAATAACACAATAAATAAATTAATAAATAATATAAACTCACTACTGAGCTAAAAGTACTGATGAGTAAAGGTCACTAGTCTGACTGACTTATATGGGTCTGTACGTTTATGCCTGTATGTGTGTATGTGTGTATATCTGAGGTGGCAAGGGCGGCACCCTGACTCTGACATCATCATCTTCACTGATATAAACTCAGAAAATACTGCTTCTCCTGCAGTTCTGCTCTCTCACTGAGCTTCCAGCCTGGTCACCATGCGTGAGATCGTTCACCTTCAGATCGGACAGTGCGGCAATCAGATCGGCTCAAAGGTAAACCAAAAGAAGTTAATTTATCTGTCGTAATGGTCCTATCAGTTAGACACGCGTCTGTCACACAGTTACTATGACTGAGAACTTCATTACGCTTTAGTTCATTCATTCATTTTATAATCCTTAATCATGAATGTGTTTACATAAAAGTAATGTGTAAAAAATTTGTTTTACTGGTTTTAATGGTTTTTCTTATTAACTGACACGTCCTTAGCATGAAACATATATAAACATTTAGTTTATTTGCAAAGGAACTAGTGCACAGTTTAGCTTAGCGGCAAAAAATTAAATATTGCACGGCTCCAGATTTTAATGTTTATATTTTTGTCCTATTTTAAATATGGTGCCTAAATAGAAACTGTGCCTTAGGGCGTGCAGCAGTGTGTTTCAATCAGCTAACCCTTCATACAAACTGTACATTTGTGTAGTTAAAATAAATAAATAAATAAATAAATAAATAAATAAATAAATAAATAACTCACTCAAAATGACAACAATAATAATACTAATATTAATAGCATTTTTAGAATGAATGTAGGTTGAGTGTGGCTGGGCTGGTGAGGGTGTTTCCCCTCCTTCAGAGATAAACGTGAGGAAGAGGAGCGTGAGGGTGGGGTGCTTTTATCAAACAGAGGAGCTGTGTGGGTTCTAACAGACGGGTTACATCAGAAAAGAGTGCTAAGAACGTCACACACAGAGTTCTCTCAGAAACAAAGCTGCTGGAGTGTTAGTGTGCTGGATTCTTCAGGGCATGTTTTATTGTATAAATACTATTATACCATAACTATATACTCAAATGTGAGTCTAATATATATATATATATATATATATATATATATATATATATATATATATATATATATATATATATATATATATATATTATAGACTAACATTTGAGTGCTTGGTTGTCCTTATAAAGGAATGTTTACACTGTTGTGACTCCTACCTGTACTAACCTCTACATTTCAATTATTGTCTGGATTACAAGTCATCTATTTAATAAGTAGTATGAGTTACTGAGAATATCGTTGCTGAATATCTCCAAAACAAACCTTCTTAACTCTTAATGTAAGTCTATATAAGACATTTGTATTGGTCCATTCATCATGAAATGTAAAGGACACAATGTTAAGGGCAGCTACTAAGCTGAAATGAAACAGGGAAGGTCAAAATTGGAGATACACGTTATTCTTTGGACAGTGACGATATATTTCTGTCTGTTTTTCACGTTCAGTTTATAGAATTGCTTCATTCAGAATGTCTGATCTGCAAAAGAGCTGCCAGAAATTTCAGTTATTGTTATTCATCTTAAAACTCTATTATAGTGACAGTAATTAAATATATTAAATACAAGCTCTCCCACCTGGAGGTGTATTTACTATGTATTTATTGCACTGTGATCAGTAGTTGACTAACTGTGCTTCTTATTTCTGCTTAATTATCAGCCAATCTTTCGTTACTGAAGAGTTTAGCTAAAATATATACAGCATGTTATTTACAGCATTGCTATTTTTCATTTTTTGTGTGTTTAAATGTCAACATACAAAGCTTTAGATACTTCTTGATTGTTGGTATACTTTGTTTTGCACTTATACAATTTACTGGACATAGTTAGGCATGTTTATATTACATAGTTATAACAACTGGGAACATTATGGGCTTTAAAGTAGAACATTGAGGAGTGGACCCTTTCACAACTGGAATGATTTTGCATCATAAAACACTTAAGTATGCATTAATATGGAAGACAATGTCAACTATTAAACAGGCCAAAACATGTGCAATCAAGGGCAAAAGTTTGGGCACTCCTGTTGTAATGAGTTAACACACCCTCTGCAGGAAACACACTTAAATATACCACTTATCTGTGAATGACAGAGCATATAGCATAACAAACAGATATTACAAAAGTATAGAAGTGATTCTTCTACACTGAATATGGATTTGATAACATGATATTGTTATTTTTGTTGGTGTTCTTCGTGTTTGTGTTTTAATGTTGATGTATAACCTCCTGGGGCTGTTCAGTGAGAGAGTTGAGATCTGTTCTGTCGCACTCTGTTTCACTACAGGACACATGAACGAGTTAAAAGGTTTTAATTAAGTTTTCATTTGTTTAACTTGCAGTTCTGGGAGGTGATCAGTGATGAACATGGCATTAACGCAGTGGGGGCATATGAGGGGGACATGGACCTGCAGCTGGAGAGGGTCAATGTCTACTTCAATGAAGCGCACGGTAAGAAATTCTGCTCCAGATGACGTCACATCGTCGTTCAGTTTGGTTATTTGGGCATTTTTTTGATCATTTGGTGAGGTAGTCCTGTGCCACAGTGGCATGGTTACTGTCCTGAATTAGCTCCTCTCTGAGAAACAGAGACACAGAGATTCGCCTGTATGTACAGCTGTGATTTCACTGTATCAGTGTTTAACATAACAATGGAAGTGAATGCAAAAAGATGGCCATTTTGGACTGCTTCTGTAAGTCTGATCATCGTGAGTTCTGAGTTCAGCAGTGATATTAATTAGTTTAAAATCAATACATTAGATTCAAGATTCAAGACTTTTATTGTCATATGCACAGAAGAAACAGATAGATACACTGTACAATGAAATTCTTACTTTGCTGTTTCTCCAGATAAAGATAACAAAACAACAACAACAAAAAAAATATATATATATATTTATACAAAATATATAAAGTATGATAATATTAATAATATAATAATAATAATAAAGTTGAAGTAAATAAAATTACCTCACCTTTGCCCGATGACGCTGGGATTGGCTCCAGCCCCCTGCCCCCCGTGAGCCCGACTAGCGGGATAAAGCGGCAGGTAATAAATAAAATTAAAGTAAAATCATTTTTTTTATAACTAAAAATAAAAAATAAATAAAAGTTAAAAAATAAAAGTTACATGTGCTAAAGACAGTCAGTGTGGACATACTGTTATTATAAAATCTGTAAAATTGCTAGTCACACCATTTAATAATGCTGTTAAAGCTCTTTCAGGCTTTGATTGCTCTCTTGGTGATCTCTTGTGTAAGACAGAGGATGAAATTAGGAATTAGGGAGAGCTCTCGTTCTGTTTTTTATTCTCGCTGTCATCTGGCAGGTGGGAAGTATGTTCCTCGGGCCCTGCTGGTGGATCTGGAACCAGGCACTATGGACAGCGTGAGAGGAAGTCGTATAGGACAGCTCTTTAGACCCGACAACTTCATCCACGGTGAGATCAGGAGTGATCATCTCAGCACAAAGTAGAACTGGCAAGAGGGGTTCTAGATTCAACTCACAGCCATATACACTATTTATCATGCTCTGCTGCTTTTTGCTTTTTACCTCTTTACATATACTGTGACCCACGTTTATTATATAGTTGGTCCAAAGGTATCCGGACAGATACATTAGAGTCCCCCATTACTGGCAGGTTGTATACCAAGCCACACGTGAGCCATGCCACATGTGGGCTACAGGGTATAAAGCCCCCCAACATTGGGCTGCAGAGCAGTGGAACTGTGCTCTTGGGAGTGATGGAGTTCCATCCTATACTGAGTGATCCAAAACCGATCATCCAACATCCAAATGCTCAATGCAAGCAAATCCTCACAGCAATGTTCCAACATCTAGTGTAAAGACTTCCTAGAGGAAGCAGTTCCCCTTATTATTGTTATAAAGCTTGCAATGGTCCACAAACCTTTGGACTATACTTTATATGAAGGTTTTCTGTTCCGTTAACAGGGAATTCTGGAGCTGGGAACAATTGGGCCAAAGGTCACTACACGGAGGGGGCGGAGCTGGTGGAGCAGGTGGTGGACCGCGTCCGCAATGAAGCGGAAAGCTGCGACTGCATGCAGGGCTTCCAGTTCGTCCACTCTCTGGGCGGCGGCACGGGCTCAGGCATGGGCACGCTGATCATCAACAAGATCCGAGAGGAGTACCCGGACCGCATCATGAACAGCTTCAGCATCATGCCCTCTCCCAAAGTCTCTGACACCGTGGTGGAGCCCTACAACGCCACACTGAGCATCCACCAGCTGATAGAGAACACGGACGAGACCTACTGCATCGACAACGAGGCGCTGTACGACATCTGCTTCCGTACGCTCAAGCTCACCACTCCCACCTACGGAGATCTGAACCACCTGGTGTCCTTGACCATGAGCGGGGTCACCACCTCCCTGCGCTTCCCGGGTCAGCTCAACGCCGACCTCCGCAAGCTGGCCGTCAACATGGTGCCGTTTCCACGCCTTCACTTCTTCATGCCCGGCTTCGCCCCGCTGACGGCGCGTGGCAGCCAACAGTACCGCGCGCTCACCGTGCCTGAGCTCACCCAGCAGATGTTTGACGCCCGCAACATGATGACAGCGTGCGACCCCCGGCACGGGCGCTACCTCACCGTGGCTGGCGTCTTCCGAGGCCGCATGTCCACCAAGGAGGTGGACGAGCAGATGCTGGCCATCCAGCAGAAAAACAGCAACTACTTTGTGGACTGGATCCCTCACAACGTCAAGGTGGCCGTCTGCGACATCCCGCCCCGGGGCCTGAAAATGGCCTCCACCTTCATAGGAAACAACACGGCCATCCAGGAGATCTTCCGCAGAGTGGGAGAGCAGTTCTCCATGATGTTCCGCCGCAAGGCCTTCCTGCACTGGTACACTGGAGAGGGCATGGACGAGATGGAGTTCACCGAAGCGGAGAACAACCTCAACGACCTGGTGTCCGAGTACCAGCAGTACCAGGACGCCACGGCCGACCAGGATTGGGAGGCCGAGGAGGAGGTGACGGAGATGGAGGAACCTTCTTCTGCGTCGATGAGCACCCGAGTACAGATAACGTCCGAGACGGTGACGGAAACCAGTGTCACAGAATGAGATACTGAATCAGGAGGCTGCGCGTATTCTCTTATTATATTATATCATTTATTTTTTATCATATTACAAAAAGACTTTCTTAACCAGATTAATTTGTAGACCATGGTGCTGAAATAGGGTGGCACGGTGGTGTAGTGGTCAGTATGGTGGTGTAGTGGTCAGCACTCTCTCCTCACAGTAAGACGACCCAGGTTGGATTCCCGGTCCGGGTGGTTCTGTGTGGAGTGTGTATGTTTTCTCCGTGCTTGAGTGGGTTTCCTCCGGGTACTCCGGTTTCCTCCCACAGTCCAAACACATACATGTTAGGTTGATTGGTCACTCTAAATTGCTCGTACGTGTGAGTGTGAGTCAATGTTGGCCATGTGATGGACTGGCGACCTGTCCATGGTGTACCCCGCCTCCGCCCAATGACGCTGGGATTGGCCCCAGCCCCCCGTGACCCTGACTAGTGGGATAAAGTGGATGTGATAATGGATGGATGGATGAATAGATGGATGGATGGTGCTGAAATATTTTGTACAGTGTACAAGAATTTGTGTTATTTACATATGTTTTTAGTACTTAGCTTCTTGCTTGTCGTTCTCATTTGCCAAATTAGTGTTTGTGTATGACCTATATATATATATATATATATATATATATATATATATATATATATATATATATATATATATATATATATATATATATAGTTTTATGTATATATAGTAAAATAAAGCTACAAGTGAAACCACACACTTCTCATTTCTAACATTTCTGCAGAACATCTTTAACAGTGTGACAGCACGCTAGCACGCTAATACTCTCAGGAGAAACTGGAAGGCCTCGAGCAGATCCCCGCAGAACTGGCACGTCACGCTCTCCCCAACCGAACGGTCTGACAGGACACGATTAAACTCAACCAGCTCTGCAGATACTGATAAGCAGCCCAGAAAAGAGCTTCCCTTCACCGCAGACCACAGCTAGCTCCTGCAGTAGCTAAATTAAACTCTTCACAGTTTTCAAACAGACACACAGCAACTGCGGTGCATGACCGAAATGTTTACGGTAGCTGATCGCTGCACTAGTGCGGTATTAAAACCTAGGTGTGAAATACAGGTGGTTCTGGGGTCCCTGAATGTCTTACAATCAAAGTTCAGGGTTTTTTAGACTTTTTATGGTGGCATACAGCATGTTAGAGAAAAACAGAGGCTTATATACAAATGAAAGGAAAGGTCATAGTTTGGCCTGCTTTAACCATGAATTGATGAGCCCTGAAGTCACAACGCTTACACTGAAGTTCTTCTTTGTGGCACAGACGTTCACAAAAGCTGCTTTAGTTTCACACCGTGCTAAACAAATACGGCTACTAAGTTGTTGCCATACATACATTTGACCCTAGTGTGGATCAGTGTAAGCTTAGATGTAGCATCATTAATAAGCTGTTAATGAGCCTGTTAGTTGGATATCTGATTCATATCTTAGCAACAAGCAGGTTTCTGATGGAGTGAGACCGAGTGAGCTCATTTTTCCCATAGACATAAACAGCTACACAAACCAGACTTCCTTATATGGACTACAGAAAGATACGATGACCTCAGTGGGCTATGTATATTCTGACTTTGGCTGACATAAAGTTCTGGAAACGTGCTAGTGTGGCATATGTGTTAATTTGGTCTACACAGCGTGAAATTAAAACAAGACTACTAAAACACACTATAGGCCACTTTGACCTTAAACTCTGGACCACTCGGAATTCTTGGCACATAGGCACATTTCTTAAAAAACTTAAGGACAGCCCATGAAGCTTACACTTTGTATATATATTTAGAGATACATGATAATGATCCCAAACATACATTTAAATCCACCAATGAATAACTCAAAAGTTTAAAAGGAAAGTCTGTAGAATGGCCTAGACCTGGTCGTTCTTGCTTTAACATTGAGTCAGTTTTACTCAATAAATGAGCTGATTAGTAGGAGCTGGTGTGTTGGGAGCAGGAAAATTGCTAAAAGGTTTAAAGTAGTGGGCCTCAAGGACCAGGACTGAGAAACACTGGCCTAGACAAAGACCTGAAACCAATTGTGGTGTTGTGGAGGGATTTGAACTGGGCTCTATGTGCAAGAAATCCTTCAAATGTTCTAAACCTAAAAGAATTCTGCATCAAAAAAATAAGTAAAAAATTCTTCCAGCAGATGTAATAACTGGTAGACCGTTAAAGGACACGCCTACATAAAGTTGTTTCTGCCAAACGGGGCAGTACCAGTGACCGTAGCCAGGGTTGGACTTACTTACAGATCAAAACGACATTGCAGTTTCTTTTTCTTTTAAATAGAAGACTGCTAACTCAATTTGTCATTGTCTTTTTTACTGTTTACTGTCTTTAACAGAAGGTCAAATACTGATATGCCCACATATTTTAAAACAGAGAAACATTTCATGTTCCCAGTTCCGAGTGAAAACAGTGTTTCTAGAGATGCATATATATTGATGCATATACAAGTCTTCCTTTCTAGAATCCAATTGCTTGTCTTCTCTAGTCCGCTCAGGAAAGATCTACTGATAGACCATCTCTTCACTGTCCAATGAACAAGCATCTCCAAAATGGCAACTTTACAGGAGACGGCCAAAACTTTCTTCATCTTCAATGTAAGTCAATGGAACCAGACTTTTTTCCCCAAGATATTCTGAAGCATTTCTATTAGTCCATTCATCAAGAACATTTTCCACAACAGCAACTGCTGCATTCAAAGAATGTAGAAAAATAGAACTTGACAAAAATTGAGATACATGTTTCTCATTGGACAGCAATAAAAATACTGCAATATTTATTTTTGTATGACTGCTGAAAAAAATCATGGAAAAATTAAAACAATGCAAAGAAAACATGCATTTGGCCTATGTTTAAGTATGTATTCACAATAAGTCAGAATAGTGTGATGCAAATTAATAAAAAATAATGATTATCTCTTTGCCAATCATCATAAAAGGGTGTTCAAGCAGCTGGAACTAAATCCTGGTGTGAATTTCTGCTTTCTGGGCCTGGAACTACTTACCTATTATAATACTGCAATTGTATCTGCTTTTGCTTATTTGAAAATATAAAATTAAGTTTTATTAAATTAAATTAAGTTTTTTTTACATGAGCCCCCAAACGTGGAGCTTCCTTATCCTACTAGATCACATTTTTTGCTACTTTCCAGCTACCAGCACACACCTAATACAACCACAGAATATCTGGTACATGTGTACTGAAAACACAAGGTGGATCCTGAAGACTTTGGCAGGAAACACTGCTTTAGAATAATCAGTCAAGTAAACTTGTGCATGCAGACGTGGAAATGCATTCTAAACTACATATTATTAAAAAAAATAAAAAACCCTCAAGCAGGACAGAAATACACTTAACGAAAACAGACACAACAGTGACATCTGCTGGCCAAAAACGAGACAGGACGCAAGATTAACATGAGGTTCGTCATAATTTATTATCAAAAGAAGAAATCTGGGGTATATTGACTGTAGCCTTCAAGCTGGTCACTGTGTTATGCTGGAACGGGAACGTCCAAGTCTTAAGCAGGATCATGAGTTGTCTGTGGGAGCTCCTGAAAATAAAACAGATTAAAATCAGAGACTTACACCTCAGAGCCCAAAACTAAGTCACATTAAAATGTAAGTTAATGTTATGCAGTTTACGCTTGTTTATTATTTCGATTTTTCCGTTTCATCTTAAATGCTGCAGTAGGAATGATATGAAAAACTCTAAAACAGAGAGACTCACGTCATGCCGTTTTCAGTTTAGTGACTTTCACGCTGGATTCTGCATTTTTCACAGCTTCTGTCCTGATTTGAGGCTTCAGAGCTGCCCGGACCACCCTGGCGCAGACAGCCGAGTACCTAATGTAGCTGAAATGACAGAAGAATGTAACAGTTAATCGAAGAGAAGATATAAAATCCACTGAAATTAACTTCATGATCAGGGTCACTCAAGCAAGCTAAAGCTAAGCTAACGCTAACGTAATGCTATTAAACCGGGCAAAATAAGCCGCGTTCAGGTGGACGTTCTGCACTATTAAAGCCATAAAACATGAATTTCCAAATAAATGACACAGTTCAGTACCTGAGGCCAGCCTGTCTCCAGTATGAAACCATTTTTGCAGATCTACTCCGGCTGAGAGTGAAGAACCTCAACGACGAGAACCAAGGACGAAGACAGGGCCTGCGTAAACGGGAAACAACGTCATCAGGAAAGTTGTCACCGTATTGGCTGAGACCAACGTCAATCAAATTAACCAATCAGCGACATTCAACGGGAAAAAATCTATTATTCTTATTATTTCTTTTTAATATTAGTGGTGAAGAAGTAACAAACATGGTTTATTTAAACTAAAAGATATTTTTTATGTATATCAGCAATTTTCATGTCTTTTTTTTAACAGGCACTATATTTTACGTTATATGTACATGAGAATATAATAAGTATTAATAAGTATTAATAAGTACTTTTTAACTTCAACGGGCAATTTCACTGACTTTTACAATTTTCTTCATAATCATAATTATGATGATGATGATGGCAAATAATAGAAAATGGGGGGGAAATATATTTTACCTTAATGCATTTGTTTTACATTATGTCCTGTCTTTTTATTTCTTTGTTATATTTCTTATAGTTTGCTCTTATTCATGTAAAACACTTTGAACTGTATTTGTATAAGAAACGTGCTATATTAATAAACATGTAAAATTCATAGCCTTTTAATGTGACAACTTTTTGTGAAGAAGCCTTTAGAGGTGAACGTCCTCCAGAAGTTTCTCAAGAACAGAGCATTTTACTCCATGACTTTGATCTGAACTGAGTAATTATACAGACAATTTGAGAAAATTAGTGTATTTTCCCTTAGAAACGTGTTGTTTTATCACACATGCATATCCATGTTAAATAGGTCTTCTGCATAGTAACCGAGCTCTTATCTCCTCTAGTCTTCAGTTTGAGAAATGAGTAACAACTCTCTACACCAAACTTTTGAGAATTGGGCAGGTTTTCACAGTTACAGATATGCTGTGGCACATTTTAAAGTACTCAGATGTATAAGTGGTCTAGAAGATGAATGGATACATGGATTAATTAATATTTAAACGTTTTTAGAGGTGTCCTGGGCGTAGTTGCAGTGTCTAGGCTATGAAGGACTAACTGGGTGAACCAATACGCTACAGCGCCCCCCTGAGGCCGACCAGTGCTGCATCTCGCTGATGCGTGGTAGAAGCAGATTAAACAACGACCTTCCCTGCACTATTTCTATTTTTCACTAATAGAAGCTAAAACATGTTTATTTTCAGGGACCCCCGTCCCCCACACACACACAAAATGTTGGTGTAGGAGGTCTTTGAGTTTAACCAGAAAGGTCTGGACTCCCCAAGACCCCCTGGTCCCTGTGGTAGGGGCTAAAGCTGGTGTGTGCTGAATAGGCAAGACAGTCCTAAAGGCAGAGTAACAAAAACATTATGTATGAATCTAAATTTGAATTTAAAATTAAATAAAAAAGAAGATGGAAATGATAATGTAGAAATGAATGATGATGATGATGATGATGATGATGACGATTTGGGTACATGAAACAATATAATAATGCAAAATATAAGAATGATGTAGGACATTTGCTCTTTAATTTAATGAAAACTGCAGAAATGCAAACTATATCAGCTCATCGAGTTAATCCGGTTCTGTAAAGGTAAATATGAATTTTTAAATCGAATCAAGTATAAAGTGAGTCGATACATGTCCAATCTGGGTTTTTTTATTTGAACAATTCATTATTTTATAAACTATTGATTCTCTAATATTGTTTCGATAACGAACCGAAACGGGAGGGTGTCCACTATGAGCGTCCTTTTTAGAGCCTATCCGAGAAACACCACCACGCCAGCAAATTCTATGATCTACAGATCATACACACGGCGTCTGTTGGTTGTGCAGATGATATTAAGATCGGCGATACTGCGCCGCTGGTCAGCGGTCAGATAACGTCAGTACGTGACTCACGTCCGTGTGACGTTGTGTCGTCACTGGGCCTGGCTCCGTGAGGAGGAAGAAACAACAACAATCGCGTCTGGCCCGCAGTTTCTCTGCTTTAATTGAACAAAATCGCTCAGAAATAAAAAGTTTTCACTCCAGTCGCTGTTCTCGTCCAGAATCGGGATGTCTTTGTTCGGGAAGCTGTTCGGTAGCGGCGGTAAAGGCGGAAAAGCTCCGAGCGCGCAGGAGGCGATCCAGCGGCTCCGAGACACCGAGGAGATGTTGACCAAGAAACAGGAATTTCTCGAGAAGAAGATCGACCAGGAGCTGCTGACGGCGAAGAGAAACGGCACAAAGAACAAAAGAGGTGAATTCTGGATGTTAAGTTGACTTTAGCTGCTCGGAAGGCAGAAGCGGTGGCACCACTAATGTTACTAATTAGCATTGGGTAGCTAACATTAAGTTAGCTCCGCTGTTTACCTCTTAGCGCTAATGCTAATGATTTGAGCTAATGTTAACGTGGAAAACTGTTTATATTCGCTCAGCGCTGTTGTATTATTAAGCGGCATGGTCAGTCAGGGCCCACAGAACATGGTCAGCTAATGAATTAGCACTAATACTTGGTCAACAAGACTTAGTAAACTAGTTTAGCTGCCCGTTAACTTGGTGCTAGTTCAGAGTAACAGCTTCTACGTGTGGCTGGAGCTGAGGTCAGCTTCCTGGACGCCAGCTTCTTGCTCGAATTTCCACCTCCACCTTAAATATTTTAGCAGTTACGTCTTGTCCGTGTGTTCCCATAGACAGTGCGGCAGTGGTTTTTAAGGTGGAACGGGAAATTCAAACTGACTTCAGCCTCGTTATGGGTGGGCAAATATGGGAGAAGACATTACATCACAATACTAGCAATGTACACACTTTCACAGTACACTATATATAAAAGGTTTACTAAGGATTGGAAGGTCAAAAAGAGCAAGTGATGGTTAAAAAGATTGAATTAAACCAACTTTATTCCTCTGTTTTACGTCATATGTGTTGCTAATGTTTGTAATTGCTTGATCAGAAATGCCTGGTGTGATGTCATTTATTACTATAGTGATAAAAAGGTCACATTGGCCACTGTTTCACACAACAGATTATGACGATTGGTTGCTGTCAGAACTCGAATGTTGCAGGCATATTATTGTAATGCTGAAGAAGTGCCTACAGTTTGTGTTGCAGTATGGTTTAGCTGTCTAGGTACCAGTATATTCTATTAGCCTGTGAGGCTTTGGCCAATAAGTTGAACTGTCACTGCAGTCCAATTAACAACACCTTACATCTTCTCTAATTCTTCGGGTTATTTCTGTGCCCATGCTGTTTTACTGAAATCCTGAGATTAGCAGCACTCAGTATATTGACTACCCTTGCGTCAGTGACAGAAGGGCACAGGCAGTAAGATTTGATTATGGTGTTGTATAAAAGGATTTTTTTTTTTAGACCTCTCCCTCTGTCTCAAAGTGCTCAGAATAACGTTAACCTCAGACCTAATGGCCATCCGAGGATAGACTGTCTCGGGAGACTCCAATTCCTGTTTAAAAGCACAAGCAATCAATAATTTACAGTTTAATTACCTGTGACAGTGATGCGCACGTGGGTGAAAAGCCTCATCGAGAAAATACCTGTGTGTCAGGTGAAGCCTAATGCCTGCTGTTGTCAATCAGAGAGAGAGCAACAAGAAATTCTACTCCACATTTTTAGTTGACGCTCCAGTTCCTTCATAAAAGTCTAAAATCATAGAAATATCTTTCTTTCTTAGGTTGTGTCATAGGCATTGATAATAAACCATCCATTGGAAAAAAAAACTGCAAAAAAACTAATTTTGTGCATAATAACAGTAATTATTAGAGAATAAGAGATCTTTAATGAAATCTTTAGGACTCCAAATACAATAAAACTAAGTTTATGAACCCACCTGCAGAAAAATTGATTCAAACAATGTGCTAATAATCAGGGGTTTATTTCAGATTTATAGCATAATTTTGATCACGTTTGCGGTTTTCTTGTTCTTATTTAGGCTATTTATCTAAAATTAGTTAATTGGCTTTGCCAGAGGGAGAGTAAATGTGTTAAATAGAAATATATTATTGTTTGATTCAAATTTTTACTCTGTCCAGAGTACACAATTTTAATTGTCAGATGGCAAATTATTTTGGAAAACGTTAGCGAGTCTATATGTTATATTCTTGGTCACGCTTATGGCTTAAGGGAAACTACAGAGTAAAAATTGGTTTTAAGTGATTCATTACACCCAATTACACAAGAAATAAACAGTAAAAATAAATGAATGAATGATGCAAAGAAAACTAAGGCAGCACACTGATAATGCGATTTAAATATTGCTCATCTGATGCTGATTCTATCTGTTTTCCAGCAGATGACGCACAGCTATGTAACACTGAACCGTTGATAGATCTGATAATCAGCAGTAAAAACGACCCACTATTATCCCTCCAGTCACAACTGTGGCTGTTCATACAATCATATCTCTTGTAAGCCTGATATTAATGTGGTAGTAAAATTGTAATATACTTAATATAGTAGCTGTGTCTTTGTCCTAACAGATTTTACTTTCATGTGTAACTCCTCACTGCAGGCTTTCTCAGGTGCAGTCTGGCGCTGGTCATGTGACTAATTACATCCACCACATTAAAACATTTGTATAAATCAAGACAAGCTAAATTTTGATTTGCATTTTACTATTCAGTGAAAAACATCAAATCATATATATATATATATATATATATATATATATATATATATATATATATATATATATATATATATATATATATATACACACACACACATATATATGTTACTATGTATAGTATTGTAGGTCACTATATATAGTACTATAGGTTATTATATATAGTACTGTAGGCTATTATATATAGTACTGTAGGTTACTATATAATACTGAAGTGCTCTTGAGCAAGGCATCTAACCCCAACTGCTGTGTGTATGTTCACTAGTGTGTGTATATGTGGGTGTTATTATATATGTTACAGTGGTTCCTGTGAGTAGGATCTGCATTTTGTGTACTGTGCCTTGTGCTTTTAATGGCAACCTACAAAAAACCTATAATTTTTCTTGATTAAAAATAATAACTTTCATTACAATTAAAGTACAGCGAGTCAAACTGAGTGTTTTGGCTACAGCTACAGCATTTTGTTCTATAGCTTGCTTAGACATGCTTGTGTTGTCTGGGTTAATGTCTGTATTGTGCTGCAGTCTGTCGGCCCTGCAGGCGCACTGAGATGCATGATATACACTAAATTCAGCAGTTTGAGTTCAATATAATGCATTAATGTAATCATGGGTTTTGATTTAGCACATTTACTGCACTAGGGGAGTAAAATACATTGATTGGTCCATTAAACTCATTAGACATGCATTCTGTCTAAACTGAGGACTGATGATTTGTTGTTGTTTTGTTTTTTTTTGGTATGAAACAGCTGCACTGCAGGCGCTGAAGCGCAAGAAGCGGTATGAGAAGCAACTGGCTCAGATCGATGGCACTTTGTCTACCATCGAGTTTCAGAGGGAGGCGCTGGAGAACGCCAACACTAACACTGAGGTCATCAAGAACATGGGCTTTGCTGCTAAGGCCATGAAGGCTGCACATGATAACATGTATGTATAATTACTTCAGTCTTATTTACTCAAGTTGGATTAACATCATTGCATGTATAGTATACTGACGTTAAATTTCTATGTTATGTTAGTGGCTCAGATGTAAACAGTCAGTCATTCAGAGAGGTCTGTTGTGAAATGGCACTACATACAGATTTCTTTACAGTGGTGGTGATATGAACCAGGGGTCTCCATGTCTACAACACAAATATAACCAATTCATTTACTGTCCAAAACAACCAGTGCACCTACATGTATCTTCTGACTTTCTAGCTAAAATAGTGGAAAATCTGATATTTGAGATTTTCTTTGGGGACAATTATGCCACATAATAGCATATATTCCTGTACCATGAATGGCCAAAATCCTCTCAAAACTAGTAAAACAATGTCTCAGACATCAGGCAGTCTATTCAGAACCATTTAATGTAATAACAGTCTTTGAGGGAGCTTTTAGAGACCGCTCCACTTTAATATTACAGCTAAACCTGCATGTTCATAGTGATATTCAGTTTAGGGTAATGTTTACATCATAGACATTTCACTCATAATTTCTTTGGTACTGTATGATTTCTTGGCCCTGGTCACCCGATAGGGTGGCACACGTTTCACAGGGCCTGTGCACCTGGTTCATGCAGTTAACTCCAATAAACAGTAACCCAAAGAGTCAAGTCCGTGTTGAGTTCAGTGCAGAAAGTGAGAATTGTTGAGTAACATTTAACTGCTTTAGTGATAATGACTGATCAGTGCACAGTCAGGGTTTCAAAGTGTTTTTTCTAGCTTTTGTGAGGTGAAAAAGTCTGCAAGCCTCAGAATTTACAACAGCAGCTGCTTAGAACAGCAGAATTGACAACCCAGCAAAGCCTGCAGGAGTCCCACCTGTCTTTGTGTATTTAAGCACCCAGGATGTCGTTTCAGACATATGAGATAACACCTACGGTGTGAACTTTCTGTGATTATTATAAAACAGAAACAGTTTGCTTGAAAAGTGAATGATCAATTCTCTCAGTTCTGATTGGCCAAAAATGTGTACAACCCACCCATTGATACAGTTTGTGTTTTAGCCACATCCATTGCTAACAGGTGTATAAAATCAAGCCCATGGCACGTCAAAAGTATTTACATTCATTACTCAGGTAGAAGTATAGATACTAGGGTTTAGAAATACTTCTGTATAAGTTGAAGTATCAACTCAAGATTTTTACTCCAGTAAAAGTGTAAAAGTACTGCTTTCAAAACTAAAAGTAAAAAGTAATGTTAGGAAAAACTGCCATTAAAGAGAAAAGCTTAGGCCGCACCACAGGGGTCTATAGTGCAATAGCCCACCTCCCCAAAACCCCCATTCTTCTAAAAGCCATAATGACTATAATGTTATATTAAAATGTTGATGTTGATAAATTTGGGATGCGCTAGGCTTCCTGTTTCAGCCGCATATACGCCCATTGAACATGAATGTAGTTTAGTACAATGTAAATATATTAAAGAAGCATATCTGTTACTACTGAGCATTAACATGTGTTTACTGGAGCAGAAGATATGATGACTAGTTGTCTATAAGTATTGTAATGGTGCAAAAAGTCAAACTTCAAAGTCATGTTATCAATAATCTTTACTGGAATGTAAATGTACATGAATGAAAACAAGCTGAAATGAAACAGGAGTAACGAGGCTATGTATAAAATGTGAGGAGTAGAAAGTACAGATAATGGTGTGTAAATGTAAGGAGTAGAAGTAAAAGTAATCTAAAAAATAATTACTCCAGTAAAGTATATATAACCCAAATTTCTACTTAAGGTAACAAAGTATTTGTACTTTGTTACTTGACACCTCTGCACTTCATCATGATCTAAGCTAAAATGCATTTGCTTTACATGTGACTCTATACCTTAACTTTTTAAAAACATATGAGTGAACATTCACTTTTATTATTACCGGTGATTAAAAAACAATCTTTACACAATGTTTCACAACATTTTGAGAGATAGCTAGTATAGGACTAGCAAGCACAGCTAGTCACAGTTGTATGCACAGAAATACATATTTTTCATTAAAACACAAAGATATGCTTGAATGCAGAACATGTGTTCCAGTAGTAACGTGTTAGTATTTAACAATGCAGGGGTTTGACTAAAGAAGGCTCCACCTACATTATTAAGTTCTTCTGCGTTTTGGTTGTGACATGAGCGTTAGTGCTGTGTATTGGCAAGAACCTGGCGATACAATACATATTGTGATACGTCACGATTCAATAGATCACCATATATTCTGACATTGCAAGTAATATACGGTGATTTTTCAAATCCTACTATTAAAACACACCACTATATGAGGTTTGCCAATGTTTACAATAGCATTGCGCCCCTGTGTTGCTTGTTAATGTTGGAGTGGAGCTGAAAATAGATTACAACATTGCCATCTAGTGGTCAGAGGTTTAAACACAACACACAATGATTCACCGTCTGCCAGGAATCTGTGTATCGATACTGTGTTTTTAAAAATCGATACAGTATCACAAAACATAATATCCCGATATTCAATATTTAAGTTTTTTGTTACACCCCTAATGAGCATGAATTGTTGAAAAACCTTAATTTTAATGATTCTTATAAGAATCTGTCCTGTTGTTCCTCAGGGACATTGACAAAGTGGACGAACTCATGCAGGACATCACAGAGCAGCAGGAGCTGGCGCAAGAAATCTCAGACGCAATCTCCAAACCTGTCGGCTTCGGAGAGGAGTTTGATGAGGTACGATGAAACAGTCAGATGTTTATTTATTTATTTATTTATTTATTTAAATGGAGGCTTTGTTGGTTTTGATGATGTCCGTCTTTTGTAAACGTATGTCCTAAATAGATGGACTTGCCGTATATGGAAGCAAATCATTGGATCATTATTTTATTATTTATGCCTCACATTATAAGGATAAAACCATAGGACACCTTTAGTTTGTAATGTACAATGTGAAGAAACAAAGCCTTTTCATCATTAACACAATATTCACGCTCTTCAACATAAAAGTCCTTTGTACGAGTGTACCTAGAGCAGCCCAACATAAATACTTCTTCACTTTAAAATAAATATATATATTTTTTGGTACTTTTAATATTGTGTTCTTCATTCATGTGGGAACACGTTGTTATAAGTACAGCTGCCTATTTTTAATCTCAGTGAGGTGGATTAATTTATTTACATTTTTGCTTTTAAAGATATTTTCATTTGTCTCTCTATTTTTTAAATATTTATTTATTTATTTATTTATTTATTTATGTATATTTCTTGCTTGCCAGACTGCCATTGTAAAGAAAAAAAATTGTATGTAATGTCATGCCTGGTTAAATAAATACTGTGTTTTTATAATTGCAGGATGAATTACTGGCTGAGCTAGAAGAGCTGGAACAGGAGGAGCTGGACAAGAACCTGCTGGAGATCGGAGGCACAGAGAATGTACCACTGCCAAATGTGCCCTCAACATCTTTACCTTCCAGACCAGGTACGTCATTCCCCCCGGCCACACCTGTGTGTACTCTCCTGTACAGAGTCTTGTTTGTTAATGAGCCAAGTACAAATAATAAGCTTTGAATGCGCTTATGATTGCAGCAAAGAAAAAAGAAGAGGAGGATGAGGACGACATGAAGGATCTGGAAGCCTGGGCAGCCAATTAGTACTTGCTGTTCACCCATCCCCAACATACACATGCACCCCACACCACATACAGATTTACTGCAAACGATGGAGCAGAAAGGACTTTATGGTTTAGTGTGACGTGTTTGGACCCGAGAAAGATGAATTACTACACGAGAGGAAAGCAAACCACACCGCAGCTACAACTACGAAACATAACTACTCTAAATAAATCCTGCCGCGCTTTCACTGTCAGCAAATTAAATCGAAGCGAGACGGAGGCCGCGCATCTCTCCGTGGCCTCATCTGTGGACCCTGAAGACAGAAAACTCCAGAAAAGAAGGCTTAACGTAGAATTGTTCTTCAGTCTGATCCTCTATTATCGTATATATTTATCTGTTAACACTCCAATAGCAGAGAATGCTTTACTCAGACAGAAACGAGACACATACGAGACACGTACACAAACAATCTTGATATCCAGCATTTTGATCTGATGAGTGAATGCGTGGTATTTTTCGCTCTCTCTTTTTTTTTTTCTTCCCTCTCTCCCTAGCTGTTAAGAAGAAGAAGAAGAGGTTAAAACAGGGGAGCTCTTGTCCTGGAGGTCCGGATTCCTGCACAGTTTGGTGATCTCCCTGCTCAAGCACTCCTGATTTAAAGTTCGTTTCCCGGTTCGCTTGTTCCGTCAGAGCAGAGGAATCAGAAAGCTGTGCCGGACTTCGGCCACTCCAGGCTTAAAAGAACACTAATTTTTTTCATTATTATTGAATGCACTTAAGATCTTCAGCTCCTGCATGGTATCGCTGCATCATGTCGAAACATATGACCTTTTTTTATTATTTCTAATTAAAAACAGGGTCTGGGTTGCGGTGTTAGTGAATAAAGACCGTTTTCCTGATCTCAGTGCGCAGAAGCAGAGCTGAGCGAGACATCAGGCTTCTCTCTGTGATCTGGATGCACACGATTGTATCGTCATCGTCAACACTAGAAGCTGGGACGGGAGCTGTGGATGATGATAGTCGGCTGGTTTAACGTGTGAGTGTTTAAACAGGTGTCGGTTGTTCAGATATATTATTTAATATCATGTTTTACTTTGCAGAGTCGGTTACTTTAATATTCTGGGGTCATCCTGGTACAAAGGTTACTTTATTTTATTAGGTTTTCACTTTTTCTAGAGCATATATAAAGACTAATGTCCATGTTCCGCTCCTCACAGCGAGAGAGAAGGTCTGTATAAGGTTTAGGGAAGTTCTGGAGATACTCTTTTCTGTGTGTTTGCTTGTATAAGAGGTTGTAAACGGGGCTGATTTATTATTTTGTTTTCCTGTTTCCTCATAAACAGCCTCACTTTCTTACGTTCTCCTGCCCTGCCTTTAATGTCCTTCTAACCATATGCCTAAATTAAAGGTTTTGCCAAATGACCTCCTTCCTTCTGGACTTTTGTTGAGCTATTATTTTGCCCCGATTTATTGAAACACATCATTTCAGTGTCATAAAAAAAAAAAAGATCTTAACTCGGAAAGCGTGAACTGTGTTGTGCATGTCTTTACATGATGAAGCGTGGATCTGATTGTAGCTGTTAGGCCAGACGGGGGATAATGATCTGATTCATAAAATATAGCCCATTTAAAGCATTCACCGAGACAAACTTCCACCGAGTACTGTACAAGTTTGTCTGTCCGTTACATGCACACGGTCAGTAGCTTTTAGTGCTTTTGTTTTTTTCCCCTCTTTTGTTACAAGTGGAGGACGAACCCGATCCTACATGCTGTCTGGGGCGATG
The DNA here is from genome assembly GCA_021613375.1 of Megaleporinus macrocephalus. Classification (NCBI taxonomy): domain Eukaryota; kingdom Metazoa; phylum Chordata; class Actinopteri; order Characiformes; family Anostomidae; genus Megaleporinus; species Megaleporinus macrocephalus. The sequence continues at coordinate 8,762,225 of CM038704.1, read as the reverse complement.
CAAAACTGATTTGTACAGAACCTGAAAGTAGCTTTAATGCATTTGTATGTTCTCATTACCTTGTTGTTGTTGGATTTATTATTACTATTAAAATGTATTGAATATTTTCACTGATTGATCATGTTTTTCCTGCTAAATGTAGCTTTTCCATAAACATGTGACCTGTTTAGGCACATAAGGATTAAGACATGAGATAAACTGAGTAGTTTTCAGAACCCTTGTTACTCTTACATTCATTCATAGTGCACAGTTCAGTTCAAGTGTATTCTTATTGCCCCAATAAAGGAACTGTGTGTAACCTCTAGTGGTGAGGTTGCCCCTAGGCTGCCCCAACCCACCCCTCACTTCTTTGAGAAACTACTATGGCCTCAGGTTTTCTGTTGTCCTGTTTACTCTTCTTTAATGATGGGGATACGTCCTCTTTCACTTTTTTGTGCTAAATAAGGGGTGTGTCCCAAACCCTAATGAGTGTGTAAGTAGGCTGTCTAGGTAGGGAGCTGTTTAAGTAGCAGCGTTCTCTCCTCATCTCTCCTCATAAAACAGATTACTGAGATGCTCTAGTTAGAGACAGACTGCGTCACGGCTTGTTCCCGCCCACTGCAGCACGCCACCGGTGGTTTAGCTGGTTGCTAAGCTACCAGCCGGCATCCAAAACAATAGCCTGAGGCTTAAAAATCCACTAGCATAAATGCTAATGTCTCGAGTATAAAACTGCTAAATGGTGAAGGACTCGTTACAGAGTTGATAATAAAAAACTGTTTTGTGTGATTATATGACCAGAAACACATTAAAACTCCAGAGAGAATCAAAATAACTCACATTTTAAAACCACTTCACTGCTCGTAGATTTGCCTGTGTTGCATCAAAGGATTGTCTTAGCGGCTGAGGAAGCGTTCAGTGCTTCCTTAAAATCAGGTGTAAATAAGGTTCCTCAGTAGATAGAATGTTTAAGATATCTAAGAATTGGGACAGTCTAAATGTCAGGAGTGCATACTAAGACGTAAAATGCTGATTATGTAGACCCTCACCAAGTTTTGAGGCACACAGAATAAGTACAATCCTCCATTTGTCAAAATTTGGGTTCTATGTATCTCAATATAGTTTGCCAGCAACACCTAATGTTCTAACAATTTATTCTAACCATTGAGCGGTCCTACCTTGCATGCTCATATCATTAGTATAGTTTAGTGTTTTAAACATTTCATTGTTTAATGTTAGTTTAGTTCAGACTCATGTCCACTAAAAGCTGGACTATAAATAAATTCTAATTATGCCTTTAATGCTGGTTACATTTGTGCCAGCTTCATCTTCAAATGTATGAGTTCCACCTTAAAAAGGGCTGTGGTTACATTTTGGCAGCTGAGGTGTTTATAGTAAACTCCATCCTTTAAGGTGGGATGGTAAAATGTATTGAGTCAAAATGGGGCCTAAAGTACCCTAGCTACAAATCATATTTACATATTCTGGATCTTCATTATGAAACATGTATACTACTAACATGTAATTATTAATAACAGCTGTGTAAACAAGCACTGTACAGGGGAAGTCCGTGGATTTTTCTAAATTCTATTTTTATGTATAATGTAAATATGGAAAAAGAAGTTTACTTTGGAAACTGTGAAACCCTTCACCATGAATGTGATCTGGTGGCAAAAACACATCAGACAGTGTATTTAGAGCAATTTCATGTAATAACTTTGTGAGGGGGCTTTTAAAGGTGGACGTCTGGTTCCTGTCAGCACCACTGTGAACAACTTTCCTATGTTTTTGGACGTCATGCTCTCATTAATGAAGCACACATTCAGCACAAACCTGTAATCTCAGCCAAACACGAGAAGGCTTGATTTATCACAGATCTAATTTCATATTGACCCACAGAGGGTTGTTATCAGCTAAAGGTTCAGGTCAAAGGTCAAGGATTGTGTTCAGCTTGACAATTTCCAATGGAAGCCAAGTTACAGGGGCGTTTCACTAATTCTGGGAAAGTTCAGCAAAATTAAATGGTAAGATCTGAAACTTGTTTAAAATGTTTTCAAATCTGAGCTCCTCTAAAAACATTATTATTATTATTATTATTATTATTATTATTATTATTATTATTATTATTATTATTATTATTATTTTTAAGGGGAATTCTACAAAAAAAATAAAAAAAAAAATAAAAAAAAAAAAAAATATATATATATATATATATATATATATATATATATATATATATATATATATATATAAGATGATGAAGACAGAGGCATTCAGAGTGATTTGGTAATTCCGAGTCAGAACTGTTCCCAGCTTTGGTGATGAGGATTGAATGTTGATCTCTAAAAGCTCCCTCACAGGCAGTTATTGCGTTAAATGTTTATAAATACACTGCCTGATGTCTGTATTTGCCCCCAAATCATGTTCAAAGTGGAGAGGCATATATGCAGACCCAAAAGGTTTTCAATATTTAATAATAATAATAATAATAATAATAAAAAATAAGAATACATTATTATTATTATTATTATTATTTAGTGTAACACAAAGAATTGAATGTTGAAAAACAACTTACATATTACAAAAATGGTAGAGTTTCCCTTGAACCTGTTTAAAAATTAGTCTATTATCAAACTTCTTACAAAACACCGACATACGTCACTTACTACGCACCCACCACCGTCCCTGCCTAAGTAGGCCGTTCATTGGTTCCCGCAAGCCAATGAACGGCGAGGGGCGGGGCTTTGGCAGCATGATCTCATGAATATTAATACAAGGCGGTTTTACCGTCTTATATTCAAGTTCCCGGCTTGGCCGTTTCCCTCTCTGGTGAAGTACGTAACCGGGCCGGAACTCGATCCGTTTCAGACGAATCAGCGACTAGAAACAGAAGTAACGATGTCTGAGAAGCTGCCCTTCAAAGTCGGTCAGTACTGCTTGGTTGGTTGTTGGAAGTGAAGTAAACGTATGTCATTCATTTCTCGTTACCCTCCCTGAGCACGTTAGCTGCGCGTGAAGTTGGCGTCCTATTCGAGTTTGCAGTTCCACCTTAAGCGGTGCTGCACCATTTAAGGTGGAACGGCGAGTTCGGGTAAGGAAGCTAATTTGCACAGTATGCACGTGAAGCAACGCTGAGGCCACAAATGTGCACACATTTCCATGTGGTTATTGTTACTGTGTCGAGTTTTTTCAGCGCTTAATTTTGATTTAGCTAACTTGGCACACTGGAGCCAACGAGGCCGACTGTGAACGATCGCTCTCTTGGCTAAATCGCGTTTGGAGAGTGCACTGAAAACGTATAAACACTCACATTTGCCACCGGCATTGTCGTTCGAGCTCAAAGCTCGGCCACTTCTCCAGAGAGCATGGTTTCATTCAGCCAGCCATGGTGGAAGTTGTAGTCTTTTTGTACCAGGCAGCGCCTCTTGCGCCGCTGTGTACCATCCGTCAGTGAACTACATTTCCCATAATGCCAGGCAGTCGTTCGCTGTCACTTACGCTGCAGTTCAAAACGCATTAGTTTGAGTATTATTAGGCACGTGGTTGACTTTTTATAACCTTTTCGTAGTATTTGTTTGGCTCAGTGCAGTTCTTTTTTTGCTATTTTTGCTTTATCGTCTTAATAATAAAAAAATATGTTGCTCTGAAGAAATAGAGAGAAAAATATATTTTTAGATATAGTTATATTGATTACATCTGTTTAATGCTAAGCCGATTGTTGCGTCATGCACTACCTGACGTGAAAAGTGCGTAACTCAGTAGTGGACCTGGTTAAATTAGTTGGACTTTGTTCTGCCAGATTAAGAGTCCAGAGTTCAGTTTTTAGAAGCAAGGTGACAAAGTAAGGCCTTTCAGGAGGCACGAACAAACAGTGGAAGTGATTAAAGGGGAAATCCACCGCTTTTACAAAATTTCTTAGTAAGTCAGTGGTTGAGATAAACAAAAGTCAGATTTTTACACTGGTGGGATCACCGTGTCTACAACACAAATATATCAATTTCTTTTCTTTTTGTGCTTTTATGTGTGGTGTTGTTGATCATAAAAGTTTGAGAGACCTGGAAATAAGAAGTTTTCTTCAGGGACTATTTTGCCTCACAGTGAGGTGCGTGGATACCTCCACCATAAAATGATTTTAAGGTCGAAATCTTTTCATAGCTGTAGTAAAGCAGTGTTTCAGACATTGGGCAGTGTATTCATAAGTGGGCGCCTGGTTCTCACGGGTCATAAAATTACTGGAATATCATGTAAAGTGGTTGTTGTGCTTACTTGACTTGATTTTTGTGTGCCCATTTGTCAACAAGTTGAACTTCATTTAAGATGTGCAGTCTGCTGTACCTGCTAATGAAGGCAAACATGTCAAGAAAAAGTGATTTACTATAATAAGTTATGTACTGAAAGTGAATGGACTTCACAAAACGATGAGTTTAAAATAATGTTGTTTTGTCTGCTCAGCACAAAGGTGGCCTGTTTTTACATCAATATTAGGTCATAGAAATTCAGATTTTAGTGCATAAAACTTCAAATTGTTCTATTATTTGACATCGGACATAGTGTGGAAACCCTGGCATCCCATCCCAGCCACTGTAAACAACTCTGGCACTGTATGTATCTTTAGAATAAAGTGTTTTGCACCAAACCACTGTGAATGACTTTGTTTACTTTTTGGAAAATGTTTGAAATTCCCCTTTTTAGTAGAGATAGTGTGGCTGTATGTGTCAGTTCTTGGAGGAATTTTGGATGCAAGGTATTTTAGACATGTGGTTTTAGATTGCGTCAGGAGAATTCCAGTTGTACATTCAATAAATCAGAGCCAGTGACACCCCCTCCCCCAACCCCCCACCCCACAGCTGTCTGTATGTCAGTGACACATCCTCATTCATGAGCAGAACATTGGCATAGAGCAGAAGAAAGTGTCACACGTTGCTCAGAATCTCCTTTTATTTGTTGTTTATCTGTGATGTTGAGTTTACAGCACAGTTTAAATGTATTAAACAGTTTAAAAGGTTCATCTTTAAATGAAAAAATGAACAGCTGTGCAAAACACACAGACAAATCACTCTCTTTTACTATGTGTGACTTAAAGTTATAAGTTTATATTCACAAGCAAGTGAGTTTTTAAGTTGTATTTAAAAGAATTAGGCAGGAATTTTAGAAAAGGGATGGAATTCTTCTTTAACTGCTTGTTGGTGCTTGTTGAAAGGCCTTGCTTCGTCTCCTTGCTTCTTAAAAATGTCTTAACAACTGGTCCCAAGTTGCATTCACGTCTATTTAGTTATGATTCAAAAATCAACCGTAGTTAAACGCTGAGGAAAAAGAAGGTATTAATACAAATCATTCCAGGATCAGCACGACTTTACATTTGTAAACATGTACTTCAGATTTAGTCTCTAAACTGGATGCATCTTCAGAACCCTGACTCTCACATTTGTAAATCTTTCATAACGGCTTGTTTAGAGGAGTAAATGTTGTGGAAGTCAGGCCTGAAAGGTTTGTACACACAAGGTGACCTTTTGTGATGTCAATAGGAATCCAGTCAGTAATCCATTTGGTCATCACAACCTGAACTCTGAACTGTGTTTGTTGTGTGACCATGCAGCTCTATAGGGCTATTGGCAAGAACCTGGCGATACCATATGTATTGTGATACAGCGCTCACGATTCAATATATTGTGATTAGCAAAGTAATATATTACGATTTTTCAGAATCTGCTATTAAAACACACCACTATATGAACAGATTTGCCAATATTTACAATAGCATTGCGCCCTTGTGCTGCTTGTTAATGTTGGAGTGGAGCTGAAAATGGATTACAACACTGCCATCTAGTGGTCAGAGGTTTAAACACAACACACAATGATTCACTGTCTGCCAGGAATCTGTGTATTGATACTGTGCTTTTAAGAATGAATACACAAAACACAATTACAACCCTACAACTCTAGCAGATACTCTCACTCTCCTCCAGAACTGTCAGAAAACCATAACCGAACAATTCAGTCCTTCAAAACCCAGAGCTGCTGCTGTTATGCTTCTTGGGGCGATTCATCAACCACTTCTTGTTCGAGCTCGTCTCGGCTTCTCCTGGCTTAGACTTGTCTGCAGGTGATAGCTTTTAACAACAGCAATGCTTATAACAGGGAAAGGCTATATGTGATGAGTGCAGTATTTTGGTGCTGTGAGTGTATTGCTGCGCTCCTGTAGATCCTTAAAGGACCCATATATACCCTTTTCTATACCACACAGTTAAACAGCCTGTTTTTGCTACTGTGGCTTTAAGATTGTTTGTAAATGAGCTTTGGATTTACTTTATATTCAAACAGCTGTAACCGTTCGAGCTGAAACGCTGTTTATACTCTGTAAGTCTTGCTAGTATCTGAGCCCTTTAAATAAAAATTGTTTTTGTAAGTGTAGAAATTCCAGGTAACTAAGAAGAGTCACTGTGTGTGTGTGTGTGTGTGTGTGTGTGTGTATATATATATATATATATATATATATATATATATATATATATATATATATATATATATATATATATATATATATATATATATATATATATACACATACACATACACACACAGGTGTTTCAAACAAGACCACCCAGCTGACTTGTCATTGATTGCATAAAGGCATGATGAAAGAGCACCGGCACAGATCATACAGATACTGTAAATAACTTGACGAATGTATTAATTAGGGCTGCAGTTGGCCAATGTTTTAATTATGGTTGCTATAACAACCATATTGTTATTGGTTTTTTTTGCTTTTCGCCGCGTAACACATCCATAGTTTTTGAGATATTAACACTGTTCCAACTCTAGACTGTCTGGTCTGATTGTGTTATTCGGGCTTGTATACAGCTTTTTGATTGGATGTACAGATTCCAATATACAGAAGATATTCTCATAATAATTGAATAGGATAGAAAAGTGTATGCCAATCTACTGAACTTCTACTCGACCCACAGACACCGTTTCACATACACTGACTCAGGGCAGACCCCCGACGACAAATTTAGTACTTTTTAGGTTTTTTTTTAGGGTTTTACATGCATTCGTCTGTTTGCCCCCCCCCCATAGAGTCCCATTCATTTTCAAGCCCACACAAACATTATGGTTGTGTTAAACCTACAGCCACTAAACTGCATGTACTCACTCAGGGCAGGTCCCCAAACACACTGACCAACACTCCTCTACTTGTCGTTTATTAATCCCTCTGTCCTCGCTCTGCTCAAGCTGCGCCGACATCCTGTTCAAAATAGTGAATATTATTTTGAATATTTAAATATTCTGCAGGAATACGAATAACAATGTTCCACTTAATAATTGTTTTATATTAGTAGTTATTTATTATTATTTAGCTATTATTAATTAATGTTGCGTGTGTTTGCTGGAATCTCTTAACTTATCAATTGTTTACTTTATATTGTTGCTTATTAATTAAACATTGGAGCTGAAGTTATCAATCACTACACTTGGAGCTGAGGACCCCGGACCCCGAGAGCTTAGTGAGACTGAAAACCTCACAAAGCCCAAATCCCTGAAGGCTGAATACGAAACACAATGTTTTAGTTAATAATTATTTTATATTAGTAGTTAGTTATTATTAAGTTGTTGTTGTTGTTATGAAGTTTGCTACTATTAGTTAATGTTGTGTGTAAGATATTTCATATCTTATCAGCTTTCATTAAAACAAATAGTATCTTATATTTTTGAATATTAATTAGTATAGTCATTTAAGATTATTAAATAGTTGTTGCATCCCTAATATTATTGATTAGATTTTAAACAATCTATTTGATCAAAACATAAAGACAGTAATATGTGCTATGTTTGAAGTTGTGTGTGCTGTTGTTAATCTTTGTTTGTGAAGGTGTTTGAAAAGCATTGAATTTAAATTTTTGATATAATATGTTATAATAACTGTCTGCCCGCCCGCCTGCCTGTCTGTCTGTCTGTGCAGCTGATATCAGCCTGGCAGAGTGGGGCCGGAAGGCGATCGACATCGCTGAGAACGAGATGCCGGGGCTGATGAAGATGAGGGAGATGTACGGACCGACGAAGCCTCTGAAAGGCGCGCGTATCGCAGGCTGTCTGCACATGACCCTCCAAACGGCTGTGCTCATTGAGACCCTCACTGCACTCGGAGCTGAGGTGAGAGAGGACCCCGAGAGATGGTTTTAGAGAGCTCAGTGAGATTTAAAACCCTGCAAAGCCCAAATCCCTGAAGGCTTTCTGATTAGGTTAATGACCTCCAGGTATCTGTCCACTGCCTGCGTGCACTCAGTTCTAGAGCTGAGAGTTTTAAGAAAAGATTTTTCTGATGAATATTCCAACAAATATTGTGATTTTTATTTTTTTATATATAAGTCAGTGTTTTTTTGTCCAAGAAGACCTCAAGGCTTGTGTTTGAGACTGTCAGGATGTTGTTGTGGTGAATTGTCTATTTTATCCGTAGTCTGTTCACAAGCTCAAAACTTTTTGGGGTTAAAGAAATGCAGCTCTTGCAATTTCAAAGTTTCTTAAATTGTGATTTTGTGATCTAGAAACAAGTGATTTTTAAGCCCTGCTCAGTGCAGAACAGTATTCCCACTAGGGGTGTACCATATCGTATCATACACAAAAATATCGGCAACATTTTTGAATATGGTGAACGATATTATACCTTTAAATATCATACCATATCACCCATCCCTAATTATCACATCAGGTACTACTTTTTACTGTTTTTGGCAAAAGAAAAATTCACACTTTTCTCATTTCCCATCATATATCTACTAGAGACAGATTTTATCTGTCCAGTATCATTCACTTTACTTCAGTCCTGGATATATGGAGATATTTGGAGTGCATTATTTAATATCGTGCTATTCTGGATCATTGACTTCTGTTACAATCTGATATATATATATATATATATATATATATATATATATATATATATATATATATATATATATATATATATATATATCTCAGTCAGTGGTGTGCCATATCATATGCAATAACAAAATTTAAATTTTATTTCATTGCAGTAGTGTATTCTTGAATTAATTTTTTTAAATTCAATGTTTTGTCATATCGCCAAGAATATCGTTATCGCAAAAATACCATGAAATATCAGGATATTGTTGTAGTGCCATATCGCCCACCCCTAATTCACACTAGTTATATCAGTATTCTGTGATGCTGTTTAGTTATAGTGATATATTCAGAAACATTTGATAAATAACAAGCATTATTTCTGCCATATAATGGTCATGAAATAGTATTAATTTCTGTATTAAGCAGTTCGTTTTAGTTCTATTCTGTGCTATTTACTGTTTATATCCAGAACTGGACTGTTTAGTGGATGTCTGCTATGAGATTTAGAGAGGGGAAAAATATATGTGTATGTATGTGGTGTGTGTGTGTGGTTTTTTTTTTTTTTTTTTTTTTTTTTTTCTTTTTCTTTAATGTATAGGATTCTGTTTAGTGCTATTTTAGGAAAAGGGTTTTTATAGCTCAGTTGCAGTTTTATAAAATCACTATTTTGCACAAGAATGTGCTCCTGAACTCACTAAAACTCTCAAAGTCTTTTATATTAACAGGAGCTGAATGTTAAATGTTGGTGATAAGAATAAACAGCTCTGGTTGTCTGGGCTTATGTTTAGTTTTTATTTTTAATGGTTTGAAGGCCGAGACAGAGGGATGTCAGCGGTTATACTGATTAGAAAATTAAGCCCATGTCTTTTTAGGTCTAAGTTTTTTATCATGTATGTATTTTTTCAGTCACACTTGAATATTTTCTGTAACATCCACACAGTCGTAATATTTTACTTGCTGTATGTAATGTGTAGGTTACCCCTACACATTACCAAAGAGACATTGGTGTGTATATACTTACCTGTTTCCAGTTGCCCCGTTGATACTTACCTTCAGGGTCCCAAAAGAGTACCAGTGGGGTACCTGGGTGAGTCCCACCTCTGTAGAAGGTGAGCAAGAGAGAATCTGAGAGGGAAAATGTGTGTTAATAATTGCGTACATACTCGCTATTAATCAGAGTAATGGCTATTGTTTTTTTTTGTTTGTTTGTTTTTATTAACGATGCTGTTTTTAACCTGTAGTTAGGATTGGTATGTTCTAAGCAGGGTCACCTGTGTGTATATATACCTCCTAGAAATGGAGGAGTGGGGGGTCTTCTTCCCTAAGGTGGCTGCGGAAAGATACACCAGTGTGATGGGATTTAGGTGATTTAGGGATTTTGGCAGTCATAGCCTTATACCCCTGTTGAGAGGCAGTCTACCTTTTGGTTTGCTTATTTAATTTTTATGTTTTTAACTGTGTGGTGTTTATGCTCGGAGGTGGCAATAAAGGGTGACGGGATAAAAGGAACTTTTGCCTTTCTGCTGTTTTTGTCTGGTGCTTTAGACCATGTGCCCGACACCTCCCATAAAGAGTGTCCCTTAAACTGCTTTTTCCTAGTTTTGGGTGTATCTCTATCTGTCTCCCTGCCTCTGTCTGTATGTCTGTATCTGCCTTTTTATCTGTCTGTTTTTTTTCTCTGTCTCTCTCTGTATGTCTGTGTCTGTATCTGTCTTTTTATCTGTCTCTGTTTTTTTGTCTCTGTCTGTCTGTCTGTCTGTCTGTCTATCTTTTTATCTCTTTTTTTCTCTCTCTTTTTCTCTCTGTCTGTCTGTCTGTGTCTGTATCTGTCTTTTTATCTTTTTTTTCTCTGTCTCTTTTTCTCTCTGTCTGTCTGTGTCTGTCTGTCTTTTTATCTGTCTCTGTTTTTTCTCTGTCTCTCTATGTCTGTGTCTGTCTTTGTCTGTCTTTTTTTCTCTGTCTCTCGCTGTATGTCTGTCTGTCTTTTTATCTGTCTTTTGTTCTCTGTCTGTCTCTCAGTGGAGGAGATAATTCTCTCTGTGTCTTTTTATCTGTCTCTCTGTACATCTGTGTCTATCTGTCTTTTTATCTGTCTCTTTTTTTTTCTCAGTCTCTCTGTGTCTGTCTTTTTATGTCTCTCTTTTTTTTCTGTCTACATCTGTGTCTATCTGTCTTTTTATCTGTCTCTCTGTTTTTTCTCTCTGTCTCTCTCTATGTCTGTGTCTGTCTTTTTATCTGTCTGTCTCTCAGTGGAGGAAATAACTCTCTCTGTGTCTCTGTTTTTTTATCTGTCTCTCTGTACATCTGTGTCTATCTGTCTTTTTATCTGTCTCTCTGTTTTTTCTGTATGTCTCTCTCTGTATGTCTGTCTGTCTTTTTATCTGTCTCTCTGTCTCTCTCGGTATGTCTGTGTCTGTATCTGTCTTTTTGTCTGTCTCTCTTTTTTTTCACTGTCTGTCTCTCAGTGGAGGAAATAACACTCTGAGAAATGTATTAATTGCTGTCTGAACCTTCAGCGAGTAAGAGCTACAGCTTTACCATTCATCACTGTCTCTCTGTCTGTCTCTCTGTCTCCCTGTCTGTAGGTCCAGTGGTCAAGCTGCAATATCTTCTCTACTCAGGATCATGCTGCAGCTGCCATTGCTAAGACCGGCGTTCCAGGTACTCCCTCCTGCTGTAGAGCTTGCACTGCTGCACACCAGCAACACGAGTGATCCCTCTGTTCATTATTCAGAGTTCACATAAGGAGCTTAACCACCCAAACACACACACACACACACACACGCACACACACACACATACATACATGCACTGTCACTGGGGTTGTGGTGGTCAGTCTTCAGCAGGTTGCCAGGCTAAGTTTTTGAATCCTGATCTTTGCAGGATTTGCCAGAATAAAGGCCTGTTTACACAGAGTCTGATTTTAATTGACAATAAGAAAGCTTGCCAGTGTTTTAAAAGAACATGCGTATATATCTAAACTGACGGACTGTTATATTTGGAGCCTGCTGTACAGATGAACTAAAAGTCAGGCTGACCAGTCAGACCGCTGTTGGTAGAATAACTTGTACAACAAACACACTGGCTAAAAACGAAAAGGTTAAAGAGAATATATGTTTATGGCTGGAAATGACTGGGGATAAAAGGCTGCTTTTATTAACTTTATGTAGGTGTGTTCTAGTCTGTTTAGGCCCACAAAGAACAGCAAACTATAACCATTAGCTTCACTCACTAATAAATGCTCCTCTGCATTTCATCTTCCTCTTCTATCTTTTGCCTGCGTTTTCAGGGTTTGTAGACCAGGGCTCGGCATCTGTGGCTCTTTTTCTGCCCTTGTGGCCCCATGGCAGAACTTTATATTTCTGAAAAAATAAAATAATCCTCCTTTGCAGTATAGAAATTAGAAATAAAGTTTCTAACACTGGTTTATCAGTAGAGGGCTTAAACAATGGAATTAATTTGTACCTGGTATTTCACCAGCCTTGAACCCAGAAGACCTGGCCTGCAGCCAGCTGGTCACAGAGCAGTGCAGACAACAATCTTGTGGAAAAAAAAGGAGAAAGACTCAAAATAAACATAGAAACAAGACCTTAGAGACAAATTACAATTACTTCTTAATATATATATTCTGCACTGGTAAACTGTTTGAATAAAGTTTCATCCACAGAGGCCTGGGTCATTATTATATTTTAAATAATTCAATGATTATTAATTTATTGTGTTGGGATTCTGTTCTTGGAGATAATCCAATTTGTGTTGTTTTTGTGCAGCTGTAATAAATAAGAGCCAGTATACAGTGTCCCATAGCAACATGTTCACTAATTACTCAAGATAAAAGATTTGTGATAGTATTGTGATGCAGGTCCTGAGTCCCAGTCTGGTTATCAGTCCTGAATGATGATGAACATGATCTCAATGATTGTGTTTTAGTGTATGCCTGGAAGGGAGAGACGGATGAGGAGTATGTGTGGTGTATAGAGCAGACCATCTACTTCAAGGACGGTGAGCCCCTCAACATGATCCTTGATGATGGTGGAGATCTGACCAACCTGGTGCACCAGAAATACCCCAAGCTGCTGGCAGGTGAGGTTCGGTCTTCTGCTAAAACGGAGCTGCAGAAGCTTTGCTCCAGTCTGTACTATTTCTTTTTAGTACCACTAGATGGCGACAGTTCTCCACGTTGCTTTTGTCATATTTTTTTTCTTTTTTCTTTTTTCTTTTTCATTTTCAGGAATCAAGGGTCTCTCTGAGGAGACCACCACTGGTGTTCACAACCTGTACAAGATGCTGAAGAAAGGTGATCTCAAAATTCCGGCCATCAACGTGAACGACTCTGTTACAAAGGTAGATTTAAATTAAAGTCCGAACACAGTGTTTGTTTCTGTCTATGCAGAGTGTGGGAAACTCCTTCCTGTGTGTGGGTTCTGTGGCACTTTAAGGGTTCTTTTAGAGCATGTACATTGTGTTTACACTTTAAATAGGTTTTTTAAATAGTTTATTTTTAGCTCAAATTCCTGTTTTAATCCACTTACCAGCTATTTCATACCTTGTCTGTTCAGCTCAGAGTAAGGTCGGTCAAACTGCCTGTCCACTGAAGAGTTTTCAGTCTCTTCTGTTTAGGTGGGAATCATCATCTTCTGCAGTGCTGATATGGAATCTACTAGTTAAAGAGCCCGTATGCTGTGTTTTCTTGTATTTTATTTTTCACGCTGAACTCAACATATAACATTTCTGTTCATTTCTATACCAAAAACGTAGTTTCTGTGAAGACTGGTTTTATGTAAGCTGGTTTTATGGGGTCGAGTGGCTGTAGGCTGGATTGGGCGGGGGGCCGAGCGGCTGTAGACTGGATTGGGCAAGTAACAAATGTAAACAATAATGTTTTGTGCGAGTAGCGAATGTAAACAGTATTGTATGTAAACAGCAGTACAGTGAGTGTAAGGTGCAGTTAAAATCAGACCAGTTAAAACCAGTTCAGATAGGAGAGGTTAGAGAGGTAGTGTGTGAGGTGTTCACAAGCCTGATGGCCTGTGAGTAGAAACTCAGTCTTGTGGTCCTGGACTTCACACTCCAGTAACGTCTGCCTGAAGGTAAAAGTGTGAAGAGTGTGTGCTGGGGGTGTGTACTGTCCCTGATTATGTTGTGGGCCCTCCTGGTGACCCTGGTGTGGTAGATGTTCTGTAGTGAGGGGAAGGCTGCTACTGTGCAGTTTTGATCACAATCTCCTGGATGAATACTAACAGACTGTTCTGAGTCTGAAAAAATCTTGATGAGTTTGAGAATAAATGATTAAATCATCCCATTTGGGGTTCTATACGCAATTTAATCCGGAACCTCAAAGAAACAGTACAAAAGTGTGCCCATAGTTATGAAAACCCATATCCTGTGTCTTTTTTATTATATTCTTCCTGCTAATCTTTCTGGCACCAACCAGTTCTCCTCTCCATTCATGCCACTTGCCCCATCCTTGACTACATCGCTGTATCATCCTGATGTAGCACCTGTGCAGCTTCTAAAGATTTTACCTTCAGACTCAGCTTTAGTTTAATAAACTGTAAATACTGTTCAACCAGAGGAGGATGGGTCTCTGCTTGTGAGTCTGGTTCCTCTCAAGGTTTCCTCCTCCAGTTTTGAGGGAGTTGTTCTCGCCACCGTCGCCTCTGGCTTGCTCACAGAGGATAAAGTGTTGTGACTTCATATTTTCATGTTTTTAAACTCCTATAAAGCTGCTTTGTGACAACATCGTTGTAAAAAGCGCTACACAAATAAACTAGACTTGACCTTTCTGTTCATTTATGTACAAAAACCGTCCAAAATTCATGTTTATGAGGTGATTTTTTTTTTTCCAAATCTCTCAGTACATCTGACAAACGAAGAGAAAACATCTCTGTACTGTTTCTACCTGTGACAACATAAACAGTCTGTATCAGCTGGTGAGTTTAAATGGTGAGCTTGTGTTTGTTCTTTTTCTCTCCACAGAGTAAGTTTGATAACCTGTACGGCTGCCGCGAGTCTCTGATCGATGGTATTAAGAGGGCGACGGATGTGATGATCGCCGGTAAGGTGGCTGTGGTGGCTGGATATGGTGATGTCGGTAAGGGCTGCGTTCAGGCTCTCCGAGGATTTGGTGCCAGAGTCATCGTCACTGAGATCGACCCCATCAATGCTCTGCAGGCGGCGATGGAAGGTGAGCAGTTTTCTCATTTTGTTGTTTGCTGGTTGTCCTTTTCACCTGGGCAGATATCGAGAGATCAGCAAATGAATTTGAACTGCACACCATAGATTCAGCATATTTCTGTATTGGATGGATGTTTTGATTTCTTATTCATACTATTTTCCATGACAACACTGAGGGGCCATCTTTGTTTACTTTGTGTTAGAACTTCCGGTGCGCCCACAAATACGTTCATACTAATTACAAGCAAAACGACAATAAACATATAAAATGACTAGCATAACATGTTCAGTTAGAGGGAGTCAGTAATTGGAAGAAGAGGAAAACTTGGTTTGAACAACAGTGTTACAAACACAGCTCATAAAGATCAGAGTGTTGGGGGGCCGCCTTCCAAAGAAGACCACCTGCGTCTATGGCTGAAGCTCTAAATTTAAAACATCCACCAAAACCTCTGTATGTCTGCTCTTACCATTCTGTGGAGGAGAACCAGCACCAGAGCATCCTTATCCAGAGAAATGTCTCGCGTATGAAGCTCCGAGGAAGCAGACACGTCGGGTGCTCGTGAGTCTATCAGTTAAGAAACTGTTTTCTGATCAGTGTCCACCGCGCTAGGCTATCTGGACTGTAACTAACACCCACGCAGAGTGGCTCGGGCAGCTGGCTGGACTTGGGTTTAACCGGCTTTCAGAATATAAACTCACCGTCTGTGTGTAGGAAGACACGCCCACCTTCCCACTGTACAGGTACTGGTACGCTTCAGTACTTTTATAGTTTTTCGTTACTGAACCGTCTACACCTTCCGAGAGTACAGAGTAATTAAACATGTCACCATAAGTATCCTCAGATCACCTTCTTATATCATCCACTCACTGTGTTATTAACCTCAGACGAGACAGTGTTGTCCCATTCGAGCTTCTTACTGTCTCTCTGGTCTCCTCCCATGTAACTGTGTTCATTTTGGTTAGCCGACCGGAAGTTCTAACACACAGGCAGAAGAAACACACGCTTGAAAGTGGGTGTGGCCAAATATGGAGAATACTCCAGTTGGATATCTGATGTGCTCAATAAACTCCAAAAGAGCTAAATGTGTGGATGGTGCTTCTGAAAATCTGATTTTGGAGATATAAAAATTTGTACAGCCCTGGGATAATTTTAGTTTGTATGTTGTTCAGTAGCCACACGGACTGATACTGAGTACTTATTGAGTTTGAATGTAATTTTTTTTTTTTCTCCCCTGCTTACTAATTATACAGGCTATGAGGTTACCACAATGGATGAGGCCTGCAAGGAGGGCAACATCTTTGTGACCACTACTGGCTGTGAGGATATTATTCTGGGCAGGTGTGTTTATTGTCCTCTGTTCAGAGTCAGCAGTATAACTACAAACACGCTTTCACAGATAAACACCACCGAAACACTCTCAATGCAACATCTAGCCAGCGCATTGCAAATGCATGGCCTCCATACTCACACACTCACACACTCACACACTCACACACACACACACACACACACACACACACACACAATCCCTCATTGTATCTACACAGTTGTCCACAGAGCAGATACTATTTGGCTGGTGGATCATTCTCAGCACTGCAGTGATACTGATGTGCTGGTGGTGTGTTAGTGTGCTGGTGTGAGTGGATCAGACATAGCAGTGCTACAGGAGTTTTTAAGCACCTCAGTTTTACTGTGTCATTGGCCAGAACCTGGCGATACAATACGTATTGTGATGCAGCGATCACAATTCAGATTCATGCGATTTTTCAAAACCTACTATTAAAACGCACCACTATATAAACAGTGCTTACAACAACATTGCGCCCTAGTGCTGCTTTTTAATGTTGGAGTGGAGCTAAAAATGATTACAACACTGCCATCTAGTGGGAACAGGTTTAACCACAACACACAGTGATTCACTGTCTGCCAGGAATCTGTGTATCGATACTGTGTTTTTGAGAATAAATACAGTAGCATGAAATATAACATCCCAATATATTTTCTTACACCCCTTTTTTATATATATATATATATATATATATATATATATATATATATATATATATATATATATATATATATATATATATATATATATATATATATATTTATTATTATTATTAGGTGGTCTTGTACAGTCCTTTTGGTCACATGTGCAGAAGCAGATCCTACTATGAGTGTGTAAATTACTGCTGGAGCTTTCAGCTTCTGTCTGTATGTTCTGCTGTAAAAAAGAGTCTTGCCTGAATTTTCTCTTTTACAGCTGCGCTAGTGTTTCTGTGATGGATGAGATTATAAATACCAGGTTAAAAGAAAACTAGCCGTCTTTCATGTGGCTTGACTTGAGTGCGTGTGGAGAGAGGATGTTACGCTCCCCATGTTACGCTGGGGTCGTAACGTGACCTAAACGTGTTACTGGATTTAGAAAAAGCCATTAAATAAATTCACACCCAGTCAAAGCAAAGGTCACATTTATCAGGGTGTGAAGACTTATGAGCAGAGGTGGGGAAAAAACCTGCATTTTTTTTCAGGATGGAAAACACTAGATTCAGCTCTGTGAGCTCGTTTTTAGCACTTTTTGAGGACCCACTGTGATTGTGGTGATCATTCTACATGGCGGTTTGGTTCTGGTGGAAAGAGTTTATCAGGTTCATAGAAGAAAATATGTTGTATTTACTACAAAAGCAACTTTTATTGGAGAAACCAGAAGAGCAGAAAGTTTGGGTTACTGAGGTTAAGGTCAGTAAAAATGGAAATATACGCTATCTAAATAGAGAGAAAAATGTATTAAACTCATGGGAATAAAAGCACAAGCTTGTTTTTGGCACAGGGCCTTCCTGAGCATGCTCAGTGAGTAAATACTCTGTAAAATATACTGTCCGGCGCTCCTCTCTCCAGCGTAGGTGTCCTATTACTGCAGTAATACAGAGTTAATGAAGGTCCTCACAAGTATAGCAACACCAGAATGTGCATGTGTGTTCACTGATGAATGGTGGAGATGAGCAGCTGGTGGAACGCAGCTGCTGTTAGATATTATCTACACATGGCAGAACTTTACACTTGAGCTTTTTTTTGTAGTCTCTGAACTGATGGGACTCATTTTAAGGAGGTCCCTCAAAAACTGTAGTCTAGAACCATTAACGAGAACCTGCTAATACCTATTTGAATGGTCCGCTGCAGACGCTTGTCTTGCATTCCACTAAATATTTATTAAATTAATGGTAATTTTCTTCAAACAAGTAAGTAATTAAGTAAAATGTATAGTTATATATAACATAGTTATACAGATACATTTAAAATTAATATATAATACAATACAGTCTGATAACTGATATAACGGTCTGGAGTATAACGGCGTCTGATAACTGATATAGAGGTCTCGAGTATAATAGCTTCTGGTAACTGATATAGAGGTCCGGAGTATAACAGTGTCTGATAACTGATATAGGTCTACGGAGTGTAATAGCGTCTCATGACTGATATAGGGGTCCAGATTATAACAGTGTCTGATAAATGATATGGTGGTCTTTAGTTTAACAGTGTCTGATGATTGATCTAGAGGTCCGGAGAATAACGGCATCTGATGACTGATATAGAGGTCCGGAGTATAACAGTGTCTGATAACTGATATAGGTCTACGGAGTGTAATAGCGTCTCATGACTGATATAGGGGTCCGGAGTATAATAGCTTCTGGTAACTGATATAGAGGTCCGGAGTATAACAGTGTCTGATAACTGATATAGGTCTACGGAGTGTAATAGCGTCTCATGACTGATATAGAGGTCCAGATTATAACAGTGTCTGATGAATGATATGGTGGTCTTTAGTTTAACAGTGTCTGATGATTGATCTAGAGGTCCGGAGTATAACGGCATCTGATGACTGATATAGAGGTCTGGAGTATAACAGTGTCTGATGACTGATCTAGGGGTCCGGTGTTGTAGATGTGTAACTGTATTCAGGCCAGTCATGGTCAGGCCATATTGGCTTATGTGTATTTAAAGTGTTAATTATTAAATTAGTTCATTGTTAGTGGGGTTAGTGGTGATTATTAGTGGTTAGTGGTGATTATTAGTGGTAATTATTAGTGGTTCGTGGTTTCCCAGTCCTGACTTGTCTTCCACTGAGAGACACTCTTATTTTACAGGTTTTACAAGTAGCTTTGTTTAAGACAGATACGGCAAGAAACTGCCAGACTGACCACATGGTTCTAATCACCACATGCAGCTAAATCCAGTACTGGGTTAACGCAGCCCTGCGCTGGGTTCAGGTTCAGATCTGTAATTAAAAGTCAAAAGATCTGAAATGGACATAGTGTTAAACTCCAGCAGCACTGATCCACTCACACCAACACAACGCATACTAATACACCACCACCACCATGTCAGAGTTGGTGCAGTGCTGAGAATGACCCACCACCCAAATAATACCTGCTCTGTGGTGGTCTTATGGAGGTCCTGACCATTGAAGAACAGGGTAACAAAGTATACAGAGAATCAGATGAACTACAGACTGTACGTGTAGAACTACAAAGTGAGTCTATGTGAAAAGTAGAGCAGATAAAATTGATGAGTGTAGATAAAAATGATGTCACTGATCAGCTAGAGAAGTTGGAAAATACTGGCTGATTGCATATTTGGATTTAAACACGTCCGATAATGCTTCATGGGTGATGGATAGATTGATCCCTGATGATCTGAAGCTGGATACAGTTTTTGAGATGTCCTGTTTTGTAATGTCGAGTGTGGTTCTTTCTCTCCGTGTTAGACACTTTGAGCAGATGAAGGACGATGCCATCGTTTGCAACATCGGCCATTTCGACTGCGAGATTGACATGAAGTGGCTGAATGAAAACGCTGCTCAGAGGATCAATGTTAAACCTCAGGTACCCAACAAACATCAGCATCTGATCACAGTGTAGTGAGAAATGAAGATTATAGCCCCTCTGGAGGTGGTCATGTGCAGAAACCCTGGGTGTATATTGCTGCTTTCATACAAAATGATTCGGTTCTATTAACTTCCATGACATAGTAAGATTAAGTTATAGATTAATTAACATATATTATGTTTGTTCTTTTTTTTAAGGCAAACCTGATCTGATACCCACAATACAATTAAAAGTTGAAGAGCACTCTCTGTTTGTTTACTAAATGTTTGTTGATAGTTTTGTAGTCTTAATGAGCGAGAATGGGTGAAGATTGTTGAAAACAGAAAGAGAGAAGTGTTTTCTTGGTCCTCACTTTGCTTTTTCAATGTTTTTAAAAATAATCATAGATATTTGGTTTGTGGTGCTGTGTTTAAGTGAGCATAGGTGTTATGAATTGAGTTATTAGTAGTCATTCAGAGTGATTTGGTGTGAAATGGTTGATTTTACATATCGTTGCTGTCCAAAGAAAAACATGTATCTCTATTTTTGTTGATTTTTTTTATTTTATTTTTCTACATCATTTGAATACCACAATGTTAATGTCATGATGAACGCACCAATAGAAATGCTCCAAAATCACTCAGGAAAAATTCTGGTCCCATTGACTTCCATTGGTATTATTATTGGTGATCCTTGTTTTTCTTTGGACAGCCACAATATACACTCAGGTTTCTTTACAGTGGTGGTGATGGGAACCAGGGTTTATCACATCTTCAACAAAAATATAGCCATTTTATTTACCGTTTCAAACCACCAGAGAACATACGTGTGTTTTCTGACTATTTTATGCAGTGTTGTTGTTGGTACAGTAGTGGAAAATCTGAAATGGGAAGTTTTCTTTGGGGACTATTTTTATAACACCTTACATGTATCCCTCCACCATGAATGGATTTTAAGGCCAAAGTCTTCTCAAAGCTATTCTTAAACAGTGTCTCAGACATCGATTAGACTACTCATAACCGATTAGACGTAGACCTTTTAGAGGTGTTCATGTGGTTTCCAACACAACCACTGTCTGACTTGGTAAGCTTCTCTAGAACCAAGCATTTTACACCAGAGTACTCGGATCGACTTTGCTTATATATCAACTGTTTAATTTGGCAGAAATGTTGAAAATTTAGTGGTATTCCCCTTCAGTTGTAAAAGCTCCTGGGAATCTGATCAGATGGGACTAGATGTATTTTAGATCTTTGTTCTTCTCCCCATCAGGTTGATCGCTATCGTCTGAAGAATGGACGTCACGTGATCGTTCTGGCTGAGGGGCGTCTTGTGAACCTGGGCTGTGCCATGGGTCACCCGAGCTTTGTTATGAGCAACTCCTTCACCAATCAGGTCCTTGCTCAGATTGAGCTCTGGACCAATACCAGCAAATACCCAGTTGGTGTTTACTTCCTGCCAAAGAAGGTAAAGGATTGGTTCTGTGGTATGCTAAACATGGTCTGTAGCACATGTACTGTGTGGAAATCTTTGTGCAGTTACTGCACGTTGGACGACTGAAGAGCCACGCCCTAAGCATGCTCAGTAACGAGTCCAGGCAGTGTACAGTTCACTGAAGCAATGAAAACTCTCAATCAAGGTCTTGAAACCATTCATTGAAGATACATAGCACAGCCTGACCCAGGTCCATCTGAGTGAAAAAAAAAAAAAACAGCAGCTATGAAGCGATGAATGTGGTCAGATACATTATGAGGCGTGAAAGTTCTTCAGGTATCAGAGGCTCTATGTGCCAGCAATGCATTCCCTTCTGCAACACATGGCACCCTCAGCCTGCACTGTTCACTAAAAAGGCACCACGGAGTCGTTACTACCAGATTCTGATCCCTTCAGCCCTGGTTCTTCAGAACCTCTGGCTTCGCATATTTGTGTGTTCTCCTGCCCTAAAATAGTGTTTCGTAAGCCTGAACTGTTAATGAGCCGTGTGTTGGAAGCAGGAAAAGCAGTAAACTTCCAGAGCAGTGGGTACACAAGACCAGAATGGGGGGCCACTGGTCTAGAGCAGAGCAGAGCAACTCTTCCCCTTAAATTCCCATCCTGGATTTTGTGACTACAGCAAGGTCTGACACTAAGATGCAAATGTGTCACATCTACAGGTCAGTGTTCTACTGGTGGTCACAAAGTCCAGGATAGGAAACTAGATTCAAGGTCTGAATTTGAAGACCTTGGGTATAATAAAAACCCTGGAATTCTCTGACCAGGCAATGCTATTTCAACTCTTCAGTCATCTAGTTTTGATGTTTTCCTGGTGCTACTTTCCTGCTCTGTTCTGACATTAAGAGTATTTACATGCATGTCAGGGGTTCAGTATACGTCTAAGGGTGATGGGCACATACTGTTAAATGTTATGCTAGACTATACTCTGTAGTTCTTTACAATGCTATAGTAAATTATATTAGGCTTGGAATACATATTACATTGTATTATGCTGTTCTATACTGCACTATGCTATATTGTGCAATATTATATTAGGATGCTCTCTGCTATACTATACTATACTGTTTTATGGAGATGGAAAATCGATCGGCTATGTATCGGTATCAGCGGATTTTTAATCAAAATATGTGATCGGTGATTTGAGCCGATCGATGGCGGTAAACAAATGAGCCTAATTTCTGTATTTCCAGCTAGCGTTTCGTTGAAACCCCCTCCGGCCAGGTCCTTGCAATTCCTATTTGAACCACTAGGCAACAGACTGACTAAAGCAGCGGCCTCGCGAGAACAGTTTGCGTTCACGGCATGTGCTAATAGAAAACATCGTCCGTCTGGCAGTTTGTTACCGTATGTGATACAGACTCATCCAGGAAGTTTTGTAAAATTAGTAAAATCAACGTGTCTCGTCGGGAACCAAGACAAAGACATTTAACTCTACTAATCTGATACGACACTTAAGAGTACACCACACGGCTGAATACATTGAGTATCAGTAAACAGCAGAGCTAGCGCGCGCAGCTAGCACAAAACAAATAACCCAGAACACCATACAGACCAGATCTGACCAGTACTAACAGAACAGCAGCAGAAATTCAAGATTTGTTTTTTTAATGATTGCATTTTTTTGTTAAAAATAACCAAAAGTCTGTGTTTAATCACTGCAGTTTTTACTGTATTTATTTAATTAGCTTTTTTAATTTTAAATTAAGAGTCTACATTGAATGATTACAGTTTTGGGGATATTTGTATGATTTGTTTATTTACTACTAATTTTGTTAAAAAAAAATATTATGCTGTTTCATATGAGCTTGTTAAAAATGGTAATAAACCAGTTTAGACCATGTTTCATGACTTGCTTGCGCTAATAACTACATGTAGCCCTGCCGTGGTATATAGCCCCGCCCTCTATCAGTATCGGCTATCGGCCGATCGTGCTAAAAGGTGATCGGCGATCGGAATGCTATGTCTTGCTATACTATACTATATTATGCTATAGTATGCTATGCTATGTTTTGATATTTGGTTCTGTATTAGCCTTAGGCTAACTATGACGTTCTCTGTTATTCTTCATTATGCTGTACTACACTATGCTATACTATGCAAAATCATACTAGTCCTCTCTGCTATTCTATACTATACTGTTCTTTACTATATTATATTACATTATATTGTATTCTGTGCAATGCCTTGCTATACTATACTATACTATATTATATTATGCTGTTTTATGGTATTTAGTTCTATATTACACTGAGGTTAACTGGCACTGTTATGCTGCACTATGCTGTTCTATACTACACTATGCCATACTACATTGTAGTATACTATAAAGCGTGGTGCGTTTTATAGTAAACTTTTATAGCAAAACTTTGCTTTGCTATGCTATATTATTATTATTATTAATAATAATAATAATAATAATGTTGGTGTGTGAGGTACTACTGGTCTAGACTGGATGTGTGTGCAGTTTTAACGTTTCTCTCTTTTAATGTTCTGGAAATTGTAGCTGGACGAAGAAGTAGCCGCAGCCCACCTGGACAAACTCGGGGTCAAACTGACAAAGCTTACAGAGAATCAAGCCAAATACCTGGGCCTGCCCCGCGAGGGACCCTTCAAACCCGACCACTATCGCTACTGAGAAGCTCCTGCCAACCTTCAAGCTTCTACAGTCATCCAAAGTATGTGGACAGGTAGTGACTGCACCGGCGTGAAACGCTCCCTCTGCCTGCATTCAGCTCTAATGGTTAAACAGACTGCTGTAAACATGCTCCCTCATCTTCACCATAAAGTCTAAACGTCTCAGCAAGGCCTTTCTGTCTTCAAGACAGCCACAAGTGCTCCACTGAACTCTGATCAGTCTCTGTCCACTAGCATTCCCAGCTTCAGTTAATAGTTTTGTTGAATCCACAGTAAGGTCATGCGTCTAGTGCTATGAGTTCACTGTTTATTGGATTCAGTTCTGAGTCTTAATGCCTTATTCAGAAAGTGATTTGCGTGGAACGAAAAACTTTCTGTAAACGCTTCGAAAGTGTAAATCTTCTAAAGACGAGTTATTAGTGGTGTTTCAGGTCATCGATTACCAGCCATAATTTTGTGATGCTGAAGACGGGGGTGCTCAAAAAGGTTTCAGTGTGAAATACTGCTTGTCATGTTTCAATAAAACCTTTTTATGGCAAAATAAAGAACAGACTGTACTTTAACCATGTTTTTGTTGTGTTTCTCTTCATTTTTGTGGGATTTTTGACTCCTATAACAGTTTTCAGTGTTTAAATATTTAACAGGGGTTTAGTTCTTATAGTTATAAACTATTTTGGAAGACACTTTTTTGGTGCCAAAATTGCATGTGTTGGTGTGTTCAGCTGTGTTTAGACTGCAGGCAAATCTGATTTGTTCCTCGAATCAGATCTTTTGAGATGTCCGCACTGTTATCTGTTAGTGATCAGATCGGATTTGTGTGTCCAGACATCACTGACCTATTTGCCAGTCTGAATATGACCTCAGAGACCTGATGATTTTATTGGGTAATAGCAATTCCTGAATAACTGAAAGATTAAAAGATGTAAATGAAGTTATGCAGAGTGACTTGGTGTTAAATGCTTTGTTCTAGAGATGTAACAACACACTCTACTCACCATTTATGATGCTGGCCTCACAATACGATTTTCTCATGATTTTTTTATTATTGTTTATTTTTTAACAAACTGAACACAAATTATGATAATTTTCTTTTATTATTTATCTAAAGCAAATCTACAATATCTGTTCTATTTTGCTTATCTTTATCAAAGTATATTGAAGTGAATACAGGCTCATATAAAGTGATAAGACTTTTAAATCATTATTAACTGAAATATGATAATCCTTTATCAGTCCCACAGTGGGGTAATTTAGTGTTACTACAGCAAAGGGAGAGCAAGGCACTCAGTACAAAAAATAGATAGATAAATAAACAGTACAGTATATACTATATACATAATAAATAATACAAAACTAAATAAACCAAAGTTTTAATCTATCTCTCCTGTCAGTGCTTCTCTTTCACCATGTTTACAGTGTTTAGCCCGTATCTCCCCCCCAAACTGTTAAACCCACCCCGTCTGAAACCCCGTCTGAAATCTCCAGCCGCGGAGACGTAATAGAAAATTTGTAGAAAGAGTAGAAAGAAAGATAAATCCAAATAGTGTTGTAGTGTTTTTAAAGACAGTTACAAATCATAAGAGCAGTTCAGAACAGAGTATAAATCTCCAGCACCAGTCTATTCATAATCTGAAATACTAATTATGAAAAAGAAACATGTTAAATATTGCATGGAAATTAACTGTCATGCTACTATATATATATAGTATTAGTGTAAATATGAGGTCTTCAAAGAGCTTTAGAGAAAATATATATTTTATATATATATGTTTTACAATAAAAAGAGTTAAACGTCAGAGGTGTCAACGGAGCTTCTGACCAATGAGGATTAAGCTCTGTCTTCATCAAGCCGTCTCTCGGCTTGCGCAGTTCGTGGAGAGCAACTGCAGCGACTGTGTGAAGCCTGCAGCCGCCTCGCACTCGCCAGATGTTAACATCGTATGTCATCGTGAAGCGACGGTGGTGCCGACTCAAGTCATTTATTAACTGATTATTAACTGTTTTGTGACGCATCGTTACATCTCTACTGTTTACTGGTGGTGATGGGAACCAGGCGTCCACCTCTAAAAGCTCCCTCAGTTATTACATAAAACGGTTGTGAATATGTTGCCTGACGTGGCTTTAAGAAGACGCACAGGGTCTTATGAAGTAAAGCAATCACCAGATTGTCTACTATTCCTACCAGGTCCTATATTAAAACTCAGAAGACATGTAGGTTCACTGATATTTTGATTTCTATATAAATACAATGACTTTATTTGTGTTGTAGGCATGAGGACCCCTGGCTACCATCATCACCACCACTGTAAAGAAATCTGAGTCTCTTTAATTACTCAGATTTAACGATAAACCAATCAGTGGTTTTCCCCCTTTAGGGTTACACGGTTATGGTAGACAAATTGAATAGCTGCAAAGATTACAGAGTGTAGAAGTGCAAATAAAACAGCTTTACGTTTTTTCTTGAAGTGTGAGTGAATCCAGAGCTGCTTTACGGTCGTATGAACTTTATTTAAGGGCACAGGGAGAGAGCTGTTACCGCTGATGGTGAGAAAGGACGAGCCTGTAAATAATTAGACATTCTTGGCCATTAAAAAGGCCAAAACAAATCCCCGGAGACACCTAAGGATGGACCTTTTAAGCTTCTTTCCTCTCTCACCTCTCTCTCACGGCACAATGGGAACCATCTGTGGCATCTGGAACCTTAAAAGATGGTTTCCTGGCCACAGATTAAAACTAGCCATGAGTCAAATTATCCTGTCAGTGGTCATTTTCCATTTCAATTCATTTTTACTGTTGGACTTTTAGTCTGGGATCTAGATGTCACCGCACGGAGTAACTCCACCTGCGTGGTAGTAACAGCACTGAGGGCGAGAGGAGCCGAGCGCCATTGTCATCACTTTCTGAAGCATAGCTCTCAAGTTTTCTGTAAGACTTTGTAATGTGCTATGTGGTATCGTTACAGTGACTGGATTCAGCCACATGTTTGGATTACCCTGCCCATCCTCCTCAAGCGTCCTGATATTACAAGCTGCACTACGTAAGCTTTGTTTGTTAAAACTGAAAGTGTCATTGATTCAGATTGAAAAACGGGCTACAGTATAATAAGTGTGCTGCTGCAAGAGATCTATAGAGTCTAAAATAATCATTTAAAAGTCAAAAGTCGTATGTCTTTATGTATTAACCTCACATAGACAGGCTCTGAAAGGAAGTCTTGGTTGACATTTAGGTCTCAAATGCAAAATCAACATTATACTAATCAAGTAAACTGACAGTACAAGATCATGCTCGCTCACCTTCTCAGAAAACATGCCCCTTACTGAGTTGTACTTTAATTTTCTTTCAGTTATCAAATTCATCCACTTGGGAAAGAGAAACAAAGCTCACTCTGCCCAATAGAAATATAAATGCTGCTACATGTAAGTTAATGCTACTGACATCATTAGACTGGCTGCCTCCTTAAAAACCAGCCCACTTTCCCTTACAAAAAAGAACTTTATTCAAGTGTACCATTGGTTTACTTCTTTTAAACTAAAAGGAAGTGAGTATGTTTCAGTTTACTTTTTATGTACTTCTCAGTGATATACTAAACACAGTTATACTTAAGTATGCTTGTGTTATACTGACAAGTATAGAACAGTCTAAGTATATTTGGCCTTTACTTGTACTTAATCTTTTGATTGAGATCTGCACAAAAACACATTTATTTAAAATTTGATTTATAAAGATTTATAAAGATACAAATATGTTTCTTAATCTGAGTGTGTCTTGTTTATTTTAGGTGTGTCCACTGGTGAGTAAGTATATGTTGTTAAGTTCTATTTTAAGTAGAAAAAAATCCTTAAACCTAGTCATATTCTTTAAAGTACAACAATAATATAAGCAGTAAATTATAAGTATTATTTTAAGTTCACTGAAAGAAAACTTACAAGCTAGTAAACTAACAGTATAAACCCTTAAGTTTACTTTTAGTGTAGTTGCAGTACAAAAGATGTAAACTAGTTTTATACTTGGTTTACTACTCTTACACTTAAAGTGTACTTAATAGTATACTTTTAAAAACTAGAAAGTGGGCCAATTTAGTCCCAAGAAGTATTAAAATAGTACATATACCAGTGTACTTCTAGTACAATGACATTAGTATAGTAACTACATAAAGTATACTTAATAAAATGAACTTTAAGTATACTTATTTTCTGTAAGGGTTGCCAGTGGCCCGACAGACTGACCTGCATTCAAACTTCATTGCTCAAACCAGCCTGAAAGTGATTTCCACTTCTTTTACCGCTCTTCTGATCATCCTTGAAGAAGGCTGATAAACCATGAAGTAACCAGACTACCATAGCTCACGTTCTAATGATTTATCCTACCCATCCGGAGGTCCTACTGAGCATTCTCATATCATTAAGGCCTTGCAGAAATTTAGTTTTATGAACTTGTTTTTGATGATCCTTCCTCTCCCTGAGGCATTATAAATTTAAGGTGGAATTTCAAATAGAAGCTAACTGGTAGTATTTAAGCTATGTTTATTCGCTTTTCTGCCATCACATGCACCCATAGGGTTTAATATGATGCCGATCCACCCTTTGCAGCTATAACAGCTTCAACTCTTCTGGGAAGGCTCTCCACACAGTTTAGGATTGTTTATGGGAATGTTTGACCGTTCTTCCGGAAGCACATTAGTGAGGTCAGACACTGATGTTGGATGAGAAGGCCTGGCTCACAGTCTCCACTCTAATTCACCCCAAAGGTGTTCTATCAGGTTGCGGTCAGGCCTCTGCGCAGGCCAGTCAAGTTCTTCCACACCAAACTCACTCCTCCGTGTCTTTATGGAGCTTGTTTTGTGCACTGGAAGGAGCTGTCCCCAAACTGTTATCCACAGTTGGGAATGAACATGTTTCCACTGCTCTAGAGTCCAGTGGTGGCGTGCTTTACACCACAGCATCTGACGCTTTGCATTGTGCATTGTGATGTAAGGCTTGGATGCAGCTGCTCGGCCATGGAAACCCATTCCTTGAAGCTCTCTACGCTCTGTTCTTGAGCTGATCTGAAGGCTACATGAAATTTGGAGGCCTGTGATAATTGACTGAGAAAGTTGGTGACCTCTGCTGACCCTGCTCTGTAATTTTACATGGATGTTGTTTCCAATCACTTCCACTTTGTTATAACACCACTGACAGTCCACTGTGGAATATTTAGTAGTGAGGAAACTTCACAACTAGACTTGTTGGACAGGTGGTGTCCTATCACGCTACCAAGCTGGAGTTCACTGAGCTCCTGAGAGCGACCCCGTCTTCACTAATGTGTGTAGAAGCAGTCTGCAGGACTAGGTGCTTGGTTATATACACCTGTGGCCATGTAAGTGATTGGTATATAGTGTACCTCTAGGCTTTATGCAGGGAGCTTTCTCTGGGGTGATGATGGAGCTCCAACTTCATGGGATAAGCTGGCGTGATCCTGAAGTGACCATCCAACATCAGTACCTGATCACACTTGTGCTTTTGGGAATGCTAAATGCAATCAGGTCCTAACAGCAATGTTCTAACTGCTAATGTAAAGCCCTCTCAGAGGAGCAGCAGCTGTTATATCAGCACACAGCCCCAATAACAACCTTCATTTCAGAAAAAAACACTGGTGTCCTCACACCTGTTAAATCATCAGTGAGCTTTAAGTTAGGTTTAAGTAACTCTGTGTTGAACGTGGCAGACTGATGAGGAGCTGTCAGGTCAAAGTCAGGTTTGAGCCAACACACACACACCGAGCATGTTTCTGTTATTTTTCACAGCAACAAAATCTCACCTTGAACAGTGAAAGCACCTTTTTAAAGATAAAAACAGATTATTCAAAGTATTTTTGAACAATTACTTACATATAAAACAAATAGTTTTATGCCATTGGCAGTAATACACAGTCGAGTCACATTATTATGTCCTGTATTCGGTGGCAGCGTTCTGGTCTGGGGAATGTTTTCGTGACATTCTCTGGACCCACTCATCCATGTGGAAGACACTCTCAACAGATTTGGGTCTGAATCCATCCTTGTAGATCACGTATACCATACGTGCTGATTGTCTTCTCTGGGGTGGATGGGATCCTCCAGCAGGACGATGTGACACGACACTCGGCTAGAGATGTCCCACACTGTTTGGAAGAGCTGACCAAGACTTCCAAGTACTACCCTGGACCCCT
The DNA here is from genome assembly GCA_021613375.1 of Megaleporinus macrocephalus. NCBI lineage: Eukaryota > Metazoa > Chordata > Actinopteri > Characiformes > Anostomidae > Megaleporinus > Megaleporinus macrocephalus. Next base: position 8,732,024 of record CM038704.1, on the reverse strand, counting down.
GATTCTCCAGACTTGAACCCAATTGAGCATCTGTGGGACCACCTGGATGGTGGTGTTGACTCCATGGATCCTCCCCCACGCTCCCTCCAGCAGCAGTGGGATGCACTGCAGTCAACATGACTTCAGATACCTGTGATCTTATTGAAACTCTCAGTCCATCTAGCTGCTGTCCAGGCTGCACATGGTGGTCACTCTGGATAATAGCTGATGGTCATAATGATGTGACTCCACTGTGTATAAGATTAATAACAATAGTATTCAAAATATTATTACTTAAATAGCAAACAATTTCAGTCGGGGTCATGGGGGTGCTGGAGTCAATCCCAGCGTCATGGACAGGTCACCAGTGCATGGCTCACACCTATGGGCAATTTAGAGTGACCGATCGTAAACAATTCATCTAGAGAAATTGCTTTATTCTATTGACAGACGGTTCTGCCTGTTTTAGATGAGTAATATTAGATATATTGACAACATTAAAGATAATTTCCACTAGATATCAAGATATCATGTTTGTTTTGTCAGTCTGTTCACTACTGTATCTCTACTATGGAGCTACTTTACAATAGCTTTGGACTCATCTAGGTGTCTGAACTGTGTTTACAGATTTGTAGTCACTCTGAATGTTTGTGATATCCACAGATCTTTACCAATAACTAAGATCCTAAACAATTATACGCTTCACTGGCCATGTTAGCATTGTCGCCATGAAAAACATGATGGGTATGTTCTGACTGCCGAGCAGTTCTGACCGCTGTCGGTGCAGCTCGGAGAAGCAAGAATGCTGGGGATGCAGAGCAGATGTACGGCCTTCAGAAACATCTTCATTCGTTCTGTGCCTTCTTCTGTGGTTTCCTTCCTCCCTTCTGTCTTTTCGAGGGTTCTGGGTTCTGGACTCCGCGGGCAGGGACGCCAGATGTGAAGCTTCCCAAAGTCAACCACCACTATGTGTTCTGTTTAGGTTCATGATTGGAAGGGGTTGGTGAAATTTTTGTTTACATCGTGTTCTCGCTCGTTCATGCAACCTTTGCATGCTCATTTCTGTTGCTGTTATTTTGAACACGCTGTGTACTGTCCTTGGCCGCAGGGCTCATTTAAGGAAAGAACACTGAAATGTTCTTGTCTTGTTCCCAAAAGTGGAAAACTGGAGACATAAGGATGGTTGCATGAGAGAAAGCAAATAAATTACACTCGTTCTGCGATACCAACAGTCTTTTTTCCATCTTTCCACCATAGATCATCACTTCGAGGAGATATACTGTGGACATGTTTCACTTCTGTCTTGCAGGAAGATACTGAACGGCGGGGAGAGAGACAGAGGTCGGCTGTCTGTTTCTCTCTTCAGAAGGTTTCCGTCTGTCATTGGCCTGTGGTTTAACAGTGATATAAAAAATACTTCATAGGGAAAAAAACACTTGGCACAGTCATCCTCATTTCCTGATTCTCTACTGAAGCAAGATTGTTAGTTCCAAACATTCCACAATGGACTACAACACAACCAACTGAATGCTTCTGGTTAGACCTTTTGATAACAAGTAGCCAGTGAAAGGAAGAGTAAATGTAAAAAAAGCTAAAGCTTTGGCAAACGACTCTTGGCAAGAAACCACATTCAGCAGTAAACGAACAAAGTGATAGAAGCAGAACAAGAGTTAACATTGGTGCTGCTTTCTATCACTGGAGACGGTCTTGGAGTAGAGAGGGATGAAGTTTAATGCTGGACTTGCAAGATTTCTTCTAGACTGGTAGGTAAACAGCTGTTAATGCTAGCATTGAGAAGAAGGGGCAACAATCTGGTCATATGTTGCCCCCTACTGTTTGGAGTATGAATTGGACAGGCTCCATCATTGTTCAAATTGTTCCTTCTAGGCCAGGGGTCACTAATAGGCGGACCGCGGTCCGGGTCCGGACAGGGACAATGTCCAATGCAGACCCAAACTGATAAACTATTGAGAATTATTTAATTCTGTGTTTATTTTAAGCAGTGGAGCTTTTCTTGTCTTTACGGTATACAGGTTTTACAGTGCAATGAACCCAATCGTGTGTGCTGTAAGACCACCAAAGGCTCCTCAGCCAATCAGATCTGTCCACACTGGGGCATGTGGTGCGTGCACACACAGACGAGGTACGAAGCGAGGAGCAGCAGCCGGAGACTAAAGCGAGTCAGAAAGAATAACGAGCTCTAAAAACAGAAAAGTGAACAGAGAAAACTGAGTGTTTAACAGGAACGGTTCTGGAATGGACCTGCTCGTCTAGGTTTGGAGAACACCGCTCTGTACAACCAACATGTCAGTCTGTGAGTTAGGAGGACGCACGTTTTATTTACTTTCTCTATAAATAAACACTTTAAGATGCACTTTTTTCAAAAGCATTCTGTTTTTTTATTTATTTATTTGGAGCTTTATAAATAATTTCATTTAGTTCAGCATTTAAACAGTAAATATACTGAAATATACTGAATGGTATTTGTAATAAGTTTGTCCTTCAGTTGCTGATGGTATAAGATGCTGATACTAGATAACTTAATATACAGGATATGGCAACATAACACAAGTTAATAGAAATTATGATGGTCCAGACCTTGGCCTAAGGAAATCTCCTGTAACTGGACCTTATTGAACTTTAATTAAACACCCCTGATCTAGGCTTTTCACTTGAAGACCTAAAAGGAAAAGGGCTTCTGACTGAAGTTTATATGTAAGGTGTGTGCGCAGGTGGGAAACACATTGATGAGAGTTCACCAACAGCAGTTGATATTGAGCCTAATGTCAGTGTGTCTACAGCCTCCAGTCTGAAGGGAGCCCCCACTCCAATGTATCAGGGACATCCTCAACTGCATCAGCACTCATGCCAGTTGAGTCTGGAAAGGCTGCTTTGAGGACTGAAATTGATTGTGTTCAAGTCAAAGCATGTACTGGAGAGGCAGGAGGAACATTTCAATTCACAAAGGGAGGAATTAAGGAAAAAGAAAGCAATGTTGGCAGCTCAAACAGAGCGTTACAGCTCTGCACTGCCAATACTTGACTCAGACAGAGGTTAGCAGTAGGCAAGGAGCTTATTGCAGGAGCGTGGTGCATTGGAAATGAACAGAAGATCTCATGTGCTTATATAAAAAGGGCCAGCCATTAAAAATCAAAGACGCTGTTGCAGTGCTATAGAGGATATAGCTATAGACGAGATGCACTGTGTGGATGAATTGGCATTTAGCCTCCAGCCTAAAAGGGATCATTCTCAAACTGCAATACAAAATAAGAGAAAGATGGAGAAGTTTTGAATGCTCATGCAAGGCAACCATGAATCTACAACATAGCTTGTTGATCTTTTCATTCACGTTGAAAGTCAAGTTTGAATACCCCCTGCTCTAGTAATTGGAAAGATCCAAGATTAAACCAAATCATTATCTAAGCCAAAGTCGACAAGAACAGTTTGCAACCAATGTTGATCTAGGCCAGAATTAAATCAGATTAGAGTCAGAATTGGATTTTATTGGCCAAGTATGCTTACACATACAAGGAATTTTTTGTTTGGTTAGCTCACAGTGCACGATAACTGACATTACAGAATTAACAAACACAAACCAACCTACACACACACACACACAGAATGTGCAGAGTTGTATATTTAAAGTGCAGCAGTAAAGCTCAGTACAGACTGAATTAAATTGATATAAATATGAAGAACAGAAGAGTCACTGGTTGAGATGGTGGTACAGAGTGTTCTGAAACTCTATCACACATGGGTCAAACTTAAGACCCGCGGGCCAAATGTGGCCCGCCACGTCTTTTATGTGGCCCGCGAGAGCTTGAAAGGTCTAAGTGTCTAAAAATAAATAGGTCAGAAGCGTGCTTTGACCAAAAACTACATTTCCCACAGTGCATGTCGATTGTGTTACGGCGTACTGCCACTAGACGACAGTGTAGTCATTGATGTGATAACGTGGCCGATCCCATAATGTCCAGAAAAAGAAAAGTTGATGCAGATGGACGGCTGTTTCAACAAAGATGGGAAGGTGAATACATGTTCGTACTTCAAGGCGAAGACCGGTATGACTTTTGTGTTACGAAGCAACATGTCGGTTAGAGACAATCTACGCCAGCATTTTAACACCAAGCACGGAGCTCAGTACAGCAAAGCTAGCCTTCAAGAAAAGCAACAAATTGCACAAGAATTAAAAGTTGAAGTCGCAGCAGAATCTGTTCACGAAAGCCAAAAACAATGCGGCAGTGAGAGCTAGCTTTATTGTGGCTGAAGAAATCGCCCGTGCTTCAAAGTGTTTTTTTAGAGGGAGCGTTTTTGAAGCAGTGCTGCTAAAGGCCTGTGAGCAGGTGTGTCCCGACCAGATTCAGACTTTTAACAATGTCAGTTTGTCAAGAAACACCATCAATGACCGAGTTAAGAAACTAGCTGACCGAGGAGTCCCGCAGCTACACAGCTTCTTCATCAGCTGTTGATGAAATCACAGATATGTGTAGTTGCTGTTGATGAAATCACAGATATGTGTAGTTGCTGTTGTAGTGTATTTAGTGTTTGCAGGTTTTATGTGTTTATTGTAATCAAAGCATGTCATTAGTTTGATGCAAGGCTGTTTTTTTATCTGTCACACATGTTCTTAGCAGCTCACAATTTTTGATTTTATACTAACTAAGCCTCATTTCAGTATGTCAAACGTTTTGATCAAAGTTAATTTTATAACTTGTGTTTGATGTTATTTTTTATTCACTTGAATAGTTTGATCCTTGATTGATAGAGTTTGTGGATTGACATGACAAATTAAAATGATTTATGTTATAACAGAGCAACAAGCAAACATATTTTTTCCATGTAACTGTAATGTTTTAATTGAATAAGTAATACATTCAGAGTTATTTAACATTAAGGAGTAGTTACATTCATTTTATATTAGATTTTGTTACATTTATAAGTTAGATCTGGCCCTTTCTGGACAGCCATTATGCCGATGTGGCCCTCGGTGAAAATGAGTTTGACACCCCTGCTCTATCAGATAAATAAAAGTGCAGTACAGAAAGAAGAAGAGTGGGAGAACATCTGGATATGTATGTATGTATGTATGTATGTATGCATGTTTGTATGTATGTATGTATGTATGTATGTAGTAAATAAGGCGGGGTGATATGGCCCTACAATAATATCACGATATTTCATGGTATTTTTGTGATAACAATACTCTTGGTGATATGAGAAAACATTGAATTAAAAAAAATATTTTAAGAATACACTACTGCAACAAAATCAAAATTAAATGTTATTATTGCATACAATATGATATGGCACACCCCTAACTGAGATATTAAAAAATACAAGACAGATTGTAACAGAAGTCAATGATCCAAAATGTCATGATACTAAATAATGCACTCCAAATATCTCCATATATCCAGGACTGAAGTAAAGTGAATGATACTGGACAGATAAAATCTGTCTCTAGTAGATATATAATGGGAAATGAGAAAAGTATTAATTATTTTTTTTTGCTAAAAACAGTAAAAAGTAGTACCTGATGTGATAATTAGGGATGGGAGATATGGTACAATATTTCAGGGTATAATATCGTTCACCATATTAAAAAATGTTGGCGATATTATTGTGTACAATACAATATGGCACACCCCTAGTAGTAGACTGTATTCAGAATGTAGTGTTGTAATGTTCAGCTGTTCATGAGTGTGATGGCGTGTGGGAAGAAGCTTTTCTGAAGTCTGGAGGTCTTGATCCCCAACTGGGTGAAACGCCGACCTGAGGGAAGATATAGGAACAGGTGATGTCCAGGGTGTGATGGATCACAGATGAGGGTTCTCTGCCTGCTTCCTGGTTCTAGCCGTGTGCAGGTCCGGTAGGGAGGGTAACTTCACACGGATGGTTCTCTCTGCAGACCTGATGATGCGCTGCAGTCTGTGGTTGTCGTGTTTGGTGGCTGAGCTGCCGCACACTGGGCCAGAGAAAAGGACTCTCCACAGTCCCATTAAATAGTCGTAAACTTGGGCCTCTTGACGCTGGCAGCTCTGAGACCTCTGAGATACTGAGGGACCAACTGCATGTTCAAGGCAAAATGACTGACATCTTACTACGTACCATAAATCAGGAGAAAAGTGGTCCCAATTTATGTGGTCTGGACATCTCCAAGTTTAAGTGGTAAAGAATTCTCTGTACTCAGAAGGAAATGCCAGTGGAAGGATGCCCACAAGGAATGGTCTTATCCTGACAGAGTTGAGATTCCAAGTCATTGACGCAAGAGTGGAACTACTGACAAGCACTAATGCTGCTGAAGTAATGGAACCCTTGAAGTGATGTATGACTGTGGAAATGGACCTTGTGCAGTTAGAAAAAAACCTGGTTTGGATTGTTCAAGGTTCATTCAAAGGTAACAGTACTAATCACTAACAGAATCTGCATAATCAATGAGCTGCAGAGGGCAAAGCTGAGACGAGAGACAGAAGGTTTCTGAAAATTCTCTGTGGTGCTAGAGAAAACAGGACCAAAGAGGTTTAACAACTGGGTCTAGACAAAGATAATCTGCCCTCTGGATTACAGTGGTATGTGGAAAATGATGCTTTCAAGTCACAGCCAAGGGGGAAACCGTATACTCGAAGGGGCTTCATTTAATAGTAAGTTCAGTAAATGACCCACTTTTAGCTCCACTCAGCAGCTAAGTGCACGCTTCAGGAACCGTGTAGACAGAACAATGGCTGCGGTGAAACAATACCTCATTACAACCTTCGAAGGTCCTGTTTCTTAGTCGTATCCTGAGGACGCTGTGATATGAAATGATGGACATTATCAGAGGTGTCAAGTAATGAAGTACAAATACTTTGTTACCATACTTAAGTACAAATTTTGATTATTTATACTATTGTTCAGATTACTTTTTACTTCTACTCCTTACATTTACACTCCATTATCAGTACTTTCTACTCCTTACATTTACACTCCATTATCTGTACTTTCTACTCCTTACATTTACACTCCATTATCAGTACTTTCTACTCCTTACATTTAAACTCCATTATCTGTACTTTCTACTCCTTATATTTACACTCCATTATCAGTACTTTCTACTCCTTACATTTACACTCCATTATCTGTACTTTCTACTCCTTATATTTACACTCCATTATCAGTACTTTCTACTCCTTACATTTACACTCCATTATCTGTACTTTCTACTCCTTACATTTACACTCCATTATCAGTACTTTCTACTCCTTACATTTACACTCCATTATCTGTACTTTCTACTCCTTACATTTACACTACATTACCTGTACTTTCTACTCCTTACATTTACACTTCATTATCAGTACTTTCTACTCCTTACATTTACACTCCATTATCAGTACTTTCTACTCCTTACATTTACACTCCATTATCAGTACTTTCTACTCCTTACATTTACACTCCATTATCAGTACTTTCTACTCCTTACATTTACACTCCATTATCAGTACTTTCTACTCCTTACATTTACACTCCATTATCTGTACTTTCTACTCCTTACATTTACACTCCATTATCAGTACTTTCTACTCCTTACATTTACACTCCATTATCTGTACTTTCTACTCCTTATATTTACACTCCATTATCAGTACTTTCTACTCCTTACATTTACACTCCATTATCTGTACTTTCTACTCCTTACATTTACACTCCATTATCAGTACTTTCTACTCCTTACATTTACACTCCATTATCTGTACTTTCTACTCCTTATATTTACACTCCATTATCAGTACTTTCTACTCCTTACATTTACACTCCATTATCTGTACTTTCTACTCCTTACATTTACACTCCATTATCAGTACTTTCTACTCCTTACATTTACACTCCATTATCTGTACTTTCTACTCCTTACATTTACACTCCATTATCAGTACTTTCTACTCCTTACATTTACACTCCATTATCTGTACTTTCTACTCCTTACATTTACACTCCATTATCAGTACTTTCTACTCCTTACATTTACACTCCATTATCTGTACTTTCTACTCCTTACATTTACACTCCATTATCAGTACTTTCTACTCCTTACATTTACACTCCATTATCAGTACTTTCTACTCCTTACATTTACACTCCATTATCAGTACTATCAGTACTCCTTACATTTTAAACATAGTCTCGTTACTCCTATTTCAGTTCAGCTTGTTTTCATTCATGTACATTTACATTCCAGTAAAGATTATTGATAACATGACTTTGAAGTTTGACTTTTTGCACCATTACAATATTTATAGACAACTAGTCATCATATCTTCTGCTCCATGAAACACATGTTGATGCTCAGTAGTACAAAGATATGCTTCTTTAATATATTTGCATTGTACTAAACTACATTCATGTTCAATGGGTGTATATGTGGCTGAAACAGGAATCCTAGCGCATCCCAAATTTATCAACTTCAACATTTTAATATAACATTATAAACGTTATGGCTTTTAGAAGAATGGGTTTTTTTGGGGAGGTGGGCTAGTGCACTATAGACCCCTGTGGTGAGGCCTAAGCTTTTGTCCTTAATGGCATTTTTTCTTTTTACATTACTTTTACTTTTATACTTTAAGTAGTTCAGAAAGCAGTACTTTTACACTTTTACTGGAGTAAAAAGCTTGAGTTGATACTTCAACTTCTACAGAAGTATTTTAAACCCTAGTATATATACTTCTACCTGAGTAATTAATGTGAATACTTCTGACATCTTTGGACATTATAGAATATAACACCAGCTTCTCCCTGCTGCCCATTTGACACCCAGCAGTGTCTTCTGAGCCTGAAAATGTTAGAATTTTAAACTATTAGCCCTCCACATTTAACCCACATACATATCCTAGTGAACACACACACTAGGGGGAGCTGATCGCACTTGCCTGGATGGGTGGGCAACTCTATCCCCAGCACCCAGGAAGCAGTTGTGGGTTAGGTGCCTTGCTCAAAGGTACTTCAGTCATGTCCTGTCAGGCCAGAGAATTGATCCGGCGACCTTCCAGCCAACGACTGGTTCCTGGACCTCTGGTCCACGACTGCCCTCTCAGATGTTATTAAAAGTTTTATGCTGATGTAGTGCCTCCAGCACAACTGGACCGAAGGGATGGTAGGTTGTGGTATTTTTAACATTATCCTCGTAAAAGAACTCTTCAGTGCATCCCTTCACGGTTGTTCACTTAATTCTGAACAGCTGCACAAGGCCCTGATCTAACCAGTTGAATTCATCTTACGGTTTTGGCAAGAGCCAGTAGCTGTGATGGCAAACATACAGGCATTATACCATTTTATGGTCAACCTGTTATTTTTAGCATTATCAGTATACCAGTTTCTCTCGCATGAACAACAGTATGTAAGGTAAAGGGTTAATGCTCCAACCATTTCAACTCTTTCAGTCATTGGCCAAGAGTCATTGACCCCTTCAAGTTGAAAGAATTGATTCGTGTGAAATCAGCTCCTTATCTCAGCCTTACTTCAAGGAATTCTATAAACTGGGAGGGTCAACAAAGACGTCCCAGAGAATGAGATTTATATATTTTTATTTTATATATAAGTGGCACTCAAGCCATTTACAGTTTTTAGAAATTCTAGCTGAATTTGGGATGGAGATATTCAGTTTAAAAGTTCAGTATTGACTGCTAAAGTATGTCTGTCTTGAATTCTTTTCAATAACCAATCATGTGAAGGACTTTGAAGGTGTAGATGACTGGGTTTTTGTGGATAGTGTATGCAGTTCTGGAATAAACCATTATGTATGCTCATTTAATGAATGTGTACCTAAAAGTGATATTTTGTTTACAGTTGAATTAGAACTTATTTAAATCATTTTTTACAATTATTTTGTGTGTAAAAATGTAAAAATATTTGTAAAATGTGCTTTAACTTTTACTTGAGCATTTTCTGCTAGATTACTAGTACTTTCACTTACGTAACCAACTTGCAACCATGCAACCAACTGTGATTGTGTTTTTAATTTCATTATATGACTTCATATCGACTGCAGCCCCCAGAACTGAAAAATAACCTACACTCTAAAAAGTCATTTTGGTGGCCTTTAGCCAATACTTAAATATATGCACTGCTTTAAGATAAAGAATTTAATTGAATGATATTGAGTTTTTATTTTCATTTTGTGTTTTATTGAAAAAAATATAGGTGTTGTTTCAAGACAATTTTCTGACTAACCCGAACTCAGCATATTCCATTCCATTACATATATGTAGTATGACATGAAAACTAATTTACAACCTTAATATTCATGCTATTAGAGGCTTTATCTGCTGAAGATGCCAAATACCTCAGATCAGACAACGTAATGGCAAAGATGCATTTAACGCACAGTACACTCACAGTACTGTACATGGTCAGCACACTTCCCCAAACCACCAGAAACACCGCCACCTTCTCTGGGCCCAAGCTCATTTAAGATGAACTGAAACTGAGTGAAAAAGTGTCCTGTGATCCAAACATATATATATATATATATATATATATATATATATATATATATATATTTATATATATATATATATATATATATATATATATATATATATATACAGTGTCTTGCAAAAGTATTCGGCCCCCTTGAACTTTTCAACCTTTTGCCACATTTCAGGCTTCAAACATAAAGATATGAAATTTTTTGTGAAGAATCAACAACAAGTGGGACACAATCGTAAAGTGGAACAAAATTTATTGGACATTTTAAACTTTTTTTTAAAATAAAAAACTGAAAAGTGTGGCGTGTAATATTATTCCCCTTTACTTTCAGTGCAGCAAACTCACTCCAGAAGTTCAGTGAGGGTCTCTGAATGATCCAATGTTGACCTAAATGACTGATGGTGATAAATAGAATCCACCTGTGTGAAATCAAGTCTCCGTATGAATGCACCTGCTCTGTGATGGTCTCAGAGTTCTGTTTGAAGTGCAGAGAGCATCATGAAGACCAAGGAACACACCAGGCAGGTCCGAGATACTGTTGTGTAGACGTTTAAAGCCGGATTTGGATACAAAAAGATTTCCCGAGCTTAAAATATCTCAAGGAGCAGACCACTGCAAATCTACCAAGACCCGGTCATCCCTCTAAACTTTCAGCTCAAACAAGGAGAAGACTGATCAGAGATGCAGCCAAGAGGCCCATGATCACTCTGGATGAACTGCAGAGATCTACAGCTGAGGTGGGAGAATCTGTCCATAGGACAACAATCAGTCATACACTGCACGAATCTGGCCTTTATGGAAGAGTGTCAAGAAGAAAGCCATTTCTCAAAGATATCCATAAATAGTCTCGTTTAAAGTTTGCCACAAGCCACCTGGGAGACACACCAAACATGTGGAAGAAGGTACTCTGGTCAGATGGAACCAAAATCGAACTTTTGACCAAATACTTTTGCAAGGCACTGTATATATATATATATATATATATATATATATATATATATATATATATATATATATATATATATATATATATATATATATATATTTGTAGCTGTCCAATGAAAAACAAGTCCTCTCCAAAATGACAACTTTACAGTAGAGACCAAAAACATATATATATATATATATATATATATATATATATAGCAAGGCAGCCAAACCACATTCCAGGTTCTAAACTGGCCTGTCTGCAGTCCAGACTCATTACCTATTGAAACATTGGGTGCATTATGATGAGAAAAATATGGCAATCTGAAAAAAATTGCTCAATGTCTAAGATTTGATGCATTGGCTTCCTGGACATGGATTAAGCCCAGTCCTGGACTTCACAGCATTCAGAATCCAGATTCTCCACTGAAAAGAAAATAGTTCAGGACTTGGCTTCATTCCTGACTGCAGCCTGAAATCAGTCCTTAACATTTGAATCCCCCATCCGTCATCATTCAGCAGAAAAGTCTCTGAAGGTCAATTAATTTATCATGGAGAAACTCGATGTGGTTAGCAGAGTTCAGCATTATGATTAGTGTGCGTGTTGAATTCAGGTGCTGAAAACAGGTAAGGTGATCTGCACAGCTTGACTTGACATTTCTGTTGTTCTCCACTTTGTTCATGTTTTCAATTGAAGGGAGAATGTGTGGAATGCCTGGGCTTAGCATTCCTGCTATCTCTCGCCCTCCCTGTGCATGCTTGTCTTTCTCACATGGCAAAGTCTCCTCCATCTGATTCATCCACTGATTAGTTACATCAGTAGGAACTGGTTACTGTCCTTGTGCAGAGGTGAGAAAATTATGTCGGTGTGAAAATTATTCTGGGTCCACAGCCATCCCAGGAGCAGTGAGTCTGATCTACAGCACTGAAAGCTCATTCACCAAGATCTAAAACATCCTACACGCTGAAATCTTTACTGACTGACAGGTTCTGACACTTCACTTCTTACTGTTTTTCTTATTAACTGTAAAATAAATTCTTATTGAAGATTTGCTTATGGTTATAGATTCAAGATTCAAGATTCAAGAGTTTTATTGTCATGTGTACAGCAGAACAGACAGTTACACTGTACAATGAAATTCTTACTTTGCTGCTCCTCCATTCACCAATAGATAAGATAACAAATAAAAGAAATAAAAAAATATATATATACAAAATATACAAGGTATAACAATATAAGTTGAAGTAGATAAAAATATTTTTATAGTTAAAGAATAAAAAATAAAAGTTATGTGTGCTTATAAAAGAGGTTGTCTTGTTTCCTATGAGGTTGGCTGTTTAAAAGACATGTTTAAAAGACTAAGAATCAGAGACCACCTAAATCATCTGCCTGCATGTGCAAATCTACAGATTCAGACTAGCAGAGACTATGCTGAGACACAGGATCTAGGGGACTCAGGAGACCTGGAGAACACAGGAGACACAGAGGACGGAAGGGGCACTGAAGACACAGAGAACAAAAGGGACACAGAGGACCAAGAAGACATAGAAGACCCTGGAGACACAAAGGGACAGAGGACAATTTGACACATGGGACACAGGAGACACAGAGGATATAGGGGAACCAGACCACACTGGAGACACAGTGGACATGGGGACCCAGAGGACACAGGAAACACAGAGGACCATTGGACACATAGGACACAGGGGACACAGAATACATAGCGGACACAGGGAACACTGGAGATACAGAGAACAAAAGAGACCCAGAGGACACCAAAGACACAGAGGACCATTGGCATAGAGGACATAGGGGACACAGATGACAAAAGTAACTCAGAGGATACAGGAGACACAGAATACATAGGGGACACAAAGAACAATGGAGATACATAGGACAAAAGGGACCCAGAGGAAACCAAAGACACAGAGGACAATTGGGCATAGAGGACATAGGGGACACAGATGACGAAAGTAACCCAGAGGACACAGAAGACACAGAGGACAGTTGGACACATAGAATACAGGAGTCATGGAGGACAATTGGACACAGGAGACACAGAGGACATTGGGAACCCAGAGGACACTGGAGACACAAAAGACAGTCTTCCTGTGTAATGTTTAGGATTTTTAACACAGTCTTATTTTATATCTCTCTGTGCTGGATCTGATTCGTCCACACTGCTTAACAGTGATTGGCTGAAATGCTGCTCCATCAGTCCAAACTTACCAAAACCTTCAAAATACAGTTTAGGTTAAAGGTGTGTTTTTCCTCTCTGGCCTGTGATTACAAGCAAAATTCAGAAAATGTGAATAGTGCCGGGACAGAATCAGGGTCTTGTCCCCTGCGTTCCCTGTATCTGCTACGCCTATTTGCCCCAACAGTCACATGCCCCTAGGCACGGACTTCACTGAAAAAGTATTTGACGCTGTTGTGAAAGTGATTGCTGCTGTTATTAGTGGTGATTCTCACTTGCAGAGTGATAAAGCTGAGTTTGGATGACGCGGTTTTCAGTTTTCTATTGCGATCTGAGATCCAGCCTCTGTTTAAACTGGCTCTCTTCAACAGGAGGGGTGAGAGAAGAGAGCATGGTTAACATCCATCTGCAGATACTTACACCTATTTGAAGGTCACGGGGCCAGAAGAACGTGCACTTCCTCGACAGATGCAGCTGCTGGTGCAATAGAGCTAAATAAAAAAAAAATAATAATGAACTTCCTCTGGGGACAGTTTTTGAACCCCATTTGTGTGTTTCTCCACCACAAATGGATTTTAAGGCCAACATTTCTATGAGGGAGCTTTTATGGGTGGACGTCTGGTTCTATTCACCACCTCTGTGAACAATTCTGACTCAGTAGGTCAGAACACAGCACACCAAACCCAACCCAACCCAACCAAACCACAGTGAAGGACTTGAATTACATCTTTATTATACAGGTTTTCTGAGAATTGTACTTCAACCTAGTGAAATACCACTCTATGTGTCTAGACTTACTAATAAAAACCAGCATTCAAAGCTGTTTTCTTCGCTGGACCAACCTGCCCAGCACCTTCGTGGACTGATCAGCAGGTAAAAATCTAAGAAAAGACCACAAGCATGTTTAAAGATCCTGATTTTCTTCTCACGGGATATCAGACTCACAAGATTAGGGATGATTTCTTTTCTTTTCTTTTTTTCTCCTAGTCTATAGTCTAGTATAATCAAAGTGAAAGCAGTGAGCTGACTTTGATCTTCTGTAGTTTCAGTCTGGCGTCTCACTGCTTCGGTCTGCTGAGGGTAAATTAGTGCTGTCCGTGGCCACTGGGCTAAAATGCATCATTATTTTTTATTTCTGTTCCTGTTATTTGGCCTCTCATTTCCTTTTTCAATTGAGCCACACTCGCTGTTCATCAGAGTTCAAAGCAGGTTAGTCTCTAAAGTGAGCAGGGAAAATGCCTCATGGCATTAAAAAAGTTTAAAAAGTTTTTTAAAAAGTTTTTACATTTTGTGTCCCATCTTAAATGGTGGAGCAGTTCAGACTGAGGTGGAATTAAAAATTTACTTCATCCTAAGGACTTCATATTCACTGTATGAAGACATTATTCAGTTATTTAACTCTTAAATAAAGCATATTGTATTGTAATATTGAATTTGTTGAATACTCTATGTTGTTGATGACATCTGTGGTGTTTTATAAACCAAAAAAAATCATAATTCATTTCTACATGATCGTTTTCCATCCTCTCTTTAAACTGGATGTTTTTGTCACTGTGGCTTTAAGACTGATATAGGTAAATGAGCTCTGTTCTGATTGGCTGTCCTATATAAGTAGTCCAGGCTGAAACACTCCATCAGTTTGAAGGGGCTAAACTGCTGTAAGTTGAATAGGTGGGACGTCGTAAATGTTAGGGAATTTGGGCTTGTGACCGAAAGGTCATCGGTTTGATCCCCTGTGCTAACAGGACATGACTGAAGTGCCCTTGAGCACCCAACCTAGGCACTGTGAGAAGAGTTGCCCACCACTCCGGCAGTGTGTGCTAACTGCCCCCTAGTGTGTGTTTCACTGCATGGATGGGTTAAATGCAGAGATCAAGTTCCGCTGTGTATAAAAACACGTGTGACAAATAGTTCTAGGGCTAAACTACTGTAGTTTGTATGGACAGGGCCAAACAAGCTATTAGCTGAATGGGTAGGGCTAAACTAACCTTTGGCTAAATGGGCAGGGCTAAACTACTATATATTGAATGGACAGGGCCAAACAAGCTATTGGCGGGGCTAAACGTTCTATTGCTGGAATGAGTAAGACTAAACTGCTACAGTGGGTGAGGCCAAACTTGGTTGAAGTTGCAGGGCTAAACTGTTGTAGGCTGAATGGGTGGAGCTAAACTGCTATAGGCCGAAGTGGGGGACTAAACTGCTATAGGCTGAAATGGGGGACTAAACTGCTGTAGGCTAAATAGGTAGAGCTAAACTGCTATAGGCTGAAGTGGGGGACTAATATGCTATAGGCTGAAGTGGGGGACTAAACTGCTATAGGCTGAAGTGGGGGACTAAACTGCTGTAGGCTAAATAGGTAGAGCTAAACTGATATAGGCTGAAGTGGGGGACTAAACTGCTATAGGCTGAAGTGGGGGACTAAACTGCTATAGGCTGAAGTGGGGGACTAAACTGCTATAGACTGAATGGGTGGAGCTAAACTGCTATAGGCTGAAGTGGGGGACTAAACTGCTATGGGCTGAAGTGGGGGACTAAACTGCTATAGGCTGAAATGGGGGATTAATTTGCTGTAGGCTAAATAGGTAGAGCTAAACTGCTATAGGCTGAAGTGGGGGACTAAACTGCTGTAGACTGAATGGGTGGAGCTAAACTGCTATAGGCTGAAGTGGGGGACTAAACTGCTATGGGCTGAAGTGGGGGATTAATCTGCTGTAAGCTATATAGGTAGAACTAAACTGCTATAGGCTGAAGTGGGGGACTAAACTGCTGTAGACTGAATGGGTGGAGCTAAACTGCTATAGGCTGAAGTGGGGGACTAAACTGCTATGGACTGAAGTGGGGGAGTAAACTGCTATAGGCTGAAATGGGGGACTAAACTGCTGTAGGCTAAATAGGTAGAGCTAAACTGCTATAGGCTGAAATGGGGGACTAAACTGCTATAGGCTGAAATGGGGGACTAAACTGCTGTAGACTGAATGGGTGGAGCTAAACTGCTATAGGCTGAAGTGGGGGACTAAACTGCTATAGGCTGAAGTGGGGGACTAAACTGCTATAGGCTGAAGTGGGGGACTAAACTGCTGTAGGCTAAATAGGTAGAGCTAAACTGCTATAGGCTGAAGTGGGGGACTAAACTGCTATGGGCTGAAGTGGGGGACTAAACTGCAATAAGCTGAAATGGGGGACTAAACTGCAATAGGCTGAAATGGGGGACTAAACTGCTGTAGACTGAATGGGTGGAGCTAAACTGCTATAGGCTGAAGTGGGGGACTAAACTGCTATGGGCTGAAGTGGGGGACTAAACTGCTATAGGCTGAAATGGGGGACTAAACTGCTGTAGGCTAAATAGGTAGAGCTAAACTGCTATAGGCTGAAATGGGGGATTAATCTGCTGTAGGCTAAATAGGTAGAGCTAAACTGCTATAGGCTGAAGTGGGGGACTAAACTGCTGTAGACTGAATGGGTGGAGCTAAACTGCTATAGGCTGAAGTGGGGGACTAAACTGCTATGGGCTGAAGTGGGGGACTAAACTGCTATAGGCTGAAATGGGGGACTAAACTGCTGTAGGCTAAATAGGTAGAGCTAAACTGCTATAGGCTGAAGTGGGGGACTAAACTGCAATAAGCTGAAATGGGGGACTAAACTGCTATAGGCTGAAATGGGGGACTAAACTGCTGTAGACTGAATGGGTGGAGCTAAACTGCTATAGGCTGAAGTGGGGGACTAAACTGTTATGGGCTGAAGTGGGGGACTAAACTGCTATAGGCTGAAATGGGGGATTAATCTGCTGTAAGCTAAATAGGTAGAACTAAACTGCTATAGGCTGAAGTGGGGGACTAAACTGCTGTAGACTGAATGGGTGGAGCTAAACTGCTATAGGCTGAAGTGGGGGACTAAACTGCTATGGGCTGAAGTGGGGGAGTAAACTGCTATAGGCTGAAATGGGGGACTAAACTGCTGTAGGCTAAATAGGTAGAGCTAAACTGCTATAGGCTGAAATGGGGGACTAAACTGCTATAGGCTGAAATGGGGGACTAAACTGCTGTAGACTGAATGGGTGGAGCTAAACTGCTATAGGCTGAAGTGGGGGACTAAACTGCTATAGGCTGAAGTGGGGGACTAAACTGCTATAGGCTGAAATGGGGGACTACACTGCTGTAGACTGAATGGGTGGAGCTAAACTGCTATAGGCTGAAGTGGGGGACTAAACTGCTATAGGCTGAAGTGGGGGACTAAACTGCTATAGGCTGAAGTGGGGGACTAAACTGCTGTAGGCTAAATAGGTAGAGCTAAACTGCTATAGGCTGAAGTGGGGGACTAAACTGCTATGGGCTGAAGTGGGGGACTAAACTGCAATAAGCTGAAATGGGGGACTAAACTGCAATAGGCTGAAATGGGGGACTAAACTGCTGTAGACTGAATGGGTGGAGCTAAACTGCTATAGGCTGAAGTGGGGGACTAAACTGCTATGGGCTGAAGTGGGGGACTAAACTGCTATAGGCTGAAATGGGGGACTAAACTGCTGTAGGCTAAATAGGTAGAGCTAAACTGCTATAGGCTGAAATGGGGGACTAAACTGCTGTAAACTGAATGGGTGGAGCTAAACTGCTATAGGCTGAAATGGGGGACTAAACTGCTATGGGCTGAAGTGGGGGACTAAACTGCTATGGGCTGAAGTGGGGGACTAAATTGCTATAGGCTGAAATGGGGGATTAATCTGCTGTAAGCTAAATAGGTAGAACTAAACTGCTATAGGCTGAAGTGGGGGACTAAACTGCTGTAGACTGAATGGGTGGAGCTAAACTGCTATAGGCTGAAGTGGGGGACTAAACTGCTATGGGCTGAAGTGGGGGAGTAAACTGCTGTAAACTGAGTGGGTGGAGCTAAACTGCTATAGGCTGAAATGGGGGACTAAACTGCTGTAGACTGAATGGGTGGAGCTAAACTGCTATAGGCTGAAGTGGGGGACTAAACTGCTATAGGCTGAAATGGGGGACTAAACTGCTGTAGACTGAATGGGTGGAGATAAACTGCTATAGGCTGAAGTGGGGGACTAAACTGCTATAGGCTGAAATGGGGGACTAAACTGCTGTAGGCTAAATAGGTAGAGCTAAACTGCTATAGGATGAAGTGGGGGACTAAACTGCAATAAGCTGAAGTGGGGGACTAAACTGCTGTAGGCTGAAGTGGGGGACTAAACTGCTGTAGGCTGAAGTGGGGGACTAAACTGCTATAGGCTGAAGTGGGGGACTAAACTGCTATAGGCTGAAGTGGGGGACTAAACTGCTATAGGCTGAAGTGGGGGACTAAACTGCTATAGGCTAAAGTGGGGGACTAAACAGCTATAGGCTGAAGTGGGGGACTAAACTGCTATAGGATGAAGTGGGGGACTAAACTGCTATAGGCTAAAGTGGGGGACTAAACTGCTATAGGCTGAAGTGGGGGACTAAACAGCTATAGGCTGAAGTGGGGGACTAAACTGCTGTAGGCTGAAGTGGGGGACTAAACTGCTATAGGCTGAAGTGGGGGACTAAACTGCTATAGGCTGAAGTGGGGGACTAAACTGCTATAGGCTGAAGTGGGGGACTAAACTGCTGTAGGCTGAAATGGGGGACTACACTGCTGTAGACTGAATGGGTGGAGCTAAACTGCTATAGGCTGAAGTGGGGGACTAAACTGCTATAGGCTGAAGTGGGGGACTAAACTGCTATAGGCTGAAGTGGGGGACTAAACTGCTGTAGGCTGAAGTGGGGGACTAAACTGCTGTAGGCTGAAGTGGGGGACTAAACTGCTGTAGGCTGAAGTGGGGGACTAAACTGCTGTAGGCTGAAGTGGGGGACTAAACTGCTGTAGGCTGAAGTGGGGGACTAAACTGCTATAGGCTGAAGTGGGGGACTAAACTGCTATAGGCTGAAGTGGGGGACTAAACTGCTATAGGCTGAAGTGGGGGACTAAACTGCTGTAGGCTAAATAGGGGCTATTTAACAATGGTTAGTTTTTACAATTTAGTGTCTGTATCTGGGCTGAAAATTGTGATGATCATATTGCTAATTGGGCTGCATGCACTGTGGAGTGAACTTTATGCTTTGAATTTTTTTTTTGTTAACAAAACTGGAGTTTAGAATTCCTCCTCCTGTAACACACCCAGAGATGTTTATCATTACTAAGGTAGAGTTATACATGAACATTAACTTATTGCCCACCAAATCTGAGATGTTGAAGCAACATCAACCTGCAGTGTTTCAGCTGCCGGCGTTGTGTGGACCTTCCAGTTGCAGTTAAGTTCCTGGAGGAAATATGGCTTGTGGCTTTTATTGCACGGTCCCAACGTGTTAATTAGCTTTAATTCTTATTGTGTAGAGAGATTGTGCAGTAAAACTGCAGGCCACAGTGAGTGTTTAGCTCCATCCTGATTAGATCAACTTAAAGTCTATAGGACTGACAGTAAACAGTAAATTCTGGTTGAGTTCAGTCTATTTGCTTACATGTGAGCAAACTATTTTTAACAGATAATTGTGAGGCTACTGGTGAGGTCAGGTGATGTGAGAAGAAATGGATACATTTACACAACCTCATTGTGCTATACAGTTCTATATAGCACCAAAAAAAGGTTTTATGACATTTAATCCTTTTAAGGGGAATAAGAACACCGTTAGGATGCTTCTCTCTTAAATAAAAGCTGCCAAAAGGCCTTCCTTCCAGCAGTGGTTCCCATTTTAGTGATTGCCCTGCTCCCAAAACACCCAATACTAATACACTAATTAGCAAACCCTTCCTGAGTTGAAGTGGGAGTGTTGTGGCAGGAAAACAGAAACATGTGCAGGAGATATGCCGTCCCTGGCAATGCTCAATACGTTGAACCATCTGGAGGTCAACACCTGCGTAAGAACTCTGTTCACTGATTTCAGCTCAGCCTTCAACACAATTATCTCCTCTAAAACGGCCCCCGGGTTTATGACCCAGAGCCCCTCCACGATAGGAATCTCAGAATGTCCACTGACCCCGTTAACGAACATGCCGCGCACTTCAACATCCACCCTTGCTGCGCTGCCTCTTTTTCCTCAGTCCTCAGCACTTCTTTTTCATCGCTTGTCTTTGAGTTCCATTCTCCTCCAGTCCAGGGAACGATCCAGTTTGTGACACCAGGGATACAATATTTGGATGAAAATATGCATTTAATTTTCCCTGAGTCTCTCCTGAGTCTCTCCTGAGTCTCTCCTGAGTCTCTCCTGAATTTCTCCTGAGTCTCTCCTGAGTCTCTCCTGAGTCTCTCCTGAGTCTCTCCTGAATCTCTCCTGAGTCTCTCCTAAGTCTCTCCTAAGTCTCTCCTGAATCTCTCCTGAGTCTCTCCTGAATCTCTCCTGAGTCTCTCCTGAATCTCTCCTGAGTCTCTCCTGAATCTCTCCTGAGTCTCTCCTGATTCTCTTCTGTATCTCATCTCTCCTTTATCCCATCTCTCCTAAGTCTCTCTTGTATATAATCTCTCCTGTATCTCATCTCTCTTGTGTCTCTCCTATATCTGATCTCTCCTATTTCTCTCCTTTATCGCATCTGTTCTGTATCTTGTCTTTCATGAGTCTTTCCTGTATCTCCTCTCTCCTATATCTCCCCTGTATGTCATCTGTATCTCATCTCTCCTTTATCTCTCTTGTATCTCATCTCCCCTGTGTCTCTCCTGTACCTCATCTCTACAGTATCTCATCTTTCCTGAGTCTCTCCTGTATCTCATCTTCCCTCTCTCTCCTGTACCTCATCTCCCCTATGTCTCTCCTGTATCTCATTTTCCCTGTGTCTCTGGTATCTCATCTCCCCTCTGTCTTATCTCCCCTGTGTCTCTTCTGTATCTCATCTCCCCTAGGTCTCTCCGGTATCTCATCTCCCCTGGGCCTCTCCTGTATCTCATCTGCCCTGTGTCTCACTGGTATCTCATCTCTACACTGTCTTATCTCCCCTAGACCTCTCCTGTATCTCATCTCCCCTGTGTCTCACTGGTATCTCATTTCTCCTCTGTCTTATCTCCCCTGTGTCTCTCCATGTTTCTCACCTGTATATCTACTGTATTAGTAAACCTCTAAAAGTATCATATTGTATGTTGTTCTTGATGAGGTCCTTTGATGACATTAGTGTGGTTTATGAACCAACAACCATTATAATTAATTTCTACATGAACATTTTCCTTCCTCTGTTTAAACATGATATTTTTGTTGCTTTGGCCTTAAGTTAATATTTTTCATTATAATGACAAACACAAGAAAATCATTACTAAGCTTAAATTTGAATGGACTAATAAAATGCTTAATGATTAAAATGTCTTCTTCCATTAATGTCACTGAAGTTAAGGAGGTTTGACCTGCGTAGTAAAGTTATAAGATAAAAAAAAGGTATTATAGAAATGTGAAAATTTTGTTACACTTATGAACCAAAAAGTCATAATTAATTTCTACACGATAATCTGTTCTTTACTCCATGCTATTAGAATTAAACAGGTTTTTGGTACTGTGCTGTTAGGATTGATATAAATGTAAATAATGTCTCTTCTGTCTGGCATTTTGCCTCATTTAAAAAGCAGTCCAGGCTAAAACACTCCTTCAGTGTGAATGTGTGGAGCTAATCTCTTCTAGGCTGAATGAATGGAGCTCTTCCATAGAGGTGTACACTGAGCGCCTCTCGTATTTATCATCTATATCCAAAAAAAACAAATATTAGAAAATAGTACTTTTACAGGAGGTTTTATTCTTATTATTTTGGAGCGTTTCTATTGGTCCACTCATCATCAAACATTCAGAGGACATAAAGAGCAGCTGTCGAGTTAAAACAATATATATAAATGAAAATTAACAAACACATATACATATTTTTCTCTGCACAGCGATATTTTACTGGAACGTCCTCACCTTCATTCATCATCTAAACCATTTATCATCCTGAGTCAAAGGGTTGCTGGAGCCTATCCCAGCGCTCAACATCTGTAAATTGAATGATTGGGGCTTAAGGGCTATAGGCGGAATAGGTGGGGCTAAATTGCTGTAAACTGACTGAGCAGGGCTAAACTGCTGTAAAATAAAGGGGTGGGACTAAAGTGCTATAGGCTGAATAGGAGGGCTAGACTGCTGTGAGATTAATGGGTGAACTTAGAGTGTTGCAGGCTAAATGGTTAGGGTTAATCTACTGTAAACTGATTGGGCGGGGCTAAACTACTGTAGACTGTTGTTGTTTGTGACATCATTATATTGGGACGTCCTCACTTTACCTTCATATTCATTCGTCATCTAAACTACTTATCATCTTGGGTCCAGAGGAGCTCAACTGCTGTGAATTGACTGGGCAGGGCTAAACTGCTGTGGGCTAAATGGGTGGGGCTAAACTGCTATAAAATTAAGGGGTGGTGCTAAAGTGCTATAGGCTGAATGGGTGGGGATAAATTGCTATAAAATAAAGGGGTGGTGCTAAAGTGCTATAGGCTGAATGGGTGGGGCTAAACTGCTGCTAAATGAAGGAGTGGGGCTAAAATGCTCTAGGCTGAATGGGCGGGGCTAAACTGTTATAAAATAAAGGGGTGGTGCTAAAGTGCTACAGGCTGAATAGGCGGGGCTAAACTGCTGCAAGGTGAAAGGGCAGGTTTACAGTACTGTAGGCTGAATAGGAGGGCTAATGTGCTGTAAGGTGAATGGGTGGGGTTTGAGTGCTACAGGCTAAAAGGGTGGGACTAATCTACTGTAAGCTGATGGGGTGGGGCTAATATGGACTAGAGAGTCTTTTATTCAAAATTTAAAATATTTAAAATATTTTTAGCCCTTCAATGTTAAAACAACAAAGATTCCTAAACTGTTCTCGGCTTGGATGAAGAATTTCAGGAGGAACCTGTAACAGTGGCTTTTCTATTGCATCACCTATCCTTCTATTTGAAGAGTGAGTGGAAACATCTACAGAGAGAGAGTCACGCATGATGTACGAAATATATAAACACGGCTTTAATTTCAGAAAGACGCATATTTAGGAAAATAAAATCTAAACTATATACCAAAAATCAACTGTAACCGATTATGAGTACGACGTAGTGCTTAATTGAGCTGTTACTAGAAGAATGCATTTATTTGTGTGAGCTGTTATGGAGGAAACACACTGTATTTAAACTGTTTAAATGAGAACATGCTGTTCTCTCTTACTCATCCAGTGTAGTTTAAAAAACACCATGCAACTGAAATTATAAATCTGGGGAATTAATAGCAGTACAAACCGGTTGGGGGAGGGAGGTGGGCGTCTGTGGTTTTGGGGGGAACCTTTATGAAACATGCGTCTGTGCGAAGCTTGTGTCAGGAACAGAAATAAATAAAGCGATGGGGATCTCGTGGGAGAGCTCTGGCCGTGACGTGCCTGCTCAGAGATGCTTCCACGCTGTAATAACTCTCAAAATAACAGCCCTCCAGAACACACAGCACGGGCTTGTTTTCACGGCCTTAAAAAAAGACAGATTGATGAAGCTGTTCAGATTTATAAGTCGTATCATTCTGACTCTCAGTGCGTGCTCAAAAACACATTTGGGCTTAAATAGAAATAAAGTGTAAATATAAATATATGTGGAGTTCTACACGCTAAACTACAGCATTACAGCAAAACCTGATGGGCTGACAATGTAAAGTCAGTCACATGATTAATCAGTGTGTTTTGCTCATAATATTACTGTTTAACTGTTCATGTACTTCACCAGGACAGATATACATTAATACATTTAAAATAGATAATATATCTTTTTATTATTTACAATGAAAACAGCACCGGGTTGCTATTTGTGTTGTTACTGGCATAGATGTGCAATTTAGCTGTAATACACAATATATACAATCTATACAATACACACACACACACACACATATATATATATGTACATACATATCATTTAAAACCAGCACCGTGTACAAAAAATTACCAATGATTATCATAATTAATACAATATTAGAATATATGTATATATACATGTAAAACGTGTAAAAATATAAAAAATATAATTTATGAATAAAAGTATATATAAGTATATATAATATAGAGTACTGTGCAAACGTTTTAGGCACTTTTGGGCAGTAAGTGATTTTTTGCTCATAAACACTAATATTATAAACGTACAAATACAAATTACTTTACTGCAATAAGTAGCTATTTTATGTGGCAGCATGTTTCTTTAATTATTTCCACCTTTTTTTATTTTTTACGTATTTGTCTGCAGCAGCTTTCCTTTACGCTGTGTAAAACTTTCATAAATCAACACAAATGCTCCAAAACTGTCTTTTCATGAACATTAATTAAAGTTAAGAATGCTTATTACATTAAAGTTACCATTTTAAAAGATGTTTGTTTTTCTTTAGACAGTTTCCACTATATAAAGTGCTGCGTTGGCACAACCTAAAAAAATATCTCCTGTGGTAACAAGAATCTGAACTAGATCTACTTAACCTAAAAACAGAGCATGGAAAAATCAACCATTCATTCAATTAAGGTAGTTATTTGAGCTGAGTAAAGTTAGTTTAATTACTTGCTACCACATGTTTTTTTTTTTTTTTACGAAGCACTTTTCCACTGGAAAGCAGCAAAAAGTGAGAAATCAAATGTGTAATTCTGTGTTTTTCTAAGCTGCACATATTCACTAATCTTGTATATTTTATATAATATTATATATATATAAATATTATATATATATATATATATATATATATATATATATATATATATATATATATAACAAGTTATACAAGCAAAAACACACTTCCTGTCTATATAAGTGTGTGTGTGTGTATAGTCATAGTTTAGTTTTTAGATAAATTAACACATACTCTACATAATCTTACATAAATATGGCGTTAAGTTTATAGCATAGTATAGTTTATATTTATTTGCTAAAAAAAATCAAATATAAAATTCAGTAAATAAACATTAACTGTGTATTAAAATGTGCAGAGCTGTGTTCTCTCTGTCGAGGACGTGTTCTCTTATTTACACTTAGACCATCAACAACAAAATTAACATGTGACCAACTTTTACATATGACACACACACACACACACACACACAGTGGTCTAAGTGATAATAGGCTAACACTTCCTTTACTGTTTATATGCTGAATTTAACATTTGAAAAACTGAAATATTTTATATATACCTCCTGTGCAAAAGTCAAAGCACACTTATGCTCGATAAATAAATAAACTGATGTGCAGTACATGTTTAAGTGTATTCTCTGTAGTGGCTTGTATATATTTACCTTTCTTTACATTCAGTATTACTCTTAGTGAAGCATCTTAATCTGTGTTAACAACAGCATGCTAGAAAATAGTGCAATGCTTAAGAACCTCCAAATCTCCATATTTCCATTTTTCCAGATCTCCAAGTATCCAAAATTCCAGACCTTCAAATCTTCATATTTCCAGATCACCAAGTATCCAAAATTCCAGACCTTCAAATCTTCATATTTCCAGATCTCCAAATATCCAAATTTCCAGATATCCAAATCTCTGCATATCCAGATCTCCAAATATCCAGATCTCCAAATCTTCCACTGCTGTAATAAATGTCTTATAATTGGGTAATTTTGAACCAAACAAAAAACGGGGGTTAAATTATGATGGGGTTTATGTGAGGGTGGTCCTGTTAAAGCCCCTTCGACCACTTCATTCCTCACTTTGTGCACATCTGCTCACAATAAATAAGAAAAGCGCTTCGCTGTGAAAATATGATGCCGATATCAAACTTTTAAAAAATCGCAGGTTGGCCTGATAAGCAGCAACCTGCCACGATCGTAAGATAATAAATCTTCCTTCTCCAAAAATAAAACATGCACAAATCCTTCTTCTTAATATACATATTTGTTCAAAATTAATATTATTTTCAAACTGATTTTTAAAAAGTTTAAATGCTGCATCAATGTTCCGGTGCGTATAGATTTCTGTACATTCTTACAAAACACAACAGACTGACCTATCAACAATAGTACAATAATAATAGAGCCGGCTCGTGCCCCCCTCAGCAGCGTGGGTAGCCCATGCGGCAGTAGCAGACGGTCCTGAGCAGGCGGCAGGAGCAGAAGGCGCAGTGTTCACAGCACACCGAGTTGGGGCTCTTGCAGCTCCCCCAGAGCGGTGCACAGTTCGGAGGGGGCGGCGGCCTCTTCACCCGCGCTCCCAGCTTAGCCTGCAACAGTATGGACACGAGCGGCTCTGTAAGTGGAGCGCTTTCCAGCGTGAACTACTGTCTGATCTGAACCACATTTGTTCAGTGAAGCCTTATAAATGTTTTATTGAGTGTGAACAAAACATGTTATAACCACTTTATTACATGCCTAGAGCTCACTAGTGTGAACTGCATTGTTATGCAAGTTAGTGAGCGGAAATGAATCACCAAAATGTGTCTTATGAATTTGTTTTTCAGCAAAAATATCATGAGCACCTAGTTTCAGCCTTTAATTGTGGAACTGAAATATAGAGACTACAGAGCAACTCGTTTAACTCTTCCGAGCTCTAAGTAATAAACATTAATAAAGAACTTAATTTCTAGAACATATGTAGGCCCTATATTAATTAAATGCTGCCAAGTTATAACAGAATAATTACTAATAATTAAGCTATTATTGAATTTCACAGAGCAGACATCTAATCATGCTCTACTACATATAATGTGGCACAATACAAGAACTGGATTTACATCTATAGTGTTTATTTAAGCCCAGCTGGTCACCAATAATTAAATTAAAAGTAAATAAATACATTTTAAGATTATTGATTTATATTAGTGTAGATATACAACAACCATAACACACAGAACATCTCACAGCACCACATGTGCAGTTTGTGTGGTATCTAGCTGTGTGTGGTTTAAAGCTGTGTATGGTATGTAGCTGTGTGCGGTATGTAGTTGTGTGCTGTATGTAGCTGTGTGAGGTTTTTAGCTGTGTGCGGTTTGTAGCTGTGTGTGGTATGTAGCTGTGTGCGGTTTGTAGCTGTGTGTGGTATGTAGCTGTGTGCGGTTTGTAGCTGTGTGCGGTTTGTAGCTGTGTGCAGTATATACCTGTGTGCAGTATATACCTGTGTGTGGTTTGTAGCTGTGTGAGGTTTGTAGCTGTGTGAGGTTTGTAGCTGTGTGTGGTATGTAGCTGTGTGTGGATTTGTAGCTGTGTGCAGTATGTAGCTGTGTGCGGTTTGTAGCTGTGTGCAGTATGTAGCTGTGTGTGGTTTGTAGCTGTGTGCAGTATGTAGCTGTGTGTGGTTTGTAGCTGTGTGCAGTATGTAGCTGTGTGCGGTTTGTAGCTGTGTGCGGTTTGTAGCTGTGTGCAGTATATATCTGTGTGCAGTATGTAGCTGTGTGTGGTTTGAAGCTGTGTATGGTATGTAGCGGTGTGTGGTTTGTAGCTGTGTGCAGTATGTAGCTGTGTGTGGTTTGTAGCTGTGTGCAGTATGTAGCTGTGTGTGGTTTGTAGCTGTGTGCAGTATGTAGCTGTGTGCGGTTTGTAGCTGTGTGCGGTTTGTAGCTGTGTGCAGTATATATCTGTGTGCAGTATGTAGCTGTGTGTGGTTTGAAGCTGTGTATGGTATGTAGCGGTGTGTGGTTTGTAGCTGTGTGCAGTTTGTAGCTGTGTGTGGTTTGTAGCTGTGTGCAGTATGTAGCTGTGTGCGGTTTGTAGCTGTGTGCAGTATATATCTGTGTGCAGTATATACCTGTGTGTGGTTTGTAGTTGTGTGAGGTATGTAGCTGTGTGTGGTATATACCTGTGTGTGGTTTGTAGCCGTGTGTGGTTTGTAGCTGTGTGAGGTTTGTAGCTGTGTGAGGTTTGTAGCTGTGTGTGGATTTGTAGCTGTGTGCAGTATGTAGCTGTGTGTGGTTTGTAGCTGTGTGTGGTTTGTAGCTGTGTGCGGTATGTAGCTGTGTGCAGTATATATCTGTGTGCAGTATATACCTGTGTGTGGTTTGTAGTTGTGTGAGGTATGTAGCTGTGTGTGGTATGTAGCTGTGTGCAGTATGTAGCTGTGTGTGGTTTGTAGCTGTGTGCAGTATATACCTGTGTGTGGTTTGTAGTTGTGTGAGGTATGTAGCTGTGTGTGGTATGTAGCTGTGTGCAGTATGTAGCTGTGTGTGGTTTGTAGCTGTGTGTGGTATGTAGCTGTGTGCAGTATGTAGCTGTGTGTGGTTTGTAGCTGTGTGTGGTATGTAGCTGTGTGTGGTTTGTAGCTGTGTGCAGTATGTAGCTGTGTGTGGTTTGTAGCTGTGTGTGGTTTGTAGCTGTGTGTGGTATGTAGCTGTGTGCAGTATGTAGCTGTGTGTGGTTTGTAGCTGTGTGCGGTATGTAGCTGTGTGCAGTATGTAGCTGTGTGTGGTTTGTAGCTGTGTGTGGTATGTAGCTGTGTGCAGTATGTAGCTGTGTGCAGTATGTAGCTGTGTGTGGTTTGTAGCTGTGTGTGGTATGTGGCTGTGTGTGGTTTGTAGCTGTGTGTGGTTTGTAGCTGTGTATGGTATGTAGCTGTGTGCGGTATGTAGCTGTGTGCGGTATGTGGCTGTGTGCGGTATGTAGCTGTGTGTGGTTTGTAGCTGTGTGTGGTATGTAGCTGTGTGCGGTATGTAGCTGTGTGTGGTTTGTAGCTGTGTGCGGTATGTGGCTGTGTGTGGTTTGTAGCTGTGTGTGGTTTGTAGCTGTGTGTGGTTTGTAGCTGTGTGCGGTATGTGGCTGTGTGTGGTTTGTAGCTGTGTGTGGTTTGTAGCTGTGTGCGGTATGTAGCTGTGTGTGGTTTGTAGCTGTGTGTGGTATGTAGCTGTGTGCAGTATGTAGCTGTGTGTGGTTTGTAGCTGTGTGTGGTATGTAGCTGTGTGCAGTATGTTTGTGTGAGGTATGTAGCTGTGTGCGGTATGTAGCTGTGTGTGGTTTGTAGCTGTGTGTGGTTTGTAGCTGTGTGCGGTATGTAGCTGTGTGTGGATATGTGTGTATTGTATTTGTGTCTAAAATAGAAAATATAACAGCTGAAACTTGGTAAACGGTTAATCAGACCTTTTTTGGTTTTTGCTCTGATTTCTTCGTCTTCTTCGGTGCGTTTGACAGCTCTTTAAAAAACAAGACAATAGACGAGTAAATATGGATCTGATCATCAGAAACACAGAACAAGTTCATATCTCATCACTGTCAGAGCAGAACCTCCCAAATAATAACCTTACAGGAGAAGAAATAAATGAGTATCTCTAAACGGATGGTGCTGTGTGGATTTCTACTGTGTTGTAGTCGTACCCACTATGAGGATGGGCGGAGAGTGGGTTTGGTTCTGGACACCGGGTGTGCTGGTCAGGTTGGAGTCGTTCAGCTCCTCCATCAGCATGTGCGGCTTCACCATGTCCCAGCATGCCGAGCAGAACACCAGGCAGCACAGCAGCCACTGTGGGTTCATCTTCAGACCCTCCTCACTCTGAACAAACACACTCACAGTCACGCGCGCTGCACGTCCTGCTCGGATTCTGTCGATATCTCAGCTCCTTCTGAAAGTCTTCTCACAGCTTCAGCCTCCTGCGCTAGTAACAGCCACCTGGCAGACACAGGTATACAGCTCATTTAGATATTTTGCCCTCCTGCTCCTCAGCGTGTGATCAAACACGGCCCAGCTCTCAGTTCAGCTCTGCTTTTATCTAACTCCAGAGATCAGTTGACCATAAAACAATGCACATTAAATAACTTGCATGCATTAATTCACATGCCATAAAACTTAAATAGCCAAATTACACATTTTTATAAACCAGCAAAGTATTCACATGCATTACTCAGGTAGAAGTATAGATACTAGGGTTTTAAAATACTTCTGTAGAAGTTGAAGTATCAACTCAAACTTTTTACTCCAGTAAAAGTGTAAAAGTACTGCTTTCAGAACTACTTAAAGCATAAAAGTAAAAGTAATGTAAGGAAAATAAAAGGCCATTAAGAACTAAAGCTTAGGTCGCACCACAGGGGTCTATAGTGCACTAGCCCACCTCCCCAAAAACCCCATTCTTCTAAAAGCCATAATGACTATAATGTTATATTAAAATGTTAATGTTGATAAATTTGGGATGCGCTAGGCTTCCTGTTTCAGCCGCATATACACCCATTGAACATGAATGTAGTTTAGTACAATGTAAATATATTAAAGAAGCATATCTGTTACTACTGAACACTAACATGTGTTTCATGGAGCAGAAGATATGATGACTAGTTGTCTATAAGTATTGTAAAGAAGTCAAACTTCAAACACATTATCAATAATCTTTACTGGAATGTAAATGTACATGAATGAAAACAAGCTGTAAATGAAATAGGAGTAACAAGGCTACTCAAGCTTTTAAGGAGTAGAAGTAAAAAGTAATCTGAAAAATAAGTACTTCAGTAAAGTATAAATAACCAACATTTCTACTTAAGTAAAGTAACGAAGTATGTGTACTTCATTACTTGACACTGTAAACCAGATTGTTTGTACTGTAGTCCATATATAATAAGACTATTAACAGGTTAATTCATTATTAATCCAATAATCAAGCTATAAATACCTGAAGGCCTGGTTTTAAAATGATTTTTATTTTATTTTATTAACATTTTTTCAAATCATAAGGATTTTCCAAACATGGTAATCTATCAGGTATAAGGTATAATGAATAAGATATACATAACAGTCACTATTGATTATCACTCTAAGTCTTATTAAATATTATTATCTCATTATTCTCTCTTATTTCATCATAATCTCTGATTAAGCGCACATAATCCTGAATACTTATTCATTCTGTGCAAACTCTCAAAACAGACGTATTAAAATCAACATCCTGAACTTTTCATGCTTTTTACACTGAGGGTCAGTTTTCCCGGTCAGGAATTACGCCTGGACATTCTCCACTTAGAAAGGAACACATAGTCCAGGACTAGACTTAATCCCTGACCAGGAAACCAGCGCTTACGTCTTACACACGAGGCGTGTCGCTGTTTAACTCGTCCTTTCTGAGAGAGCACAGTTATACTCATCTCTCTCTGTTCCCCTGGACTGCACTGGACAGTGAAGTCACTGTGTCCAGGGCGGCTGTGAGTGAGGATCTCCGCTCTGCCTCTGTCTGAAGAATCTTAACATTCCAGGAGTGTTTAGTGCTCAGCAGCTCCAAACTCCTAACTTTTTACCCCACAATCTGCCCCCGTCCTCGAGCTGAGCGTCCTCCGCGTCGTCCTCGTTGTCCTCGCTGTCCTCGTTGTCCTCCTCGCCGTCCTCGCCTCCACAATAAAAACTGTCCTTTTCTTGGTTCTGGTGACCGGAGCGATGTTCTGGGCTGAGCCGAGTCTGATGAGGTGGTAGAGGTTCCCCTGCTCCTCCAGCGGAGGTTCTTCGTGTTCCCCTCTCTGCTGCTGTGAGAGAACACCAGCGCTGGACAGACTTTTGTAGTCAGACAGATTTTGATGGGTGAAGGGCTAACGCTGAGCAGGGGCGGACCACCCCCACCAATCTCCCCCCGACAGAGACGCACAGACAATATGCACCCACGCATGCGTGTACACACGCCGACAGAACCGGACTTTTATTATAAATGTTCGTAGAGGAGCACGTAAAAGCTCTTAATCGGTAAAAAACTGAAGATAAATAAATAATTCTACACAATTCTAAGTGTACAATAGCCTCGCTGTCCCAAGAAAAACAAGCATCTTCAAAACAGTAACTTATCAGGAGAGGACAAAAACATACAACCTAATCTTTAATCTTCACTTTTAATGTAAGTCAATGGAACCAGAATTTTTCTGTAAGCTATTTTGGAGCATTCCTATTGGTCCATTCACTGCAAACGGCAGCTGCTGTGATCAAACAATGCATAAAACTAAAAACCCCCAAAAATAACGATACATGTTTTTCTTTGGACAGGGGCGACATTTAACTACACTCTTAAAAAGGGTTCTTCATTACAGGCAACGGTTCCGTATAGAACAATGAACACTGAAAGAACAAGCCGAATACATGGTTATTTGTATGGTACGGTGGTTAATTGGTTCTCTGCACGTGATAAAAGGTTCTACATATTCTAACAATATACGAACACGGTACACAGAACCACCTTGAATGAGTTTTAATGAAACGCACTGATTAGGCTCAGTAACTTAAATTTAAAAATAAGTTAAAACTAAAATAAATCCTGGAATCAAGACGGACATTTAAAAAGTTTTTACAAACTTTAAGACAAAGAATTACATCAAAATCTGGTACAATAAAACTGAACATGCAGAACTTAAGGCTCCACCTCATCAACAGTGATACAAAAAAATAAAAGAATATATAAAATGCAATAGAGATCCTTTTAACTGTATGTGGTTGTGTATGTGGTTCTTTTCTTTACCATTATTATTGTAGTTATAGAAGTATATAGAAGTAATATATATATATATATATATATATATATATATATATATATATATATATATATATATATATATATATATATATTATATGTATTCATTACATCTAAACCAAAATATATTGTGAATTCACTTAAGAATCCGCTATTAGTACAGCATTATAAACACATTCAGAAACAGTTACATTACATATGTAAAACCCTATAATATCAGATATAAGCTTAAATAATTGCTGTCAAGCAGTTATAATTACAGGCATAACATAACTTTATAAAGCAAGACCATAAGAAGTCAGTGTATATAACGCATAATAATATCTTCTCAGTTACCAGTAATAAATACTGTGCTAACTTAAACACATTTAAAAGTCTTTTTTAAGATAATGACTGTTGTGATGGATCTGAATGTTATACAGAAAATATGCCAGATTATTCTAGACTCCTGACTTCTAGACTAAAATGCTGTTCAACACTAAGGTGTATTATAATTATTGTAAATGTTGGTGTGGATTGCTCTCTGTTCTTGGTGTTTTGTTGGTTAACCCGTCACTCAGCTCAGTGCTGTTGATTGAGCCCCCTGCTGGCTGCTGGCTATGGACCCTGTAATTGATTCCATAAAGCCTGAAAACAAAAATATCCCATCCTTATCAATAACAATGTTAACAAATAAATCACCTCTCAGACTCGGAGGTAGTCAATTCCTTTCTTCATACACGCCAGGCTATCTGATAATTATATCCTAGTATATTTCTTCTTTCTTTACACAACTCTGTATATTCTCAGTACCGTGTACTGTATCTGATTTGCGTTCCATTTTTTAATTGATTGTGAGTCTTTTGTATTTTGTGCGCTCTCTTGTCTGCACTGTGTATACTGGATTACTCTGCATTGTGCTTGTGGTGCATGATATGGTCCTGGAGGAACGTTGTTTCATTTCACTGTGTGTTGGTATATACTTGAAATAACAATAATGCCTCTAAAATCTTAAAATTTGAATATTTCTTTGACCTACAACGTGCACACAGTTTAACCCAGTGTGGTTCACCAATGTCTGCAAGAGATAATGCTTTCAGTTCATTTTTAAAAGTACTGATATTAATTAAAGAGCATTCAGTTTACAGTTTTTATTAAAAATGACCTAATAATAATTAATTATGCAAAAATGTTTTTAGAAAAGTTTGTAAACCACCATGAAATAATAGCTTTGCCCTA
The DNA here is from genome assembly GCA_021613375.1 of Megaleporinus macrocephalus. NCBI lineage: Eukaryota > Metazoa > Chordata > Actinopteri > Characiformes > Anostomidae > Megaleporinus > Megaleporinus macrocephalus. The sequence continues at coordinate 8,697,877 of CM038704.1, read as the reverse complement.
TTCTCATAAACTAAAAAGTTAAATAAAAGTTGAATAAATGAAGGATTATAATGAACAATTATGTAGATTTGTAGTTTTACCTAATTCAAACATGTGGAGTCTGCCAGTTCAGTAATGTGTACTGTTGCAAATGTAAAAACAAATTGCCAAACTTTAGTACCTGTTTCAGGCTGGAGTAATAACTTTCCTCAAGCAAATAATCCAAAACTCAGCAACTCTTCTGCTTAATAACAGTGTAATTACCGATAACACGGCCCGGGACATTACAGAATGATCCAGATTTTGAAAAAGAAACGTTTTCCACAGTTTCTATGTCAGTTGTGTTAATGCTAAAGTAAACAAGTGTCTAATTTTAGTGTCTATAAATTAAATAAATAAAATTGCATTGATTAGCACATGGCAAAAAGCTTGCATCACCATAAGCCGGCTATCTTCTCTAGTGATGCTCTGCCAGAACTGTCTTCAGAAGTGTCTTCTAAGAGTGAAATGCACACTCAGCGTGTCTCAGGCCGGGTGATTGATTCAGCCAGTCAAGAACATTCCCCTCTTTTGGCCCTGAAAAAACTCTGTGGCTGCTCTAATGTTGTATTTTGGGTCAGAGTACTGTACGGTGAAGCCCCGTCCACAGATTTGAGGCAGGTGGTTAAACACGAGCAGGTGGTTAAACCTGCTTCTGTACACTTTAGATTTCATAAATTCATCATCAGAAAAGTATATGTGCCTTTGAGGCTCCGTTTCTTCGACCTGCTATGCTTTAGATCATAGCTTGGATCTTTCATCCCCGCTTTCCTCATTCAATCTCTCTGCTACAGCTCAATTATTGTCTATTCGCACAACTCTGAGCGAAGACTCTAAAGGCGCTTTGTAATCTCTCTTTCTGTTCTCGCTGCAAATTTATAAATGATCTGCAGTGTGTGGTAAACCCTCTGAGTTCAAAGCGGTGTAATCCAAATTACAACTGAGGCTCCGTACTTTGACCTCACAATCAGTCTAGCCAACAAGGCTGGGGTACCTAGTAAAGAATACAGATTACACTACAGAACATTGTAAAGAGTGCACAGCATAGAGTATACCATAAACAAGTACAGAGTACTGTGTAAAGAGACTAAAAAAAGTGTATAGCATAAAGAGTACAGAATACAGTGTAAAGAGTCTAAAGTACAGTGTTTACCCCAGTGTAAAGAGTACAGAGTACATTGTAAAGTGTATAGAGTATAGTGTACAGTGTAAAGAGTATGAAGTATAGTACACAGCATAAAGAGTACAGAGTACAGTGTAAGGAGTCTAAAGTACAGTGTATACCCCAGTGTAAAGAATACAAAGTACACTGTAAAGTGTATAGAGTATAGTGTACAGTGTAAAGAGTATGAAGTATAGTACACAGCATAAAGAGTACAGAGTACAGTGTAAGGAGTCTAAAGTACAGTGTATACCCCAGTGTAAAGAATACAAAGTACACTGTAAAGTGTATAGAGTATAATGTACAGTGTAAAGAGTATGAAGTATATTACACAGCATAAAGAGTACAGAGTACAGTGTAAAGAGTCTAAAGTACAGCGTATACCATAGTGTAAAGAGTACAGAGTACATTGTAAAGTGTATGGAGTATAGCGTACAGCTTAAAGAGTATAAAGTATATTACACAGCATAAAGAGTACAGAGTACAGACTCTGGTGCTGGTTCTCCTCCACAGAATGGTAAGAGTAGACATACGGAGGTTTGGGTGGATGTTTTAAATTTAGAGCCTCAGCCAGAGACGCAGGTCCTCTTCTTTAGAAGGTGGCTCTAGAACAATCTGATTTTTATGTGCTGTGTTCGTAACTCTGTTGTTTAAGTTGAGTTTTCCTCTTCTTCCAATCACTGACTCCCTCTATCTGAACATATTATGCTAGTCTTTTTATATGTTTATTGTTGTTTTGCTTGTAATTAGTATCAACGTATTCGTGGGCGCACAAAGTAAGCAACAAAGTACAGAATGTTGTATAGAATGTAGATTATGGAGTGGATGGTATAGAGTATAGAGTATGTAGTACAGCATATAGAGTACAGAGTATCACTGTTCAGATACCTTGCAGTGTATGGTTTAAAGATGATGTAAAAAATTGAAGATCAGAGTGTCGAGGGAAAGTCTTGGGCCGAGTCCTCAAATTTACAGCAGTATTTTAACTTGTCATTTAAATTGCAACAAGCTCTTGGCCGCATTCTCACGAACAATAAAAGCCACATTTAAATAGTTCCATTATCTTTTATTTGTGCACTGTTGAACATTTGACTTGACGACTGCATTCGATTTTCAGCTCAGTGATTTATATTTGCCCTCTTCCTGCGCCTACATGTAACTGGAAAACGTCCAACCACAGGTTTGTTTATGGAGTACGAATAAACAGAAATGTACTTCTTCTTGTACCGTGTGGTCCTTCAAGCACTTTCCTCCACCTCCACCTCCACCTCCTCCTGACTTTCACAGCACTAACAGCGTAGTTTACAGTCGCCTTTCACAACAAGCTCAGGAGCCTGAAGGTCAGATTTCGTCGCTGTTTGTTGCTGTAGCTGTGGAGACATGCTGATAGCCTGTCCTCGAAAAGTAGACTGTTTTGCGTTTAGAGGGCTTAGACTCAAATCCAGGCTGTTTGTTATATAGAAGGGATTAGTTTTTAAAAGGTCAGACATTGTTTGTTTTTTTCATTGTAGCTGTATTGTTGAATTTTATGTCTGCCTGTTACAGCTGGAGGGAAAACGAATCCAGGTGACTGCTGTTGTTTTTATATGTGCCAGTTTGTTGCCTCAGTGTTATTAAACATTATAATGATAAAAATAATCAATGCTGTGATCACAGGGAGTACGATATACAGCGTGAGGGAGAGAAAAATCTGAAACAGAGCTTGAGATGATATACTAACATTGGAAGAAACATCCACATGAAGCTCTGACCACATCAACTTCATTAAAGTTTATTCAGAACTCTGGATCATTCTGTAGAACTGCCTAAAACACAGATTACAAAACAAATTTGGAACTTAAATGGGATTAAATACTTCTAGAGTTTTAAAGTTCAGTGTAAATGTAGCGGTTAGGGTTTAGTTTAAATGTAGAGGTTAGTGTTTAGTGTAAATGTAGTGGTTAGGGTTTAGTGTAAATGTAGGAGTTAGTGTTTAGTGTAAATGTAGTGGTTAGGGTTTAGTGTAAATGTAGGGGTTAGTGTTTAGTGTAAATGTAGGGGTTAGGGTTTAGTGTAAATGTAGGGGTTAGTGTTTAGTGTAAATGTAGGAGTTAGGGTTTAGTGTAAATGTAGAGGTTAGGGTTTAGTGTAAATGTAGGAGTTAGGGTTTAGTGTAAATGTAGAGGTTAGGGTTTAGTGTAAATGTAGGGGTTAGAGTTTAGTGTAAATGTAGGGGTTAGAGTTTAGTGTAAATGTTGGAGTTAGGGTTTAGTGTAAATGTAGGAGTTAGGGTTTCGTGTAAATGTAAGAGTTAGGGTTTAGTGTAAATGTAGAGGTTAGGGTTTAGTGTAAATGTAGGGGTTAGAGTTTAGTGTAAATGTAAGAGTTAAGGTTTAGTGTAAATGTAGAGGTTAGGGTTTAGTGTAAATGTAGGGGTTAGAGTTTAGTGTAAATGTAAGAGTTAGGGTTTAGTGTAAATGTTGGAGTTAGGGTTTCGTGTAAATGTAGAGGTTAGGGTTTAGTGTAAATGTAGGGGTTAGGGTTTAGTGTAAATGTAGAGGTTAGTGTTTAGTGTAAATGTAGGAGTTATGGTTTAGTGTGAAAATAGGGTTTAGGGTTTAGTGTAAATGTAGAGGTTAGGGTTTAGTGTAAATGTAAGGATTAGGGTTTAGTGTAAATATATGGGTTATGGTTCATTGTAAATGTAGGCGTTAGGGTTTAGTGTAAATGTAGAGTTTAGGGTTTAGTGTAAATGTAGGAGTTAGGGTTTAGTGTAAATGTAGGAGTTAGGGTTTAGTGTAAATGTAAGAGTTAGGGTTTAGTGTAAATGTAGGGGTTAGGGTTTAGTGTAAATGTAGGGGTTAGGGTTTAGTGTAAATATAGGGGTTATGGTTCATTGTAAATGTAGGCGTTAGGGTTTAGGGTAAATAGAGGGGTTCGGGTTTAGTGTAACTGTAGGAGTTAGGGTTTAGTATAAATGTAGGAGTTAGGGTTTAGTGTAAATGTAGAGGTTAGGGTTTAGTGTAAATGTAGAGGTTAGGGTTTAGTGTAAATGTAGAGGTTAGGGTTTAGTGTAAATGTAGGAGTTAGGGTTTAGTGTAAATGTAGGAGTTAGGGTTTAGTGTAAATGTAGAGGTTAGGGTTTAGTGTAAATGTAGAGGTTAGGGTTTAGTGTAAATGTAGGGTTTAGGGTTTAGTGTAAATGTAGGAGATAGTGTTTAGTGTAAATGTAGGGTTTAGGGTTTAGTGTAAATGTAGGTGTTAGGGTTTAGTGTAAATGTAGGAGTTAGTGTTTAGTGTAAATGTAGGAGTTAAGGTTTAGTGTAAATGTAGGAGTTAGGGTTTAGTGCAAATGGAGAGGTTAGGGTTTAGTGTAAATGTAGGAGTTAGGGTTTAGTGTAAATGTAGGGATTAGGGTTTAGTGTAAATATAAGGGTTAGGGTTTAGTGTAAATGTAGGAGTTAGGGTTTAGTGTAAATGTAGGAGTTAGGGTTTAGTGTAAATGTAGGAGTTAGGGTTTAGTGTAAATGTAGAGGTTAGGGTTTAGTGTAAATGGAGAGGTTAGGGTTTAGTGTAAATGTAGGAGTTAGGGTTTAGTGTAAATGTAGGAGTTAGGGTTTAGTGTAGATGTAGGAGTTAGGGTTTAGTATAAATGTAGGAGTTAGGGTTTAGTATAAATGTAGAGGTTAGGGTTTAGTATAAATGTAGGAGTTAGGGTTTAGTGTAAATGTAGGGGTTAGGGTTTAGTGCAAATGGAGAGGTTAGGGTTTAGTGTAAATGTAGGAGTTAGGGTTTAGTGTAAATGTAGGAGTTAGGGTTTAGTGTAAATGTAGAGGTTAGGGTTTAGTATAAATGTAAAGGTTAGGGTTTAGTATAAATGTAAAGGTTAGTGTTTAGTGTAAATGTAGGGGTTAGGGTTTAGTGTAAATGTAGGGGTTAGGGTTTAGTGTAAATATAGGGGTTATGGTTCATTGTAAATGTAGGCGTTAGGGTTTAGGGTAAATAGAGGGGTTCGGGTTTAGTGTAACTGTAGGAGTTAGTGTTTAGTATAAATGTAGAGGTTAGGGTTTAGTGTAAATGTAGAGGTTAGGGTTTAGTGTAAATGTAGAGGTTAGGGTTTAGTGTAAATGTAGGAGTTAGGGTTTAGTGTAAATGTAGGGGTTAGGGTTTAGTGTAAATGCAGAGGTTAGGGTTTAGTGTAAATTTAGAGGTTAGGGTTTATTGTAAATGCCGAGGTTAGTGATTAGTGTAAATGTAGGAGTTAGGGTTTAGTGTAAATGTAGAGGTTAGGGTTTAGTGTAAATGGAGGAGTTAGGGTTTAGTGTAAATGTAGGAGTTAGGGTTTAGTGTAAATGTAGGGATTAGGGTTTAGTGTAAATATAAGGGTTAGGGTTTAGTGTTAGTGTAGGAGTTAGGGTTTAGTGTAAATATAAGGGTTAGGGTTTAGTGTAAATGTAGGAGTTAGGGTTTAGTGTAAATGTAGGAGTTAGGGTTTAGTGCAAATGGAGAGGTTAGGGTTTAGTGTAAATGTAGGAGTTAGGGTTTAGTGTAAATGTAGAGGTTAGGGTTTAGTGTAAATGTAGAGGTTAGGGTTTAGTGTAAATGTAGGAGTTAGGGTTTAGTGTAAATGTAGGAGTTAGGGTTTAGTGTAGATGTAGGAGTTAGGGTTTAGTATAAATATAGGAGTTAGGGTTTAGTATAAATGTAGAGGTTAGGGTTTAGTATAAATGTAGGAGTTAGGGTTTAGTGTAAATGTAGGGGTTAGGGTTTAGTGCAAATGGAGAGGTTAGGGTTTAGTGTAAATGTAGGAGTTAGGGTTTAGTGTAAATGTAGGAGTTAGGGTTTAGTGTAAATGTAGAGGTTAGGGTTTAGTATAAATGTAGAGGTTAGGGTTTAGTATAAATGTAAAGGTTAGGGTTTAGTATACATGTAAAGGTTAGTGTTTAGTGTAAATGTAGAGGTTAGGGTTTAGTATAAATGTGGAGGTTAGAGTTTAATATAAATGTAGAGATTAGGATTTAGTGTAAATGTAGGAGTTAGAGTTTTGTGTAGGTGTAGGAGTTAAGGTTCAGTATAAATGTAGGGGTTAGGGTTTGGGACTGATCCCACTTGTAGGTATATATAAAAGTTGACTCTGTATATATCTAGCCTAGTAGTAGCTCTATTAATGATTCAGGTTTAAATAGATCAGGACACAATCCTTGTAAACATGTAAGCTCTGAATCCTTCAGTGATTTTCTTAAAATAGTAGTTTTCAGTTTGATCTCATTCAGTAAAATACTCCTTTTTTGGAGCTCATTTCAAGCTAGAAATCAAGAACATCAAATAACAACAAAAACAAAATCTTTTCATCTTTCATTTATTAAAGGTCAATTATGTTGTCCCAGTGATCAACAGGGCTTGTTTGATCTTCCACGGCTGGCCTGGTTTAGGTTTGGTAAGCTGCAAAGCTGAAACTCCTGCGTGGATTCCAGCCCTCAGCTGTTTTGCTGCCAGATATTTGTTTTGTCAGAATGGAGGTAACAGACTGGAGCTGTGACCTAAATGTTTCCACACAGACCAGAAAGAAGCACTGTAGGTAGAAACTGACATGAAATAGAGCCTCTGTGTGATTCTACATGTGTTTTCAATTTTGGCAAATAGGTGAAGCTATTATGTAGTTCTGTAACGCTCGCAACAGAGACACGCTGACTTTCGCCGCAGTTTTATTTCTGAACAGTCTTATCATGTTTCAGAAATTGCACACTGAGGCACAGATAAATGCTGACCTATGCATCGTCCGCACAAACGCCGCAGCTCTGCTCAGCTCTGAGCCTGACAAGCTGGCTTCAATTTTATTTGCAATCACCAACTTCTGAGAGGTCTTTGATGCTGCTTAATATCAGGAATAATTGCTCCTGAGACTCCGGCACTGAAACACAAAGCAAATGTGAGTGTTTATTCTGTTTGGATTGAGACAGAGGTTCATACGGACTGAAATCTGAACCAGTAACCCCCCAAAACCAGGCGCTCTGTGGACTGACTGCAGGACGGACGTGCTTCCAAAAAGGGTAACCGTGAAAGCTTTCTTGCTCTTCAGTCAGTCAGCAGTGAAGAAGCTGCAGATCAGCGGACAGATCTCACAGAAGAGAACTGTTTATATTCTCAGTGAAATACAGGGATGTTTATTACTTCTTCAGCGCTGTATGATTGCTAAACAAGTCCAGAAACTTAAGAATACCTTAGATTCTAATAATATTACAGTGGATTGTATTAATGCTACATTAATAATGTTGTAATACATTCTAATAGTCTTACAATAAAGTATATTATTGTTATAATACAAATATAATAGATATTAAATATATATTTATTATAATGGATTAAAGTAATATTATGATAACATATTATAATAAAGTTATAATAGAATGTCATGTTGTATTATATAGTGGCATAATTATAGATTATAATATTGTTAATAATGTAAGAGATAATAATTATGTTGTAATAATAGTGTTATTACTGATAATATTCATGTTGTAATAGATTATAATGGTGTTAGATAATAATATAATAATGTCATAATAAATGGTAATATTATAAGATTGTAACAATACTGTAATAGATTATAAGAATGTTGTGTTAACATAAAGTTTTAAGTAAGAATAAATGTAATGATGTAATAGATTATAATAATGTTAGCTTATGAAGACACTATGGTATTTTTGTTACAGATTATAATAATTATAATAGTTTATAATAATGTTACAGACTCTAATTAGAGCTACAGCTATTTATCACATTCACTGAAACTAGTTACTGTAAATAAAAGTGTAGATATGTTAGCGTTCAGAATTATAAACAGAGCTGTAAATAATTCTGCAATGATTAAGAAAGCTCCAGAAAATCAAAAATTAAGGTCTAAAAATATTGATATCCAGAATGTTTTTCATTTCAAATGTAGTGATTAAAGTTCAGGCCGATAAAGTATTATTTCAAATGGCTATATATGTATTTGTAGCAATTTTGGATATAACAAATTTTGGATATAGGTTTAAAGAATAACAGCTGATGTGTAATGGAACACACATGAATGTGTCATTAATTATAATATAGAATCACAATTTCTTGTACAGGTAAAGTTCACTCAAGACTTCATGGAAAAAGAAATGTGAATGTGGTCTAGAATGTGTTTTGCAATTCAGCAATTCTCATATGAAGAAAATACTTTAAACAAGCAAAAATATGTTATATGATAATTATTTAATCATTATTATTTATGATTTCTTACCTTATTGGTAAAATATTGGCAAACACTTCTTAAACTTTCTTCTGAAAACATTTAAAAAACTAAAAAAGTTAATATTAAATAAATTACGAATGTGGGTAAATTCTAAACGTTATGCACAGAATGTGCAGAGCTGCAGTCCTACAGTATAGCTTGTTATCTTACAGCAATTAAACCCCAGTATGAACATTTTTTTGTTTTATGGTACTGAACATAGAAAATAACTGATTAAAGAAAATTGTGTTCAGTGTACATCTCAGTAGTACATCTCAGATAACCGAAGATGGGATGTTATTATTAGAGGATGCCTAATAATGGGCTGCTCAAATCAGAAAAGTAGTTTTATTCTTATTTAAAAATATACTTTTTTAATATAGCATTTTTTATTTTAAGTACTAATATTTGAATCAAATGTCTTTGTATGAAAAAAAAAAACTTCCTTAAAAATGTTAACTTTACAGGAGACGGAAAAACATACTTTACATTTAGTTAACCGAAACAGATCATTTTTCCCGATCACGTTGGATAATTTCTTTGGTTTAGTTCTTGGGAAATGTACACACAGCGTAAAGGGCAACAGCTGTTTTTAAAATAGGCTAATCACTTGAAAACAGCTAAATTGGAGATTTAAGGTTAAGTTAAGATTGTTCAGGCAACAGTGATATAGTGTAATGTAATTGTTTTAAAAAGGAGTGAGCTTGGGTTTTAGTTTGAGTCATAAACCTCAAAACTAAAAAAAAAAAATAGAAAAACACATCACTACAATAACACTAATTTCCACTAGCGCTCCTATGGGATTTCTAAAGATATGTTAGTGCTGAGCTATTTCATTATCTAGCAGCTTGTCATTTATGTTAACGTATTTAGCCGCTCTAGGTTAAACATGGCCATACATTTGATATGTAATTTTGTTCAGCTTATATCATTAATGCATATTTATGTATCTGTTTTATAGACTCTCTTTCATTAAAAAGAGAGTTCTGGCATAGATCACCTTAAGTACTAGACAGCTTGATTGGCTGTATTTACCTAAATACCAAGGGGAAAACAAACCTCATTGGACAGTTTCTCCAACACTAAATGCTAAAATAAGAGTATAACTAGAAGCTCATGACGGTTCCTCTTTAAAAAGCCCTGTTTACAGCCTGCTGACGTTTTTCATTTTTCTGTATTTTTGTCTATTTATCGGAAACACTGCATTTTGGCCCCTGAGACACAAAAATATTGGACACCTCTGGCCTAAATCATGTAAAGCTACACATATTTGAATAAACAGCAGATATTATAATGGGACCATTTCAATTTTGATTATTTTTATATTTTAAAATAATTTGGAATGGCCAGCCGGCCTTATCATTGTATGAAAATTTATCGATGGATGGACAAATGGAGGTGCTCCAAAAACACTTGAAGATAAGATAATATTTCTGTAATAATGTTAACATTTACTGGAGTTGTGTATATATATATATATATATATATATATATATATATATATATATATATATATATATATATATATATATATATATATACACACACACACACACAAAATATATATGTATCCTGTTTGTTGTGGCTCTAATGTACCACACCTCTTAGTTATTCACATCCATATTCATTAATACATTTTATATATATTATTTACTTAATGGAAAAAAAAATTGGAGCATTTTAATTGGTCAACTCAATTTCAAACAATATATATGACACATGATGTGTTGAAATTATGCAGTAAAATAAAAGACAATAATAATTAATAATTATTATAATACATTGTTTTCTATTCACAGCAACAATATAAATATTTTTAATGTCATTTTGGTCCAATTATCCCGAAATTCACACACAATGTTAAGGACCAGCTGGTATTTTCAAAACCGGCCAAAAACTGAAAAAAAATAGAATAGGAGATATAAGGTGCAGTGATATATGAATACAAGACATATCAATGCTATATTATGAACAATATTTAACATGGTTCCTATCATACATCAGCTATTATTTCTTTATTCGTTTTGACTTTTCTGCAGCTTTTGTGCACAGCAGCTGCTTAATTACACTGTCTGCAAAATTCATTATGAATGGATCAATAGAAGTCCCCTAAAATTGCCTGGAATAAAATATCTGTACATGAACTTCACATTGAAAGTGAAATTTTGAGGATGCTTGGTTTTGCTTTAGACAGCATCGATAGCCAACATTGTTACAAACAGATATACAACAGTCTGTCAGTAAGTGTGCTTCCCTAGTGTGTGTGTGTGAAATGGAGCCATCGTTCATAACTCAGTGAATTACAGTCTAAGGAAGAAAGATCTGATTTATGTCTTAAAGGCAACTACAGCGAAACACTGAGACGATGAACAACTCCAGAAAAGCTTCAACAGTGCAGCAGCAGGTAGGATAACTCCTGACTGTTATATAGAGATCATCTTAACACCTAACAGGCCCAACAGCAACTCACAGCCTTCAAACGTCCCTTTAAAACGTTTAGTGGTGACAAACTGGTCGTGATTCAGATGATCCTGAACAACAAAGCACTTTTATAACCCTTTATAACTCGCTCAGTCTGCCGTAAACGTATAAGTAGATGCATTACACATGCTATGTCTCAGCTATCATCAATAAAACAGCACTTTTCACTTCATATAGTAGAATTAAAGCAATAAGAAAATATTATTTCAGGAGGACGTTTATTAGGTCTCGATAATATTATGTGAAAACCCAATCAATTACTTTTTGTTGTTGTATATAGCAATCCCAATAGCTTGCATACAATAAGGGGTTAAGAAATTCTTGTGCTTCTAATAAGCAGTCACCACTTTGGAGATATGGAAAAAGTTCAGGGAGCGATTCTATAAAGGTTAGTATGAAGTATTCTCACATCTCTAACAACGTGTACAGCAGTTTTCATCTAAACAGGCTGAATATAACCTTTATAACCAAAGAGCATAGAAATTAATAGCTTCCCCAAATAGCCCAGCGAACGCAATATGTATAGAAATGTTATTCTCTATCTCATCTCATGTACCAAATCAACAGTCAAAGGGTCATTACACATGTTATAATTAATTTTAAGACATTTGCTTCCTTCTGTTACTGGAATTGTATGTTGAGATAATAACCTTGAATGTTTGTGAGCTATACAGCAGATGAAGCTCCTCGGTTGAAGACTAGAACCCCAGACTTACCTGTCGGAATTGAAGGTTCTGCTGTTCTTTTCGGTCCTCTGTCCTGCAGTCTGGTAAGTTGTATGTGTGTTGTATTCTCAGACACGGATGTCGGCGCTCCAAACTGTCTGGCGTTCCGAGCACACTTTGGTTTTCAGACACGGATTTGGAGAAAGAAGAACAGTTTCATGCAGTCGCTACTGCTGAACGTCCATCACAGTAAGGTGGATATTTCAGATCAGAACAGTCTGAGCGTTTATCTGGTTGACGTGGAGAGAGAATGTCTAGGCGCTGTCATCTCTGAAAAGATACTCCGACAGCAGAGACCCACTGGAGCCCCCCTGTCTGAAGAGCAGGAATCTCTCTGTAATTTTAAACAGATTAATGGCACTAAAGGGTCAACAAGGAGTCGTTATGAAGAAGTCTCACCCAGGATGGCGAGGGGGGGGGTGTCCTGGGGGGATGGTACATAGTTGGGTGAGGATATTGTAGCTTAGATTCTGGGAACTTACAAATAGATGTCTTAATAAATAAATAAATAAATAAATGTATGTATACTAGTGCCTAAATGTCAGGAACTGTACAATCTGCTGTACAATCTTAAAAGCATTCAGTAAATCCAAAGATCTGGCTGAAAGTGGTATAGTTGCAAATCCTTGCCACTGGAGATCTTCTCCAACCTTCAATCTCTAACCTGATAACTATGCAGGAGATAATGAAACATACATATTTTTAATGTAGGTCAATGGAAGCAGGAAAAATTATTCCATGTAATATTGGACAGTTTCTTTTGGTCCATTCATCATAAAATATAAGAGGTACTTTCAACGTATGTCAAAAAACCCAACAACAACAAAAGACAGAGGTATTAGGTTTTGGTCTGACATCGGTGATATGTGACGGCTTGTGCAAAATACAATTAACTTAATGTTGTTTGAACCGGTTAAGCTTTTCAGTGTTTCATAGCAAAAACAGTAAAGAGAGGCTGATAACATTATACATATATATATATATATATATATATATATATATATATATATATATATATATATATATATATATATATATATATTCAATGTTTTACAATATCCTGATATATCTTGTAGAGCTTGTAAAGCTGTCCTCTATTCAATTTATACAGGGGAGTTATATATAGAGTTCTGTACTTGTGTACTTTGGGGGTCTTGGTTGCATCAGCATATTAAACTTAACCCAGAAGTGACTGTCAATATATATTTACTCAGGATGGCACACTGAAAACCCATCAGCCATATAAATGCAGTGTTTGCACACATTAGGTTTTCAGGAAGTGTGGAAACGTCACCTGAGAACAAAGAAAGAACACCAGAAACATGTACTCGCCTGAAAACAAGTCTGGAAAGACCATCAAATATAAAAACATGCAACCGAAATAATAAAGCATAAAGCTAAGTCGACTGTACATTATCAGATTATTCATATCTGGAGTGACCTGTCAGAGGCAGCCCATATAAAGATTATATTATGTAAAACTAGAGCATTTAACCAAATTAGTTCAAACTGTAGTGCTCCAGTACAACAAACCACTTAGAAAACAATGAAGTGCTCAGATTATAGACACTTACAAGGATTATGATCTGATCTACTGAAACCCTAAACATTATTAGAGGTAGTAATAAGCTAGATACACTACCGCTCAAACGTTTGGGATCACAGTGAAATGTTCTTGTTTTCAATGGAGTATCTTCTTCCTTAACACAGCAATGGACTGACAGGTCTCTAAAGAAAGTTGTTTCTTTCTGGTCATTTTGAGTCGGTCAGCAAGCCATTAACTTCTGATGCTTCAGATACTAAACTAACCTAAAATGTTGTTCTCCCTTTTATATTCACTTATTAGTAGAATGTTTTTCAGCTGTGCATCACAATTGAGCAAGAGTATCCTAACAACCAATTAGTCCAATAACATCCTTAACTTGGATTGGCGGCCGTACCAGGAGATTTAGACAGAGGACTGAGACTTGCTGATAATAGGACTATATGTAAAATAAGCCTCTATACAAAAATAGACTTTAATACAAACTTTTTTATTCTTTAAAAATCATCTGATACACTTACATTCATTGTGAAATTAACAATATTGTTTGTGAATTGCATGAAAATTGCATGAGATGACAATGTCATGCAAACTTTTTCAAACAATTTCAAACTTTTGAGCGGAAGTGTATATACACCATCACCATTTATAGGGTACTTTCTAATTGAAAGGTGTCGATCCCAAACTTTAAATTCTTAAATACTTATTTATTTTGTATTTCTTTTATTTTTCTGAATTATGAAAAAATAGGTTTATTATGTGTTACATTTTTAAATAAAAACAAACTTTAACAATGTAAAATAAAGCCACAATTTCATGTCAGTACCTAAACACAAGGTTTTATTTTTTATGGGGAGACTTATTTTAGCCACGCCCCTTAGTTTTAGAGCAGGAAGTGGGGCTGCATTTCACATGTTTGGAAGTAAACAAACAGTTTTCAATTACCAAAGTCTGGAAATCAGATTAGAAAAATAAATAGCTTTCCCAAATAGTCTAGTGAATGTGATATGTATAGAAACGTTATTCTCCACCACTTGAAAACATCTAATGTAACAAATCGACATTCAAAAAGTAATTGCATATATTACTTTTATGAGACTGTATTCCACTTGCTTTGAAGTAAACAAACAGGTTTGAAGTCCCAAAGTCTGGAAATCAGTGTGGACTGTTAGGATTTGTCACTACTGAAACTGCAGTGAAGACATTTTTGGGCTTTTTTGTGTGTTTTAATGAAAAATTTGACAATCTTATGTGTATAACTGGTCAAAGTTGTGTTTGTAAGTCCTCTAGCTAGTGTTTTTGAGTTCTGCTTTAACTGAGCTAAAACTGCCCTTACTGAAACAGTCAGTACTAACACATTTGGTAACGTTTGGAATTTTTGGTAGTGACAAAATGGAATGTTTAATCATTTGTTTTGAAGGTGCCACCCAACACGCTTCTTCAATATATTAAATGAGTACCTGATGTTCTACATAGAAGGTATGTGACTTTGTTTTTGGGGGGGGGGGGGTGAAAGATGTCCAGATGTGGTTTTACACCCATTTACACTCTATGATCTGGTCCTAGAAAAAAACAAGCTGTTTACTCTTTTTTTGTGAGCTCATGAATAATAAATATTTAATGAGCTCTGTTTTGATTGGCTGGTTTACAGTAAGACACTACAGTGATCACACAGAAGCAGCATGTCAAAGTAGACAAAATTAAACAAACCTCTGTGTAAATGAGCTCAGTTCGAATACTGTCAGGAGTGAAATTTGAGCTTCCTATTGAGCAGCTTATGTGGTGAATACTTTCTGCTCCACCTTAAATGGTGGCACAGTTCTGCATTGTAAGACTGTGCAAGCTGTAGCATTTAAGGTGGAATGGAAGCGACCCCAGCCTTGTTTTAAGACAAACATCAACCATGTACTGCTGAATGCTCGGCCTGCCACATAGTCTGCCAACAGTTAACATGGCTATTTAGTTTTATTACACAAACGCAAAATGAAATCAAGTCCAAAGTTATTAGGACCTCTTTCTCTACATTAGTGTTCTAGGAGGATTATGGGCAACAAAAGAGTGTGAAGCCTGCTTCAGTAGCGTCCTCGAAAACTGTAAGAACGTCTGTTTTTCTCAGATCCGATTGGAACAGCCTTCCATGATGTAGTGGCCTAGAAATGCAGGCCATCTGGACTGCAGCCTATAGCTTCTGACAAAGCTGTCTTGGCATTGTAGCTCATGTTAGCTCCAGTCATTTTGCACCTCTGGTGTTGGGGGTGCAGGCCCGCGTCCAGAGCTAAATCACTGGAATTAAACAGGGGTGCACGAATCAGTACCGCATATATCATGCAGACAGGCAACAAAGAACTTTCATGCCTTTAGCGTACACGGATTCACCCTTCCTGGTTTGTAAAGGTGACTAGTCTGTGCAACACCTTCCTAAAGACTTCGGCTCCTGCACTTATTGACCTCAGCTGACCTCAGAAGTTCTTTATCATTTGATGTGCAAAGCTGGGGTTAGTGACCATTACACGATCTGATCGGTCTAATTTTGGTATGGGAATATAAATATATATGATCATAGATAGATAGATATACACAAAATACATGTACAAATATATATTCACTCACCCATTTATATCATTGAATTCAGGTGTTCTAATCACTTCCATGGCCACAGGTGTATAAAACTAAGTACCTAGTCATGCAGACTGCTTCTACACACATTAGTGAAAGAATGGGTCGCTCTCAGGAGCTCAGTGAACTCCAGCGTGGTACTTTGAGTCCAGTACAGTCGTGAAGTTTCCTCACTACTAAATATTCCACAGTCGACTGTCAGTGGTATTATAACACAGTGGAAGTGACTGGGACTGTGCACCAGTGTGCAAAGCAGCTCCATAAAGACATTGATGAGTGAGTTTAGTGTGGAAGAACTTGACTGGCCTGCACAGAGTCCTGACCTCAACCCGATAGAACACCTTTGGGATGAATTATAGTGGAGACTGTGAGCCAGGCCTTCTCGTCCAACATCAGTGTCTGACCTCACTAATGTGCTTCTGGAAGAACTGTCGGTCAAACATTTCCACAAACCGTGTGGAAATCTTTCCTAGATAAGATAAAGCTGTTTTGAATGGAAAGGTCGGGCCAACATCATATTAAACCCTAGGGATTAAGAATGGGATGTCATGCAAGTTCATATGTGTCTGAAGCAGTTGAGCAAATACTTTTGGCAACATAGTGTATGTACACTGAACAGAACCACCTCCATTTCTTTACAGCATCAGGGAATTGTACCCAGAGCACCAAACTTCACAGCCCGGTTCAACGACATGTTCACTGAGAGGTGTACTCACTTGTGTTGCTATAACTTGTGTTAGACATTCTTATTGTTGGACATTATTTTCAGAAGACAGTAAATATATACTGATATAAAAGTTAAATCCAAATTTCATTTCTATAGTTTCTATATAAGAAAATATTTGCAGAAACATAAGGTTCCACATGTACACTACCAGCCAAATGTTTTAGTTCACTACCAGCTAAAAGTTGTAGAACAGTTCTAAAACATTTGACTGGTAGTGTACTAGAAGTGTTCTAAAATGTTTGACTGGTAGTGTACTGAAACGTTTGACTGGTAGTGTACTAAAACGTTTGACTGGTAGTGTACTAAAACGTTTGACTGGTAGTGTACTAAAACGTTTGACTGGTAGTGATCTAAAATGTTTGGCTGGTAGTGTACTAAAACGTTTGGCTGGTAGTGTACTAAAACGTTTGGCTGGTAGTGTATCTAAAACGTTTGGCTGGTAGTGTACTAAAACGTTTGACTGGTAGAGTACTAAAACGTTTGACTGGTAGTGATCTAAAATGTTTGACTGGTAGTGTACTAAAACGTTTGGCTGGTAGTGTACTAAAACGTTTGACTGGTAGTGTTCTAAAACGTTTGGCTGGTAGTGTACTAAAACGTTTGGCTGGTAGTGTACTAAAACGTTTGACTGGTAGTGTACTAAAACGTTTGACTGGTAGTGATCTAAAATGTTTGACTGGTAGTGTACTAAAACGTTTGACTGGTAATGTACTAAACGTTTGGCTGGTAGTGTACTAAAACGTTTGACTGGTAGTGTTCTAAAACGTTTGACTGGTAGTGTACTAAAACGTTTGACTGGTAGTGTATCTAAAACGTTTGACTGGTAGTGTACTAAAACGTTTGACTGGTAGTGTTCTAAAACGTTTGACTGGTAGTGTACTAAAACGTTTGACTGGTAGTGTACTAAAACGTTTGACTGGTAGTGATCTAAAATGTTTGACTGGTAGTGTACTAAAACGTTTGACTGGTAATGTACTAAACGTTTGGCTGGTAGTGTACTAAAACGTTTGACTGGTAGTGTACTAAAACGTTTGACTGGTAGTGTACTAAAACGTTTGACTGGTAGTGTATCTAAAACGTTTGACTGGTAGTGTACTAAAACGTTTGACTGGTAGTGTTCTAAAACGTTTGACTGGTAGTGTACTAAAACGTTTGGCTGGTAGTGTATCTAAAATGTTTGACTGGTAGTGTATCTAAAATGTTTGACTGATAGTGTATCTAAAACGTTTGACTGGTAGTGTACTAAAACGTTTGGCTGGTAGTGTATCTAAAATGTTTGACTGGTAGTGTACTGAAACGTTTGGTAGTGTATCTAAAACGTTTGACTGGTAGTGTATCTAAAACGTTTGACTGGTAGTGTTCTAAAACGTTTGGCTGGTAGTGTACTGAAACGTTTGGCTGGTAGTGTATCTAAAACGTTTGACTGGTAGTGTACTGAAGCGTTTGACTGGTAGTGTATCTAAAACGTTTGACTGGTAGTGTATCTAAAACGTTTGACTGGTAGTGTACTAAAACGTTTGGCTGGTAGTGTATCTAAAATGTTTGACTGGTAGTGTATCTAAAACGTTTGACTGGTAGTGTACTAAAACGTTTGACTGGTATTGTTCTAAAACGTTTGGCTGGTAGTGTACTAAAACGTTTGGCTGGTAGTGTACTAAAACGTTTGACTGGTAGTGTTCTAAAACGTTTGACTGGTAGTGTATCTAAAACGTTTGGCTGGTAGTGTACTACAACGTTTGACTGGTAGTGTTCTAAAACGTTTGGCTGGTAGTGTACTAAAATGTTTGGCTGGTAGTGTACTAAAACGTTTGGCTGGTAGTGTACTAAAACGTTTGGCTGGAAGTGTACTAAAACGTTTGGCTGGTAGTGTATCTAAAACGTTTGTCTGGTAGTGTACTAAAACGTTTGGCTGGTAGTGTATCTAAAATGTTTGACTGGTAGTGTACTAAAATGTTTGACTGGTAGTGTATCTAAAACATTTGACTGGTAGTGATCTAAAACGTTTGGCTGGTAGTGTACTAAAACGTTTGGCTGGTAGTGTATCTAAAACGTTTGACTGGTAGTGTACTAAAACGTTTGACTGGTAGTGTTCTAAAATGTTTGACTGGTAGTGTATCTAAAACGTTTGGCTGGTAGTGTACTAAAACGTTTGACTGGTAGTGTATCTAAAACGTTTGACTGGTAGTGTATCTAAAACGTTTGGCTGGTAGTGTTCTAAAACGTTTGACTGGTAGTGTACTAAAACGTTTGGCTGGTAGTGTACTAAAACGTTTGGCTGGTAGTGTACTAAAACGTTTGACTGGTAGTGTACTAAAACATTTGGCTGGTAGTGTACTGAAACGTTTAACTGGTAGTGATCTAAAACGTTTGACTGGTAGTGTACTAAAACGTTTGGCTGGTAGTGTATCTAAAACGTTTGGCTGGTAGTGTACTGAAACGTTTAACTGGTAGTGATCTAAAACGTTTGACTGGTAGTGTATCTAAAACGTTTGTCTGGTAGTGTACTAAAACGTTTGACTGGTAGTGTTCTAAAACATTTGACTGGTAGTGTACTAAAACGTTTGGCTGGTAGTGTATCTAAAATGTTTGACTGGTAATGTACTAAAACGTTTGACTGGTAGTGTTCTAAAACGTTTGACTGGTAGTGTATCTAAAACGTTTGGCTGGTAGTGTACTAAAACGTTTGACTTGTAGTGTATCTAAAACGTTTGACTGGTAGTGTTCTAAAATGTTTGACTGGTAGTGTATCTAAAACGTTTGGCTGGTAGTGTACTAAAACGTTTGGCTGGTAGTGTATCTAAAATGTTTGACTGGTAGTGTACTAAAACATTTGGCTGGTAGTGTACTAAAACGTTTGACTGGTAGTGTATCTAAAACGTTTGGCTGGTAGTGTACTAAAACGTTTGGCTGGTAGTGTATCTAAAATGTTTGACTGGTAGTGTATCTAAAACGTTTGGCTGGTAGTGTACTAAAACGTTTGTCTGGTAGTGTATCTAAAACGTTTGACTGGTAGTCTATCTAAAATGTTTGACTGGTAGTGTATCTAAAATGTTTGACTGGTAGTGTTCTAAAACGTTTGACTGGTAGTGTATCTAAAATGTTTGACTGGTAGTGTTCTAAAACGTTGTACTGGTAGTGTACTAAAACTTTTGACTGGTAGTGTATCTAAAACGTTTGACTGGCAGTGTACTAAAACGTTTGACTGGCAGTGTACTAAAACTTTTGAATGGTAGTGTATCTAAAACGTTTGACTGGTAGTGTACTAAAACTTTTGACTGGTAGTGTACTAAAGTGTTTGACTGGTAGTGTACTAAAACTTTTGAGTGGTAGTGTATCTAAAACGTTTGACTGGTAGTGTACTAAAACTTTTAAGTGGTAGTGTACTAAAACGTTTGACTGGTAGTGTACTAAAACTTTTGAGTGGTAGTGTACTAAAACATTTGACTGGTAGTGTACTAAAACGTTTGACTGGTAGTGTTCTAAAACGTTTGACTGGTAGTGTACTAAAACGTTTGACTGGTAGTGTACTAAAACTTTTGAGTGGTAGTGTACTAAAACGTTTGACTGGTAGTGTATCTAAAACGTTTGACTGGTAGTGTACTAAAACGTTTGACTGGTAGTGTATCTAAAACGTTTGAGTGGTAGTGTACTAAAACGTTTGACTGGTAGTGTACTAAAACGTTTGACTGGTAGTGTACTAAAACTTTTGAGTGGTAGTGTACTAAAACGTTTGACTGGTAGTGTACTAAAACGCTTGACTGGTAGTGTATCTAAAACGTTTGACTTGTAGTGTACTAAAACGTTTGACTGGTAGTGTACTAAAACTTTTGAGTGGTAGTGTACTAAAACAAAAAATAGTACTAATACTCTCTGTATTTTCCTTCAGGGAGTGAAGAGTTCATTTTTGTAGATATCCATGATTGTACAGGCTACCTGGGTCTGCCGGTCCACGCTGTGCACCTCTTTATTTTAACTAGAAGCGAAGACAAAACCAACACACCCTTTTTATCGCTGTTCTTTTCCACTGAGAGCTAAAGAAAATAATGGGTCTCTGTTTTTCCAGATGAAGTCTTTACTTTAAGACCTGAAATGTTTGCTACTGCTCATGTCTCCATGAGAGTTCCATTCCAGTGAAATGCTTCAGTTTTCATTGTTTTTAACAGTTTTAATGTTTTAGCTTCATGATGAGGTACAGAACTCTGACTCTACTCTGTTTGACTGTGTAACTGAATTCAGTTCATACAGTGGCTTGTATGAGTGGCAGGGAAGGGCTTTTGTTTGGTTAGCAGAATGTTCCCTTCACAGGAGGTGGCTTTAAGGTACTTACGACTGATTTGTATGTCCTGTTTGTCTCCCTACATTTCTTCTCTCCAGCAGTTCCCTGTTTAATGCCTGGTTTTAGAATCCACAATGCCTGGGATTTGACTGTCAGAGCGTTTCTAAAAGACGTTTACGAGGGCACGTTCAGAAGCACTACGTCAAATTTAGAGTGAAGTGTAACAAAGAAGTAGGAGTGTATGGAAATTTAATGAGCTTCTCAGCCAACATTACTCATCTCACACCTTTCAGCCAGCTGCACTGAGCCCGCAGTGTAAAATGAGATAGAGGTGCTTGTGCATGAGTGTTTGATGTGTATGATTATAATATATTCAACAATTTCAAAATTAGATTATATATATATATATGTCATTATTTCCTGTATAGACTTTTATTCGATGTAGATGGTTGTGTTACTCAGGAGTCTGCCAATTCATGGAACGCCCTTCCTGTCTTTTGCCCAGAACCCCAGAATCACTAAATCCACCCCAGGTACAAACTCAACAGGAGCAAATATTTGGAGCTGACGCAAAGGCCCCTCCCGACCTTCTCGACTGAAGTCTGTGGGACCAGCTTGGGGCCAAACAGCTGTTTCCTAGCCAATACAGATTCCAGGGATGTGTGTCTCCATCACTGAGGCCAATGCACTGACAACTATCTGACTTAGGTACATGAAAAGCAACTACTAATGCAATTTCAGTGCGATTCAGCATTAATTTATTCAACACAATGTGATTGCAGTGCAAAAGAAAATGATGCTATGCAATTCAGTGTGGTAGTAAAATTAATTAAAAAAGTATAATTTTACTTCACAATGTTTGGTCACTGTCCAACAAAATTAGTTACTTTATAAAAAGGGGGGAAAGATTCTTTACTTTTAATATACAAACATTGTGGGCAAAGTGAGAAAAACCCAGAATGGTCACTGAAATGACCTAAAACTGACAAAAGTAATAATAAATAATAATTTACTGGAAACCAACTAATGAAAATCAGACATCAAGAAAATAATTTAAAAAAACAAACTAATGAAACTGGCCTGGACTAAAATGATGGTCCCTCTTGAAAAGACCATCGGGATGTGTTAAAGGTGTGTCCTGTAATTAGCACCACAGGTGTCTTCAAACTTGTAATCAGTCAGTCTGTCTATTCAAAGGGTGAACAGTAGTCACTGTGGTGTTTGGTATCATGGCGTGTACTACACTGAACATAGCCCAGAGGAAGCTGAGGAGAGCGTCATCTCAGGAGATTAGAAAGAAATGTATAGACCAACATGTTAAAGGTGAAGGCTATAAAACCATCACTAAGCAGCTTGATTTTCCTTTTACTACAGTTGCACATGTTGTTCAGAAGCGTAAGGTTTCCAGGACTGTCATTTGGACACATGAGACAAAACTGAAGCTTTCTGGCAAATCACATCTTCTCTATGTTCACAGACGCAACATTGAAGCATACAAAGAAAAGAACATTTGTACTTACAGGGAAACATGGAGGAGGCTCGGTTATGTTTTGCGGCTGCTTTACTGCATCTGGTCTTGAATCCGTGCAGGGTACAAAGAAATCTCAAGACTATCAAGGAATTCTAGAGCAAAGTGTTCTAAAAAGAAAGCTTGGCCTTAGTCGAAGGTCATGGGTCTTCCAACAGGATTATGACCCTAAGCACACAATTAAAAACATTCAACTAGAATGGCTAAAAGCAAAGCTGTGGACTATTCTGAAGTGGCCTTCTATGAGCCCTGATCTAAATCCTATAAAACATCTGTGGAAGGAGCTGGAGGAGCACCCTTCAAACCTGAGACAGCGGGATCAGTTTGCTCACAAGGAGTGGAGCCAAAATACCTGTGTCGACAGGTAAAGAAGTCTCATTGAGAGTTGCAGAAATCGCTTGATTACAGTGACTGCCTCAAAAGGTTGTGCAACAAAATACAAAGTTATGGGTAGCAGCACTTTTTTCCAGGCCAGTTTCATTTGATTGTTTTTTAAAGGATTCTGTGGAAGCACAATTCAAACACACTGTCTGATTTTCGTTAGTTTACTTTCCGTACATTTGTGCATATTATTATTTTTGTCTAGGGATGTAATGATGCATCATAATCACTGCAAATATGCCATGACTGAATTCGACTGAGATGTAAAATTAATCGATAGCCTTTTGAAACAGCAGAGGGTGCTGCCGTGGTCTACCTCGCTTATTTGAGGTTAGTTGAATGTACGGCGTCACGTCAGTGTCTTTCACAAACACGCTCTCAAACTGGGTTTTTTTATATTCTTTAATGTGGTTTGTCTCTCTCGACTTGATATTTTTCCTCACGTGAAAAGTGAGCTCGAGATTTCAGAGGGGTTGGGTTTAACAGTTTGGGGGCAGGACATGTGCCGAACGCTATTGACTGACCACTCACTACCAACAACCTCTCAAACTCCAACAAGCGTGGTGGAAGAGGAGCCGACTACTAAGTTGAATGATTTATCACTAAATATATATCAGTTCTTATTAGCCTGTATTCACTTCAGTTTACCTTGATAAAGATAAGATTAAGCAAATTACAGCATTTTTGTCAGTCATAATTTGTGTCCAGTTTGATTTTGTAAAAAAAAATGTGGAAAATTGTATTGTGAGCCATTTTTCCCTTAAATTACTTTTACTTTTATACTTTTAAGTAGTTCTGAAAGCAGTACTTTTATACTTTTACTGGAGTAAAAAGCTTCAGTTCATACTTTAACTTCTACAGAAGTATTTTTAAACCCTAGTATCTATACTTCTACCTGAGTAATGAATGTGAATACTCCTGACACCTTTGATCGTGAATCCCACATTGTGAGTGGAATGTATCGTTACATCCCTACTTTTTTCAGATTTAAGTTATTTCAGTGACCATTGTGTTTTTTCTTTCTTTAACTGAAGGGCACCAACAATTTTGTTCCACGTGTATAAGTGTTTGTTAAGAGATTTTAGTCTAAGCAGTTCTTTTGGCCTATTCATCATGAAATTACCAGCTGGATGTAGGATGAAAGGACAGCTGGTGTGGTCATATGACGCAAAACACTAAAAATCTGAAAAAAATGGAGATTCTTTCTTTTAAAGAAGTCATTTAGTGACAAAAGATAAAATAGTGTCTATAGTACTCTCTCTATGACACTATGGCCGAAGTCTGCACAGATATATAAGGTGATAGCATTGGTTATAGCAGAGCTGTTAGCCAGCAGGGCATAAGAAAGTTGCAATAGCTCACCAGTTATTCATACTGGGGGTCCCAATGGGGTAAGTTAGGGCTGAACCAGAGAGGAGGAGAGGGAGAGACACTGACTGCATGGAGATAAGAGAGAGTGCTTGACTGTTCTTTGAAAAATATATGCCCATACTTAATTTGATGCCAGCAACACAAAAACCAGTTCTACTGTTGGGAAATAGGCAACAAAAGACTGCTGAAGTTGTGTAATGCTGGAAAAAACACATGGTGGAACATCCCACAACTAATTAGCTTAATTGGCAACACATCAGTGCCATGACTTAGGTATAAAAATAGCATTGTAGAGAGTCTTTCAGAAGAAAACATAGGGAGGGGTGACCACTCTGAGCTAGCAAATAGCGCAACAATTCAAGATTAATCCTCCTCATAAAAGAGCAGGAGATTTCATCACACATAGCATCATTAAAAGATTCAGAGAACTTGGAGACATCTCTGTATGTCGGGCACGAGGCCCAAAGCTAATGCTGGATGGCTGTGATCTTCAAACTCTCAGATGGCACGGCATTAAAACCAGACAGGCTTCTGTAGTGGAAATCCATGCATGGGCTCAGGAACACTTCCCAAAACAGTTCAGATCTGAAAACATTTGGTGCATTATGAAAGGAAAAATACCACAAAGGAGACCCCGAACGGCTGAGCAGCTGAAATTCTATATCACGCAAGAACGAAAACATTTCAAAACTAGAGCTATCGTCTCCTCAGTTCCTAAATGTTTGCAGAGCGCTGTTTTTATTTATTTTTATTTCTATTACAGGCATCAAATCCAAACTAGGGATATATAATTTTTAAACTACATTTGGTATGCTGTCCATCCATCAGTGGGAGGGGGCCTAGAGACAATCCCAGTGTCATCGGGCAAAGGCGGGGTACACCATGGATAGGTCACCAGTCAACACACACTCAGGTACACCTAAGGACAATTTAGAGTTTGATATGTTGTCTTATACTATATGAATTTTAACATGCTGGTAATATATACTTGGGGCGGGGGGGTGTAGATTTGCTCTTGACATTGGTGGGGACCTATGAATCCACGTCGTAATGCCACACCCCCCATGGGTTGTCGGAGGAAATGATTTACAGATTGTAACAAGCCATTAATCACTCATATTAAAGTAAACAGTAGTAAAGCTAACAGAGCTGTATAGTTAACTATACTTTGAATAGAAGTCCTGCTCAAATAGGAACAGTATACAATGCATTTCTTTATTCATTCATTCATTCATTCATGTTTTTGCGTTGTCAGTTGTGCTTACGTGTAAACAAATACAATCATTTTTCATAAATTATATTTAAACATTTTTTGATATTAGCTATATTGGGGGGTCTCCAGTCTTAGCCACACAGAGAGCCAGTGCAGGTTTTCATTCAGAATAAGCAGAAGTCTCCACTCGCTTAGTCAGTTCTCCTCCCTCTGTCAGTATAGGACTGGCAACCTCTGGATTGGATGATTTCAAGGAGCATGAAAGCATCTCTGGACAATGTTTCTTTAAAAAGGAAATGTTTTTTCGTGCTGTGGTTTCGTGCTAGGATCCAGTGCAGATGGCTGCAGTGGTGGAGTGGAGCTGGAGATGTTTGTTGTCTCCGCTTTTACAAGACGATGGCTGAACTTCAGGCATTACAGTAGTTACGTCACTCTTGGCGGATGGTTTTCACCAGAAACTTACAATTAAGTTACCAGCAACAGCACTTCAACAGCTCACCAGCCACAGCAATTTAACAGGAGTTAAAAGTTCAGACTTTGTTTCTTCTTTGAAGTAAGACGTGTATTGAGTGGACAAAACTGAGAGTATGTTTCGTCACTCGTATCTTTTTTTAAAGGAGCTAAAAATTCCAGTAAACATATCTCTGCTGTCCAAAGAGGAACATGAATGTCTATTTTTCTCGGTTTTCATTTTTCTATATCATTTAAACACGACAGCTGCTCCTGTGAAAGTTTCATGACCAACGGACCAATAGAAATGCTCCAAAATCACTGGAAGTAAAACCTCTTTACATGAACTTACATTAAATTAATGTTTTTGTTCTGTCCTATAAAGTTGCTTTAGTGCTAGGAGTGAGGAGTGCTTTAACCTGCTCGCTGGCTCTGGGGCTACAGGTGGTCATGGGCTTTATAGAATTAGTTACACATGAGGTCCAAAAACTTAAAACCTTTGTTTTTAATGAAGGTACATGCACCGCTGCTGAAAGTCAGTGACTCCAGCCCTTCTGGCACTTGTAACTGCTGCACCAACTGAAAATTCTAATAAGAAGCTGGCGAGTAGGGAACACAGTGAGTTTGTTGAGAAACTGATGTTCGAAAAAAGCAACACATTCAGACTACATATCTAGCCAAGTTTAAACACACACTGCTGAGATGGCAGGACAGGCAACAAACTTAAAGATCTAAACTGAATAACTGCAGCCAAAACCCAACCAACATGGTCCATTCATATCTTACCTTTAATGTAGTTACTGATATAATATTAGATGTTTGTTTTTCCATTTTTTCTAAGAAGCCTGTTTCAGTATTTCTAGTAAAGGAGCACTGTAACCAAGAAAAGTTGACAACGACAGCATTTTTTGGCTTTGGATTGGTAGACAGCATATACTGTGCAGGACAAAATTTCACTTTTAAACGTCCACAGTTTATCTTTTAACCACAGCTGGAGCTCCGAATTCAAACACTAGCACTGATAAGGACAGCAATAGCAAGGATAGCAATAGTCACTGTGCAGTGGACAAAAGAGGGCAGAGTTTAACTGCATATAGCACAATATTAAATATTCTTATTCATTTCAAAACTACAGCTATCATCTTATTAAGAATATTAAAATATTCTGTCCCCGTTTGATTTGATAGGTACAATCATAATACAATCATTATCCAGAAATTATATTTTGAAATTTTCTGATATTAGCTATATTGGGGGGTCTCCAGTCCTAGTCACACAGACAGCCAGTGCAGGTTTTCATTCAGAATAAGCAGAAGTCTCCACTTGTTTAGTCAATTCTTCTGGGCCTTTCAGGATAAGACTGGCAACCTCTGGATTGGATGATTTTAAGGAGCATAAAAGCATCTCTGGACAGTATTTCTTTGCTCAGTTGTTGAAGGTGAATAAATAATAAGAAGAATAGGTAAAAACAGCCAATCAGAGGTCCTGTATTACTGTGACCCTGGTAGGCCCAGGCATTAAATCACCCCTGACTGTGGGAACTGGGTGAGCCAGTAACAGGTTAGCATTGTAACCTATAGAGATAGACCATCTGTTTTTTTACTAGGACGCCTGCACCTGCTGTCGGTGTTGAGCACATAAAGGACATGAAGTTCACACAATTAACACATTCAATCTCGCTTCTCACAGGTGCACTGCTGTTCCTCATATTAAGTATTAATAGGGTTCTGCTTGCAGAGCCGGCAATAAATAAACTTTCTCATGCATTCTACCAGATCCTTACATTCCTCGTCTTCGGACTCTGTGTTCTGGCTGGCGAAACCTCCTAGACTTTGATCTTGACCCAGGTGTCATTCACAAATCTGCTACTTCGCCCTTAGAATATCTTTACCTGAGAGGGCCTTCATGATCTCCTGTTCATTTCCTCCATGCACTAGTTACACAGCAGCATGGCTGAGTTTCTTCCAGAGTGGCACTGTATTCATACACACTTAGTATTTCAGCCCAGTTTTCGGTTGTTGTGGAAGCTGTACACAAGAGCTAATCCAAACTTTGAATGGTCAGTGAAGGCCATGCTAAAAAAATAATACACAAATTTAGTTATACACCAGCCAGACAACAGGATAAATGGATTACTTGTACTGGAGTAGGACAGACTGACACCTCGTGCTATTGCTTTACATAGACAATAATCAGTATCACTTCAGCTTACCATGGAATGGTGTGTTCAAGGTGTGAAATACAGGGGATTCTGTACCCCCTTATCAACCTCTTGGACATCCTGTATGTCTCAGAATTCTGGGCTGAGGCCTAACAATCAATGTATTATGAAAGTATGCTGTTATTGTTTTGCCTGCTACACCCACAATAACAAGCTTCCGTCTTTGATATTCTTTAGTATCCGGTGATGCAGCACTGCTTTGCCTCAGGGTGGCGTTGTATCAGTCTGGTTAACTCAGTTGGTCCTTCAGAGCTGAGCAAATTGAACTATGTCAGAGAACAATTTCAAATATTTGCAAATATAAAAAGAGTGGAAAGTGGAAACAGTGAGACAGAAGAGGAGATGATGAATAAGAGCTCAGAGTTAATGTGTGGAAGACCTACCAAACTAGAAAAAAAGCTTTTCCAGAACATTTTGTTGACACTGAAGTCAGCATCAGTGCTGATATGGTTAGTGAGTTAACAGCCAGCCAATGCTGGACTGGCCAGCCAATATGGGACCATGTGCCCAGAATTGTTGGATAAGTGTGCATGGAACTTCAGTAAGTACAAAACATGTAGATTCTTTGTGGAAGTGTTCCTTCACAGCTATTATAGTAAAACACACACACACACACACACACACACACACACACACACATATATATATATATATATATATGTTTTTTTTTTGTTTTGTTTTGTTTTTAATTTTTTTTTTTAATTACCATTTTATTTATTGAAGGAAAAAAATATCCAACTGGTCATGTGTGAAAAAATGAATTGCCTTATTTATAACTCGACTAAATATAGAACATAATTGGGATAAATTCAACTCAACACACCCAGGTTTAGACACTGCCAGTCCTGCTGAATCTAAACATTACTTAAATAGAACTTTTCCAGTGATGTGAAGAAGGCAAAAAGGTCTCAGACAGCCATGATTAGAAGAAGTTCCAGAGATTAAGGTTACAGAGCCACTTCTAAAGCTACCACGGTGCCCGATTATCTTCAAAATGGAAAACTTGGAACTGTAGGGAATCATCCCAAAGATGGTCATCCTACCAAGATTCCTTGAAACATTCAAGAAATCACAGACAAACATTTGAGAAACTGCAGGACTTGCTTTCCTCAGATAAGGCCAGTGTTCATGACCCCCGTATTAGAAAAGGCTTAGGGGTAGAAACTGTGTCCATGGGAGAGCTGCAGGATAAAAACTACTAAAAACCTGGAACAGCTGGTCAAATAAACAAACAAAAAAAACACAAACACACTAACAAACATCCAAACCCTTTGTAATAATGTTCTAAGCAGTTCTCTGGAAGACAGGAGTCCTGTTACAACGTACATACAACTAACAGCAATCCACAATAGACATATAAGAGCTGCAGTGAAACATGGTGGTGGTAGTGTAATGGTGTGGGGATGTTTTGCTACTTCAGGAGATACTACATGCCCCTTCTCTGCACACATGCTCAAACACAAAAGCTCTTCAGTGGTAATGATTAAAGTTCAGGATAGGACTGCAGCCTTCTCTGTTTATCTACATGCAACACTATATTGACATTGAATGTCAGAAATTGTTCTGATATGCTTTATTAATGGCATCTATGTCAGTCTATCAGCTATTATTGTACCTTAACATTAGCTATCGTGTCAAAGCCATACATTCATCATACTGGATGTTTCTGAATAGTTAAAAAAGTAGTTTTAATTAAGATTGGTGAAATTGGCACTTCACTAGAGGGCAGCCTCAGCTGGCTCTACTCAGCTCTGACTGTTTGTGTATCATGAGCATAACCAGAAGGCGCATTTAGTGTCAGCCTGGCTCCTTTGGGGCCATTCATTATTGATTGATGGAACCATGAATTCTGCTCTCTACCAGAAAAATCCCGGGGGAGAAAGTCTGGTCATCATTCTGAAGCAGCTGGGTTATGCAGCAAGACAATGTTCTGAAGATCTGACCATGAGAGCAAGTTCATCTCTGAATGACTCAAAATAAACTAAATTAAAGTATAAAGCAAACTAGTCAGCATCCTGACTTGAGCTCTATTAAGGCAGGACCTTATACAAGCAGTTCTGGTTTGAAAGTCCTCCACTGTGGCTGAATGACTTCAACCATAGGTCTTCCACAAAACCACAAAACACTGATTTCAAGTTTTGGTGTAACATAGGTAATGATATAGGTACTGAGGTGGAATTGTGTTCTCTGGAGAACCCAGTAGTTGGAGTTTGTGAACCACAACTAACCATCCAATGTCAATACCTGACATATCATTATTGGCATGTTTTTTTTATATAATTATATATATTTTTAATGCTGAATATGTTAATTATTGCATGAAATGTGAAAATACATGCACAACTATTACTGTAAATATGAGCAGTAGCTCACAAAACTACATTCAGAAATGCCTTAAGTAATACCAAACTTGGAGATATTTGTAACATTTCATTAACCCACCCTCATTCACAGTTACAGCACAACCCATGTTTATTGAGGCGTAATTATTTATTTAACTATATTAAGCATTAAATGTACCAGTACGTGTAATAGGAACTGCAATATGAATTATAGCTCTGTACACTACAACTACCATGATGCAGCGCAGCGGATGAACTACGCATGTCCCTACCCAGCGCGGAGTGAGCCATATTCCAGCGGAAGGTGGACGGTGGTGTAAAAGCGTGTGAAACAGTTACATATTTTTCATTTGTAGCGTGTTCACATCGATATACAACCATGTCGGGAGACGAGGTATGTAAACAGACGTTTGGTATATGTTTAAAATACCGCAAGCGTTTCTCGTTTCGTCTGAAATGAGGACGGGGCCTAGTCTCACATGTGCGGCCGCCGCAACGTTACCTCACGCTTTAGCTTCCCAGGCGATTTTTTCCGTTCCACCTTAAACAGTGCAGCACTCACATTCCGGCGTTTCGCTGCTCTTGCCTCTAAATGGCATATTCTTGGATTAGAAATGATTTTATTCTCTTCACAGCAATATTTGTATTATGTGTAGAGCATATAATCACTGACAGATGCTTATTTTTATGAACGTTGAAGCGAGAAGCTGCGTGTTGCATGTGGCTAACGTTAGCTAACGCAAAGCTAACTTTAGTTTAGCGAATGACTTGCACATTTATGGTCTCTTCATGTGGTATTTGTGTTAAAAAAATCATTTTGCACATCTATATATGCGTTTATTTGGATTACCTTACCATAAAACGATTTAATTGGCTGGCTAACGATTTGAGCGGTTTAGCTTCCTGATACTGCACACCAGCTAACGGTAGTTAGCCAGCCAGTGAATTCAACGTTAGGTGTATTTAACCAAATAAAAAAAAAATACATCAGTTTTTGGGCTTAAAAGCTTTAAAAGACACGACCACGTTACCCAGGCATGACTGACGTAGTTTTGTCATCGAGTAAACGTTGCCTTGACATGATGTGCCTTTATCTTGAAGGGGAACTCCACCCGGATAATACTTGCATAATTTTAGAGTGGATGTCTGAACAGAGTCATTCAGAGCTGTTTGGTGTAAAAGGTTCTTTTTTAGAGAGTCAGAACTGTTTACAGTGGTGGTGAATGGAACCAGACGTCCACCTGTAAAAGCTCTCTCACAGAAAGTTATTACATGAAATGTTATTAATACGCTGCCTGGTAGCTGAGATGCTGTTTTAGGGTAGTTATGAGCAGATTTTGGCCTTAAAATCCTTTTACAGTGGAGAGATGCATGTAGACTTTCCATTATTATACCACCAGCATTTCTTTTAAAGATTTCAGAGGATATATATACGTTTGCTGGTTATTTTGATAGTAAATAAAATGTATTTGTGGAAGTACTGACCCCTGGTTCCCATCACCAGTTACACTGAACCGTCTTGAATGACTTTGTTTATATCTCAACCACGGAATGATACAGAGATTTTGGTGGAATTCCCATTGTGGGCAGATGATATGGCAAATATCATACCACAATACCTATGTACCACAATATTTAGCTTTTTTCCTAACATACAGAAAACAAGTGTCACATTATTAATATCATAATAAGAATAATAATAAAATAAACCAGTGCCAGTCTTTGCAAACCAGTCTTTGTAATAAACCAGTGCCAGTGATATGCATACAAAAAAATTTGTCTCCCTTCCAAAACTCCATAATGAAGTTGTCTGCAACTGCTTCTCATTCTGCAACGTTGATTTGCCGTTGTGTAGATGATCTTCGACCCCACCATGACCAAGAAGAAGAAAAAGAAGAAGAAGCCCTTCATGTTGGAGGAAGAAGGCGGAGAGGGGGATGATGGAGTGCAGGTCGAGACAAAGGAGCCTGAAGTGGATGGAGGAGAGGAGAAAGACATGGATATGGATGAAGATGAGGGAAGGAAGAAGGGTAAGAGCGTGAACAGGCTTGCTGGATGTGTAATAGAAATTTTGTCATCTTACTGAAGCTCTCTAGTCCGACAGTTTGGTTGTATTTAGGACTCACAGACATTTTGCGAATACACAAATGTTTAGATAATTATTTGCTGGGTATGTATTTAGTTTTTAGTTTAAAGATTAATATATTTGGTGCTTTTTTTTTTTTTGGTGTGCTACACACTGACCCTCTAGGAGTTGTGCAGCCCTGGTGATGGCTGTCAGCAAATACGGTCAAACACGTGACAGGAAACTTAGCCTCTCTAGTGCTAACAAGTAAATCACTGCCTTTTGTTGTACTCCATAAATCCCTCCACCCCACCTGTAGTCAGGTTCTTCAACATACAATATGCCCTTTATTCCTTGAGTCAAAAAGGGTAACCAAACTCTCTATGTAAAATAGTGCACATTGGCGCACTATGGTGCTCCATGCTTAGCCAGTAGCGTC
This sequence comes from Megaleporinus macrocephalus, assembly GCA_021613375.1. Lineage (NCBI taxonomy): Eukaryota > Metazoa > Chordata > Actinopteri > Characiformes > Anostomidae > Megaleporinus > Megaleporinus macrocephalus. Next base: position 8,665,079 of record CM038704.1, on the reverse strand, counting down.
AGGCAACGTCGTCACTGTCCAAAGAAAAGCACCTTTTACAGGCGAGGCCAAAAACAAAAAAAACCCCTTACTTTTAATGTAAGTTAATGGTACCAGAATTGTTGATTTTGGAACATTTCTGTTGGTCCGTTAATGATCTTCACACAATGTAAATGGTAGCTGTTGTGTTTAAATGATGTAGAAAACTAAAAATGGCCAAAAATGGAGATGCATGTTTTTCTTTGGACACCGACGATGTGTGTGTATATATATATATATATTGCAACAACCAGTAGAAGTGTTTGCCTGTCCACTACTTACAGAAAGGTGTGGCTGTATGTTTTAACCAATCATCTTACTCGTCTTAGTTGTCTACAGTTGAGCTAAGCGCAGTGGCAACACATGAAAATGGGCCATTTATGCCTCTGCTAAGACAGTTGGATGGCGGAGGAGCCTGAATAGCTTCTGTGTGCATATGTAAACTAACACTAGACTCGGTCTCACGCAGATAATTCCATTATTCTGTAAAACCGATTAGACAGACCGATCACCAGAAATTAAAAACAGCCATGAAAACAGTGTAGAACATCAGGTTTGAACATAGTGTTCGCTGATCCTCTTCTTGCGTAACAGGAAAATATTGTGATAATTATTTAAAGTATCAGTTAGCCCTAATCGTAAGCTGCGCTTGTTATTCCTAACTCGGTCGGGCTCTGCTGAGTATATTTTGTCTTTATGTACAGTCTTTAGGAATGACTGGTTCCTGATTTCTTGTTTTATTTTCAAATTTTGTTCACATGGTCGTGCAGAGACATCAGATGACCTCGATGACCTGAACTTCTTCAACCAAAAGAAAAAGAAAAAGAAATCCAAAAAGGAGAAGATGTTTGACAATGAGCTGGATGAAGGAATGAAGGTCAGTGCTTCTCACTTTTCCTTTTGGTTTGTTTTGTCTATGGCAGTAAGTCCCAGTCCACTCCTCAGAGTGCCTCCCCAGACGGTCCCATGTTTTTCCTCCGGCCCAGTTCACCAAACACAGACGAAGGGAAAATGCAGAGCTTCTTGCATAACAAATGATATGGTGAAGGGTGGGGAAGAGATAATAGCTAGCCACACACATCATGGGGTAGAGTTGGACCAGTCCTTGGAGCCCTACCCAGAAGCTTTAGCTGTGAATCAAGGAATCATGATGTCGCTATGCAAAACTGTGACTGTGTATCCTGGATAACAGATTATTAGATAATAGATTATCTATTAATTGTGCTATCTAATGCAACTGCATTGTTTAACCCCTAAGACCCCAACAGACTTGAAGATGTATTGATCACTGTTGTAAACAAGAATGATCAATCTTAAAATAAAAATCACAATTACAGGTTGATTTGAATTTAAAGGTGGGCCTCACCTAATATGTAAACATAATCAAGGGATAGACATCAACACAGAGCTGCCAGTTTAAAACTGACTAGCACTGCAACTGCAAAGTAGACCTTGTACATGTAGTGGAGATAATAAAATAAGGAATAGGGATATGAAACAAGATGACAAGTTTCTTAAGCTCTTCATTACTGTCTGGCAAGAAAATCATATTGTACCCATATAGCTAAAGCCACTTAAATATAAGCTTTTTACCAATTAAATTAAGCTTTTACCAACGTACGGATTCTGAAGTCAGTCCAGAATCTGAATGGAATTTTTGTATGTGTTTGTGAGGAAGGAAAGTGGCAATACTGAACCTCCTCCCGAATCAGGATTCAAGAGTTTTATTGTCCTATGCACAGCAGAAAGATTACACTGTACAATGAAATTCTTACTATAAAAATATATAAAGTATAATAATATATTATAAGTTGAAGGAGGAACACACAAAGACGTCTGCCACGCCATCTTGGAAAAACCCAAGAGTCAGTCAAGCCCAGAGTCGGTTGTAGCCAAATGTGAAAAAGCCACAAGACGAAAAAGGGACGAACGTGTCTTTTTACAAATCCAAAACTAAAATATTTTGATTAAACACTGGAAATATCTAACAGTCTAAATTGTAACTGTCAAAGGTAGGGTCAATATAGTCAAAGTAATCGATTACGAGATTACGTCGATTACGTCGATGCATTGCAAAGATGCCCGTGCCTACTGAACAAATGGATTTATCTGGCTACAAACAATCACTCTTGTGTATCTAAAGTTGTGGGAGTGTTTCACACAGAAACACAACAGTGTGGTGCTCTGTCAGCTCTGCACAGTGGAGATGATCACAACAGTACAGCTGCTATACACGAGACCTTGAAGCTCAAACATCCCGTAGAGCTTCATCAACACAGCAGCAGGACAGCACCTGTTTATCTTATTTTAGCAGATTATTTTAAGATTATTAACACGTGTAACATGTTACCTTTAGTAGTGTCACTTGAAAAGTCGCATTGCTAACCGCTTCTTAATCGTCCAGTGTAGAACCTAAAACTGTTCTAGATACCGCGGGAGCTTTAAAACACACACAGCTTCTTCTCAAACGGCTCTCTGCCAAAATATATAGTCCACAAACTGATTTCTTGTGCGTGAGGCGTGTAGGCTGCATGTCATTTGTGCCTCTAAAAGTCTAGTTAGAGCGTAGACGTTTAGTCTTTTTAACTATTTACAGATGTTTAAGCTACCCATTAATACATTATGTAACCATTGGTTACAAATCCATAACTTTTTTCATTCCTAACACACTCACATTAGAGTAATCAAAAAATTTGTCGTTAGATCAATCAACTAATCGAAAAAAAAAGTTATATTAATCGAATAAAAAATTAATCATTAGTTGCAGCTCTAGTCAAAGGTCAGAATTAACCGCCTGAAACTGCAGTCGTTACAGAGACTAATTACAAATACGTTGTTGAAAGAAACTTGGGTGACTCAAAATTACAGTCCTTAAAACTGCTTTTTTTTTTCTTCAATTTACTGAACGAAGAGCGGCTGGCAGAGGCTGCTGTGGGGTCTTGCTGGTTAAACACCAATGTTTGCTAACGATCAGCTCCAATCCTCCAAGCAACGGCATTTATTTTCCTCAATTTTCTTGGTTTACATTTTATTGTGAGAACACCAAACTCTGGAACTGGTATTGTAAATTGAAACTAAGTGTATTGTTACATCTACCCTACTGTGAATTAAAGCTGAAATAAGGGCTGTTATCAAGTTCAATTGCAGTTTGAAGTGTGTTAATGTCTTTCTTGGAGAGTTATGTTTCACAGCCCATTTTGTTGGTTATCTTCCAGGAGCTGAACATTGAAGCGGAACCGCCGGAAACAATAGAAAATAATGATTTAATGCTGCCTGCTAAAAAGAAAAAGTCCAAAAAGATTAAGGATTTTCAGGATGATACAGATGTTCAGAGCAAATCTGATGGTAAGTAGTGGGACGCGCCACCTCAAACACCTCATATGTACATGATTGAGATGATGATGATGATGATAATAAAGGTGGGGCTGTTTACAGGTCTGCAGGGTGAAGAATCTAAGAGCCTGGATGATATCACGTTCAGCTCACAGACGGGTCCAGCTTGGGCCGACTCAGAGAGAGACTACACATATGATGAGGTAAAATCTCCGTTAGTTTCCTAAATGATTTAGCTTTTCAAAATTTTGTGAGCTGGTGCCAACCATCATGAATGTTAAAGGGGCAGATCACAGATTTTTCAAAATTTTCACATAATTTAGTGGTTGAGGTATAAACAGGGTCATGCAGAGTGGGTGTTGGTGATGGGAACCAGGGATCACCATGTCTGCAACACAAGTATAGCTATTGTATTTATATCCCAGTGACCCTACATGTGTCTTGTGAGTTTTTTATATGGAATGTTGATTTTAAAATAATTTCTTACACCATCCTCTGTGTCTCTCCACTACGAGTCAGTAAAGTCAGTGGAATTCCTCTGTAGAGTTGTTAGTCTTTACTTGGATGTTGCTTTAAATGTTTTTGTTTTTTTGTTTGATGTGTCTGCTGATTAGCCCTGATTGAATGTTAAGGAATATTTAATCAGGGTTTTTTCAGCTGAGTGCATAAAAGTCTGTCAGTAGTCTTTGTGTTTGTTTAAGATGATGATCTGAAACCCTTTATGTTCCACAGCTTCTGAGCAGAGTCTTTAACATCATGCGGGAAAAGAATCCAGACATGGTTGCTGGTGAAAAAAGGAAGTTTGTGATGAAGCCCCCTCAGGTCGTGAGAGTCGGCACTAAAAAGACCTCCTTTGTTAATTTCACAGACATCTGCAAATTGTAAGTACACATATGAAAACGACACCACAGCACAGGCTGATGATATATTTTTATATAGATTATTGGGTTTTTTGTTTTAGGAATGCCTCCATGTGGAAAATACAGGCTGATACTGATCTCACAGTAGTTTTAATACAAAGATTTGCTAATGCTGTATGTGTATATATATATATATATATATATATATATATATATATATATATATATATATATATATATATATATAATCGTTGTTGTCCAATAAAAAGCAAGTGTCTCCGAAATGTTAACTTTACAGGAGAGGCCATAAACCAGATGGAACCAGGTTTCCCCCCCCCCCCCAAGTAATTTTGAAACATTTCTGGTGGTCCATTCAACACAAATGGATTTAATCCCAATGTAAACACATGTATGTATGTATGTATGTATGTATGTATGTATGTATGTATGTATGTATGTATGTATGTATGTATGTATGTATGTATGTATGTATGTATGTATGTATGTATGTATGTATGTATGTATGTATGTATGTATGTATGTATGTATGTATGTATGTATGTATGTATGTGTTTACATTGTGTGTTTACATTGGGATTAAATCCATTTGTGTAATCATTACACAGGGATATAAAATTTTGGAGCAAGTGCATATATTATAGTGCAGTAAGACTGTATCACCTAATCATTCTGCTCTTCTGAAGTTCAATAAAGCACACACGCACATCAGTCTGAAATATCAGACGAATATAAACATTCTTGACCCACTTCATGTTTTAAAAGCTGTTTTAATTAATATAAATCTCTTTTTGTTAGGTTGCATCGACAGCCTAAACATCTCTTGGCGTTCTTGCTGGCTGAGTTGGGTACAAGGTGAGATTAAACCTCCTTTTTTTCTTAAGATCACTACATTATTCAGCATTTTTCTAGCAGTATGTTTGTTTCTAATGTTCTTGTCATCATTAAAACATGACCCTCTTCTTCTCTTCTCAGTGGTTCCATAGACGGAAACAATCAGCTTGTTATCAAAGGAAGGTTCCAGCAGAAACAGATAGAGAACGTCTTAAGAAGATACATAAGTGAGTACTGATTGTAAAACTGTTGATTCGTTTGGTTTTTTTCAGCATGTAAGGAACGTGTACTGATTTATATATCAGTACTTGTTCTTGTTGTTGTTAGTAATAGTGTTTAGGTTTAGTAGATGCTCTTATGCAGATTAATTTACAAATGTATTTATTTGGAGAATATATGCTTAATTTATAGCTAATACACTACAATTTAAAACCCCTGAGCTAAAATACCCATCATGTAAGAATTAAGTTATGTCTTAACTAATAAATAAATGGGCTCGGAGGAAAAAAAAAATTTTAAACCCTTTGGTGCACAACCCGGGACAAAATTGACCCAACAGAGATTGGATTTTCTATAGCTTTGCAATAAATTAATTTAATCATTTAAGCTTCCTTGAATTCCTCAGTTTACTTGTTTTCTGATTGTGGTTATATTTTATGTTTTTACAAAAAAAAAAATGTTTGTCTCACTGCCCTTCTAATACACATGGGTCAACATGAACCCTTTTGTACTTACTATGGAATTTGATAGAAATTCTAGATTTGTAAACATTTGCTGTTGGGGACTCATTTACAAACACTATTTTTGTTCACAAAGTAAATAAATAATAATTAAAAGAATGATTTAAGGTTAAAAACAAGATTTGTCATGAACTCTTGTAACATTAAATAATGTAATAAACTGATTTCTATAGATTTACCAAAGAGATACTCAGCAGTACATACAATAACATAGGAAATGAATACGGGTCAGGTTTAACCCATGTTGTGCATTAGAAGGGGTTTGCTTAGCTTGTGCATCAAAGGGTTAAGACTATAAAACATGTTCTCATTGTGTTCTCCGTTCTTCTCTTTTCCAGAGGAGTATGTGACGTGCCACACGTGTCGTTCTCCTGAGACCATCCTGCAGAAGGACACCCGTCTGTACTTCCTGCAGTGCGAGACGTGTCATTCCCGCTGCTCCGTCGCCAGCATCAAAACAGGCTTCCAGGCCGTCACCGGCAAAAGAGCGCAGCTGCGTGCCAAAGCCAACTAACTCCCACCCACCCAGACCACTCTTTACTGCGCTCCACGGCCAAACTCCACAAACCTACACGCTTTTACAGTTCAGACCTGAGCTGTGCGAAGTCTGTGAGGAGGTGTGTGTCTATTTTTTGTTTTTTCCTTTTTTCTCTTTTTTTTTTTTTTGGGTAGACAGCTAAAAGCGATCACCTGCTGCAGCCCCATCTACCTGAGGACTTGCGTGCTTAGACTTGTGGAGTCTGGCCATGAAGCTCTGGATTTACAGCTCTGTGAGATGTGGCGCAGGATCCCAAGGCCTGGACATTTTTATGAACTGTTGGTGAATTTGTTACTGCTGCCTTGCCTACACAGAAAAAAAAATAAAATCAATAAAATGCATACCAGATGGGTGGATATGTGCTGCATAGGTTCTGTAACGGAAATCAAGCCTGAACCCTTTCTCTCCTTTAGCAGCATCACTCAAAACCTCTTTTTATATGGGTTTTGTTGTTTTTTTTAGTCGCTGATGGTTCTGAAAATGTCTAACTGATTAAATGGTTTACAAATCAAATCCAGAGACACTTTTATTACCAGGTTAGTCTATTGAATTTACATTTTTATAGTTACGACAAACAGATTGGAGTGTATTGTCCAAATACGTTTGCCAAAAAAAGCAAATAGACTGATCAGTAATGGATAACTTGGCCTAATAGAGCTGTATGCTGGGTTATAATTAGAGATGGACCGATCAGCGTTTTTGAGGCTGATTTACCTTTCAGCGTGATCAGCCGCGTTGAGGGCGGGGCTATATGCCACAGCAGGGCTACATGTAGTTATTAGTGCAAGCAAGTCATGAAACATGGTTGAAACGTGGTTATCTAGAGCTATAAACTGAACCACTTTGGCTGTGATTGCTTTAGCTCTCTGGCTGTTGCTACTGCTGTTCTGTTTGTACCGGTCAGATCTGGTCTGTAGGTGTTCTGGGTTATTTGTTTTGTTCTGACGAAAGTGAACGGTATATGTATTTCCACCTAGTGGTTCATATAGGCATTGCAGGGAGCTGGCCGGAGGGGGTTTCACGGAAGGCTCCTCTTCCTGGATGAAACGCTAGCTGGAAATAAAAATTGGGCTCATTTGTTCAATGCCATCGATCGGCTCTCGGAGAAATATTTCAATAAAAAATCGTCCAATACCGATACATAGCCGATCAATCCTTCCATCTCTAGTTATAATATATA
>CM038704.1:7970090-8056559 GCA_021613375.1 Megaleporinus macrocephalus | reverse complement strand
GTTTTAGTATCACTACCAGCCAAACGTTTTAGATACACTACCAGTCAAGCGTTTTAGTATCACTACCAGCCAAACGATTTAGATACACTACCAGTCAAGCGTTTTAGTACACTACCAGCCAAACGTTTTAGATACACTACCAGTCAAACGTTTTAGATACACTACCAGTCAAACGTTTTAGATCACTACCAGCTAAACGTTTTAGATACACTACCAGTCAAACGTTTTAGTACACTACCAGTCAAACGTTTTAGATACACTACCAGTCAAACGTTTTAGTACACTACCAGTCAAACGTTTTAGATCACTACCAGTCAAACGTTTTAGATACACTACCAGTCAAACGTTTTAGTACACTACCAGTCAAACGTTTTAGATACACTACCAGCCAAACGTTTTAGTACACTACCATTCAAACGTTTTAGATACACTACCATTCAAACGTTTTAGATCACTACCAGCCAAACGTTTTAGATACACTACCAGCCAAACGTTTTAGTACATGACCAGTTAAACGTTTTAGTACACTACCAGTTGAACGTTTTTGTACACTACCAGTCAAACGTTTTAGGACACTACCAGTCAAACGTTTTAGAACACTACCAGTCAAACGTTTTAGTACACTACCAGACAAACGTTTTAGTACACTACCAGCCAAACGTTTTAGAACATTACCAGCCAAACGTTTTAGTACACTACCAGTCAACGTTTTAGATACACTACCAGCAAACGTTTTAGTATCACTACCAGTCAAACGTTTTAGATACACTACCAGCTAAACGTTTTAGTACACTACCAGACAAACGTTTTAGATACACTACCAGCTAAACGTTTTAGTATCACTACCAGCCAAACGTTTTAGATACACTAACAGCTAAACGTTTTAGTATCACTACCAGTCAAACGTTTTAGATACACTACCAGCTAAACGTTTTAGTATCACTACCAGACAAACGTTTTAGATACACTACCAGCTAAACGTTTTAGTATCACTACCAGCCAAACGGTTTAGTACGCTACCAGTCAAACGTTTTAGTACACTACCAGACAAACGTTTTAGATACACTACCAGCTAAACGTTTTAGTATCACTACCAGCCAAACGTTTTAGATACACTACCAGTCAAGCGTTTTAGTATCACTACCAGCCAAACGTTTTAGATACACTACCAGTCAAGCGTTTTAGTACACTACCAGCCAAACGTTTTAGATACACTACCAGTCAAACGTTTTAGATACACTACCAGTCAAACGTTTTAGATCACTACCAGCTAAACGTTTTAATATCACTACCAGTCAAACGTTTTAGTACACTACCAGTCAAACGTTTTAGATCACTACCAGTCAAACGTTTTAGTACACTACCAGTCAAACGTTTTAGATCACTACCAGTCAAACGTTTTAGATACACTACCAGTCAAACGTTTTAGTACACTATCAGTCAACGTTTTAGATACACTACCAGCCAAACGTTTTAGTACACTACCAGCCAAACGTTTTAGATACACTATCAGTCAACGTTTTAGATACACTACCAGCCAAACGTTTTAGATACACTACCAGCCAAACGTTTTAGTACATTACCAGTCAAACGTTTTAGTACACTACCAGTCAAACGTTTTAGTACACTACCAGTCAAGCGTTTTAGTACACTACCAGCCAAACGTTTTAGATACACTACCAGTCAAACGTTTTAGTACACTACCAGTCAAACGTTTTAGATACACTACCAGTCAAACGTTTTAGATACACTACCAGCTAAACGTTTTAGTATCACTACCAGCCAAACGTTTTAGTATCACTACGAGCCAAACGTTTTAGAACTTTTTTGACTGGTAGTGTTCTAAAATATTTGTTTGGTAGTGCTCTTAAACCTTTGACCAGCAGTGTAGAAATATTTTCAATATTTAATCAGTATTTATAGAGTAAGTAGTGCTTTTACATACGTCATTGTGTTTATTTAACCCTTTCCAAGCTTATCCTTGTGGAAACAACCCAGTATTATTTACAGTTCTCATCTAATACCTGCTTTGACTGCTCAGTACTTCATTAAGCTAAATCAAGATTGCTGCTGAAGGAACTGAATACATTCATACAATGTCTGGGGCGTCCAGGAGAAATCTGATCTACTTCTTTTACAATAAGATATTCACTTTGTATTGTATTTATGATTATTTACATCTGTTCTAATCAAATCTGGTGTTCTTACTTATGAAAATACACTTATTGATCAGATTAAGGCTTTTAAATAATCAGTTAAGGTGCTTTTTTAACAGTATATAAGCTTTTACAGTAATACATACATGTGTGTGTGTTTGTGTGTTTGTTGATTTACATCGTGCTGAATATATAAGGCTCTGTAATGGACGTGAAAGGCGATGTGTGGTGACGGTCAGTAGTTTGCAGCCTACAGCGCAGTTACAGTTTCAGTAAATTTGAGACTGCGCCTGAAGCTGCTTATTTAGTGGTTTATCTGCTGCAGTCCTGACCTCCATAGTTTCCACATGGAAAATCTCTCCGGGAACAGCCTCTAATTGTACCTCGGCCTGTCCGCCATTCAAACAACCTGTAAATCTTCCTCAGCACAACTGCACAAAAGGAATGTGAGACTGTTTAGGTAGCACAACACATCCCTCACTCTCCTACTGCCCCCCACGCACCCCAGCTCATACTGGCCTTCTGTTGAGATTTCGTGCCGATTAGCCCTCAGCTGCCTCCTGTCACTCTCCGGAGCGTTTTGAGAACTTTTCCTGCGAATCTTCTCCGCATGTGTTCCTCCTGGAAGGTCACGACTGCAAATCTCTCGAACAAGTTCAGGGCCCTCACATCACTGCAACTGTTACTTCCGTTGTATGGTATATCGTCGCTGTCCAAAGAAAAACATGTGTCTCTATTTTTTTTTTGCCAATTTATATTTTTATATATCATTTGAACCTGACAGCCACCGTTTACATGATAGAAAAATTTTATGATGATTGGACCAATAGAAATGCTCCATAATAGCTTGGAAACAATTCTGGTTCCATTGACTTACATTGAAAGTAAAGCCAGTTTTTATCCTCTCCTGTAAAGTTGTTATTTTGGAGATATTTGTTTTCTTTGGAGAGCGACGATATGCCTGTTAGTGCTAGAATTGTTACTGTTTCTTGTGTTAACAAGCACTACTGTATATTTTTTTGGGGGGGAGGACATTTTTGAAATAACTAATAAACAAGTAAATAAATGTATTAATTAATATAAGCTATGGTGCCACTTCTTTTCAATTCAGTATCAAAAATGTGAAGCAAAAACAGAAATATGTATTTTATTGTGAAATGTGCATCAACTTACACCCATAAATGCTACAGATATTTAAGGTACCCTAAAAAAACTGTATTTATATAGTTATGGTGTAATAAAGAGAGTTCAGTACATAGAACTTACATACCTGGGCTGTAGCCAATCCCAGCGTCATTGGGCAAAGGTGGTGTACACCATGGACAGTTGCCCGTCCATCGCATGGCCGACACACACTCACACCTACAGCCAATTTAGAGTGAGGACCCTAACATGCATGTGTTTGGACTGTGGGAGAAAAACGGAGTACCCGGAGGAAACCACTCAAGCACGGAGAGAACATACACACTCCACACAGAACCACCCGGACCGGGAATCTAACCTGGATCGCTGTTGTTTCTCCTTCAAATACAAATCCTGCATTTACAACTATAGCTATAAACTATATATAACTATAGACTATAAAACGGGGGACCTCAAAATCCTAAACTGTTACATAACAGACTCACGTATCATCACTGTCCAAAGAAAACCATGCAATATGTGAACGCAGCAGCTGACATTTACATTGTTTGAACATTTCATGATGAATGGACCAATATATTTAAAATAGCTTGGAAACAATCTGGTTCCATTGACTCACATTGAAAGTGAAGACTTTTGTCCTATTTCCATTTTGAAAATGCTTGTTTTTCATTGGACAGCGACGATCATGTTCTAGCCCAACAAAACAACAAGGCAACAAAAGCAACAGCAATTAAAAAAAAATGACTATCCTATCCACCAGCTTCTTAATCTGATGTTCCACCTTAAATGTTACAGCTTCTACAGCCACAAGAATATAACTGCTTCACCAATTAAGGTGGAACAGAATATTTGTAAAACAAGCTGGCAATCTTCAACAGGATCCTGAACTTTAATTCACAGTTCCTTAAACAATCAGAGCAGCTTCAGCTCAGCGTTTTACACTGAAGAGACTGAAAAGTCTGAAGAGACGAGCAGCTCCACCTTAATTAGCATCATAACCCCAACAGTGACTGGAAGTAGCAGCCATGCTGTGTGAGTGGATCACTGTGTGCTGGTTAAAGCAGATCATCTTAAACTGAAAGTTTCACAGAGACACCTTTAATCTACTGTGTGTTTGATGTCTAGATGAAAGAGAGTAGCTGGTATAGGTAACGTTAAATGCTAACACTCTCAAAGTAACTAGCATGGCTAACTAACTAGTATGAAAGTGGAGCTTATTTACATGGAGGTTCATTTTATTTGGTCTATATTGCTTTTGTTTGGTAATTGCATTATCTCAATGTCAACCAGCCAATCAGAGCAGAGCTCATCAGATTATTCATGACCTTAACAAAAAAGAGTAAATGACTTAATTCTAGGACCCAATCATGGGGTAAGGGTTAGGAACATTTTACATTTTTTTAAATCAGAACATTTTAAAGTTCAGAAACACTGAAAATGTATTTCTCTAACAAATATCATGCTGACTTATTGTCGATTGAGGAGAACGAATACGAGTCCTCATCAGCAATCAGTGATGTTATGGTTAGCTCTAGCGTTAGCTCATTAGTTCATTTAAAGACTCATCCAACACAAAATCAGCTGTTTTGATATTAATAAACACTCTTTATATGTGTTTCTAAAGTGCTGCTCAGTATATATATATATATATATATATATATATATATATATATATATATATATATATATATATATATATATATATCCATTATGTCAATAATACATTATTTTAATTTTAGTATTTTTTAAAATTTTATATTTCTAAACCTGCCCAAACCTTTCAAAAATTGTTAAACCAGTTTTGCCAAATCCAACCAAAATCCACTCTATTTGGTCAAACTGGGTGGCCCAGAAAAAGAAAAGAAAAAGAAAAAAAAAACATTTTGTGAGTGGTCACAGTGTTTGTGACTTGGTATACACATGCATTCTTATTCAGAATGAGTTTCACTTTAGGGAACCTAGGTGGATAAAATCTTGTTCAGATGATGATGAAAAAGGCAAACAATGTATAAAATAGATTATATTATATATAATGTATAGTAATTATATAATTATGTTATATATTGTTGTACACGTTATATATAAATACACCTTTAACCCTTGTTATGTGTGAAAAATGAAGATATTGTGTTTTTTTCAACATGTAAAATAACATTTTTATTTATCCAATTATCTAAATACATCAGCATGCATATGCTTAGTTGATGCTAAAACTGAGTTTAATACATTGTCCTTATATTTAGTTGTAATAGAACTGAAAAGTGGTTTAGTAGCCCAGCGAAAACAAGCTGGGTTCAGCCTACATGCTGCTGTTTGATAATCCCGGTCATAAAGTGTGTTTGACTGAAGTTCTAGCTAAATTTAATACTGTTTCACAATAGAATATGCAGATTATTTCTAGTAATGATAAAAATATTATTGATTGATTCTGTGCTTTGGAGCAAGTTGTCACTCTGGTTGGTGGTAAAAGGCTCTGCACGTAGAACCATAAAGTAGAACAAACAGCCCAATAATATCCTTCATTTGAGAAGAAATGCTGCTCTGTTTAAGCAAAAGTTTGTTACTTAATGGCAAAAACAGTTGACAGAGTTTGGCCAAATGTGTTCGAAAGCCGATCCGCAAAGCCATCGACCCCCCCTCCACTAAAACCTGTTAGCTCCTCACAAAGTTAGCCAAGTTAATCCCAGCCTACTTGTGTGTGCGGTTGAAACGGTGACTCATCGCTACAACACAGGAAGTTCAGCGTGCGGTTTGATTATCTCAAATTCTTAGAATCGCTCAGAACATCGAGATACACAGAATTTGCATAAAGAGTTTGGGTGGCGTGGACTCTAAAAGTCTGTAGAGCAAAATAAGGTATTATTCTGACTTTCGCATTATCAGCAATGAACACAGAGACGTCATTCAGTCCCGTCAAAGAAAATCAACTCTGCAAATCTCACATACAGCACATATGCAGTGACACAGAAACTAACCTCAGACACAGTCAAATCAGGTTAGTTTAACTGGGGCGGTTTATGTACAGCATGCTCATTGACTTCTTTTTATTATACACAATGCTGTGCAGAAACCTTTCTTCTCAGTAAGTATTTGAGTATTTAACCACTTTCAAAATCCCCATCTTCATCTAATCAGTACTACTGTGATGTCTGAAGAGCAGAAAGAATCAGTTCTAATAACTTTTAAATTCTTAACTTTACTAGCAATAATACACTCTCACTACTAACTACTGCATTTATGTGTTTATTCGCATCATCATAGTTGATATGAACTATTTAAGTAGATTAATAAGATTCTACATAAAAAAGAAAATAGAACTAGAGAGGAAAAAACAAAGAAATAAAGAATAAAAAGGAGGGAAGGAAGAAAGTAAAAAAAGGAAGAATTAGAGATAAAAATGGATGGAAGAACGAGAACCAACAGATGAAAGAAAGAAAGAGAAAGGAACTAATTTCATTAGAAGCAAGCAAGGAAGGAAGGGAGGGACAGAATTTGAGAGAAAGAAAGAAGTAGACAGCAAACAAAAAAAGAAAAAAGAAAGAAATCAAGTACAGAACAAAAAGAAAAAGAGATATTGAAGGTAGGCAAAGAAAGAAAGAAAGAAAGAAAGAAAGAAAGAAAGAAAGAAAGAAAGAAAGAAAGAAGATGGGAAGGTAGGAAGGATGAGAAAAAGGAAGCAATAATTAAAAAAGAAAGAAACAAGAGAGATAAAGGGATGAAGGGAAAAAAGAAAGAAAGAAAGGAAGAGAGAAAGAGTAGAGAAAGGATGTAGGATGGATAGTGCAGCAAGCAAGGAAGGAAGGGACAGAATGAAAGAGAAAGAAAGAGGTAGACAGCAAACAAAAAAGAAAAAAGCAAGAAATCAAGGCCTGAACAAAAAGAAAAAGAGAAAGAGAAAATGAGATGTTGGAAGAGAGGGAAAGAAAGAAAGAAAGAAAGAAAGAAAGAAAGAAAGAAAGAAAGAACATGGGAAGGTAGGAAGGATGAAAAAAAAGCAATAATCAAAAAGACAGACACAAGAGAGATGAAGAGATGAAGGGAAAAAAGAAAGAAAGAAAGGAAGAGAGAAAGAGTAGAGAAAAGAAGAGATGTAGGATGGATAGTGCAGCTCTGAGTGCTGGAGGTGTATTAATGGCGACAGCAGGAGGAATAAAAACAGAAGGAGAAAAGAAGAAGTACAGGAGGAGGAGAAGTCCAGATCTCAGCTTACACTCTGTAATCAGCAGCTGAGGGTTAAACTCAGCGTATTAACTCCACGGGGTTCTCTCCGGGTTCTCCGCGTCATTTCCAGGATCTCTCACTTCAGCGGGGTTCTCCTGAAGAGAGGTGCTGCATAAACAAACCCTGACCACAGCCGATCACCTGGACAAATGTTGGTCCACCTCACTCTCTCTCTCTGATGGCTCTGTTTTTCTCCTCATTCAGAAACAGACAGATGGCCGGAAAACGAGAGAAGGGAGTGATGAGGAACGTCGGAGAACACGCCTGAGAGCTTCAGGATCAGAGCTTTTAATGCA
Source organism: Megaleporinus macrocephalus (assembly GCA_021613375.1). Taxonomy (NCBI): domain Eukaryota; kingdom Metazoa; phylum Chordata; class Actinopteri; order Characiformes; family Anostomidae; genus Megaleporinus; species Megaleporinus macrocephalus. The sequence goes on along the minus strand of CM038704.1, from coordinate 8,048,740 downwards.
GGCCAGTTTCTTCACTGTCGTCTCTCAGAGCGTTACAGAGAGGGATAGATAGATAGATAGATAGATAGATAGATAGATAGATAGATAGATAGATAGATAGATAGATAGATTTTTATAGTTTTAGAAGGTGTAACTGAACTCCTCTGTGGAACAGGTGTGGAGATGGAAAGGTGAGAGTAAATATTAGAACTGGATTATTGTGTGTATATGGTTTGGGATTATGAGGAGGAGATGGGATTTACTTTATTGGGCGTTTGTGTTTGGTCTAAAAGAGCACCTGTGTAAGCGGCGACCTACTGACCTGCAGATCTCCTCAACCAGGATCGGGGTGTAGAGGAACACAAGTATCAGGAATATGATAGAATCTGACGTTAGTCCCAGTTACAGTCGGCAGTATTCAGACTACACACTGTATGTAGTTTAAATGAACGATCCTTTCAGTCAAAGTCATCTTTAGCCGTACTAGTTCATACAGGAACCTTTTTTTAGTTTGTACCAATGAAGCACATTTTTAACAGTGTAGTTTCCTGTTCCTGTTTTAGAAGAATACTTTAAAAATACTGACTCAGCGCTTGTTTATTAATTATTAATAATTACTGCATAGCTTGTAAAGACAGACTCCAAAGAACAATTCAAAAAAGGGCTGCTCAAATTGCAAAAGTCTGAGTTCACCATGATCACTGAGATTACTGAGATCACTGACATCACTTGATCATTGAGATCATTTAAATTATTGAGATCATTGTAATTGCTGAGAGATCACTGAGATCACTAAGAGATTACTGAGAGATCATTTAGATTGCTGAGAGATCATTATCACTGAAAGATCGTTGCAATTGCTGAGAGATCATTGAGATCACTGAGAGATCATTGCGATTGCTGAGAGATCATTGAGATCACTGAGAGATCATTGAGATTACTGAGAGATCATTGAGATTACTGAGAAATCATTGAGATCACTGAAAGATCATTCAGATCACTGAGAGTTCATTACGATTGCTGAGAGATCATTGAGAGATCATTGCGATTCCTGAGAGATCATTGCAATTGCTGATAAATCAATGAGATCACTGAGAAATCATTGAGATCACTGAGAGATCATTGCGATTGCTGAGAGATCATTGCGATTGCTGAGAGATCATTGAGATCACTGAGAGATCATTGAGATCACTGAGAGATCATTGCGATTGCTGAGAGATCATTGAGATCGCTGAGAGATCATTGAGGTCACTGAGACATCATTACGATTGCTAAGAGATCATTCAGATCGCTGAGAGATCACTGAGAGATCATTGAGATCACTGAGAGATCATTGCGATTGCTGAGAGATCATTGAGGTCACTGAGAGATCATTGCGATTGCTGAGAGATCATTGAGGTCACTGAGACATCATTGCGATTGCTGAGAGATCATTGAGATTACTGAGAGATCATTACGATTGCTGAGAGATCATTGAGATCACTGAGAGATCATTGAGGTCACTGAGAGATCATTGCGATTGCTGAGAGATCATTGCGATTGCTGAGAGATCATTGAGGTCACTGAGAGATCATTACGATTGCTGAGAGATCATTGAGATCACTGAGAGATCATTGAGAGATCATTGGGTTGGCTGAGACGACTGAGATCTTTGAGATCACTGATATAACAGATAAGTGGGATCACTGAGCAGTGATATCACAGAGATCAATGAGATTGTTAAATATTATTGAGATCACTGTGATCATGGAGATTACTGAGATCACTGAGATCATAAAGAAGGCTGAGGAAAATTATGGAAAACAAGAAAGCAAACTAAGAAAAGCTACACAGTGTGAAAAGTGCTTCGTTGGTACAACCTAAAAATATTAGTTCAGGTGGCAACAAACAACAGAACTTTTATTCAACCTAAAAACCTGAACCTGAACAATTCTTTCAATCAAAGTCATGTATTTTTAGGCTGTACCACTTTTTACATATATCTATCAGTTTATATCTGTGGAATAAAAAGATATCGGGCTTTTTAACATGAAGAATTTTCATTGGTTCTTTCAAAACAGTCAACCAACCTGAAGCTCCTAGTAAATGTCAGTTTGCTGTGAATAAATAACACAAAACAATTAAGTAATCTAAACACTGTAGTCATTAAAATCATGGACATATTAATAACTCTTCCAAATATATCGTTAAAAATATTATTATTGTTAAAAACAAATTCACTCAGTCATCCAAAAACATGTCAAATCCCAAGCAGGGCCTGGAGATCGGGCTGGAACTGCACAAACTCTCATCTCATTTTAACCGCCGTAGTGATTTAAGGCGGCAGTTGAAATGTGGTCTGAGTGCTGAATTCCTAAGAAGCAGCAGCAGATTAAATACCATCTATCTATAGTCTGAAAGAGGACACGCCCTGAACTCGGGCACCCACATCAACACGTTCGGAGGATTTTAAATTCAGATGCTCTAATTACGCCGAGCTGAAACATCACTGAAGCCCTCGGTGAGAACATCACTGAGAACGTCAGAGCTCCATCTGCTTCCTAAGCCGAGGTTATTGTTTGATGTTTTTATTTAATGACTTTCACTGCAAACGTGGCGTCTTCCCTCGCTGTAGTGTCTTCTTTATAGTAGGCTTTAAACAGAAATAGTGCCGCATGCCGCAGAGGTTAAGCCGCAGAAAAACAGGAAGAGAACTATCTAAGCTAACAGGAAGTGGGTGCCATATAAGACCATACCTGAGAGCATTGCTTCGCTGTAGAGCTCGTACGGAAACTGTAAGTGAAGTTAATGTGTGAGCTGTTGAAGCTGCACTTTAAAGAGCCACAGTACCCCATGCAGCAACAGAACAATTACTATTACAATTAAACCTTGCTCTTCAAACAGGAGCTCAAGATATGATCTACTTCCTTCACAATATGATATGTTTATGTTACTTTGTATTGTATTTCTGATTATTTACAACTGCTCTTGTAAAATATGATGTTCTTATTGGTGCTTAGAAATGCTTTTGCATATGTCTGTGTGTTTCTTTAACCCTTTCTCCTTGTGGAAACAACCCAGTATTATTTACAGTTCTCATCTAATACCTGCTTTGACTGCTCAGTACTTCATTAAGCTAAATCAAGATTGCTGCTGAAGGAACTGAATACATTCATACAATGTCTCCAGGAGAAATCTGGAACTACACTTTGTTCTTCAAACTGGAGCTCAAGATATGATCTACTTCTTTCACAATAAGATATTCATGTTAATTTGTATTGTATGCATGATTATTTACATCTGTTCTAATCATATCTGGTGTTCTTACTGGTGAACACACACTTATTGATCAGATAAACACTTTTAAACAACCAGCTGAGATACCCAGGACCTTTACACCGTACTATATACAAGATTTTGGAGTGTCTGCAGGAATGATTGCCTGTTCATATCCAATAGAGCATTTCTAAGGTCAGACACTGATGTTGAATGAGCTCACAATCTCCATTCTAGTTAATCTCAAAGGTGTTTGATAGGGTTAAGGTCAGGGACCAGTTAAGTTCTTCTACAAACTTGCTCATCCATGTCTTTAAGGAAGCTGTTTTTTTCTTTACTGGAACTGAGGGGCCTTGAAAACCACCCCTATATGATTATCCCTCCTCCACCAAACTTTACAGCTAGCAGAGTGCAGTCAGGCAGGTAACGTTCTCTTGGCATTCTCCAAACCCAGACTCGTCCATCACACTGCCAGATAGGGAAGCATGACTGGTGACGCCATAGAACACGTTTTCACTGCTCCAGAGTCCAGAGTCCAGTGGCAGCGTGCTTTACAACACTCCATCCACTTAGTGACTTGTGTGCAATTGCTGAGCCATAGATAAGCCTGCTGTGAAGCTCCCAGCACACAGTCTTGGTACTGATGTTGAAGCCAGAGGCGTTTTAGAAGCTTACAATTACTGAGTCAGCAGTGTTGGTGACTTTTACACACCATGCCTCTCAACGCTCAGCAACCTGCTCTGTAACTTTACCTGGTCTGACACCTGAGTGACTGAGTTCCTGTGGTTCCTAAATGTTTCCACATTTCAGTAATACTACTCACAGTGGGAGGGACGAAATTTGACAAACTGACTTGTTGCATGCAGTAAAACACCCACATAAACACACACTAGGGGGCAGTAAGCAAACTTGCCCAGAGCGGTAGGGCTGCCCACTGGAGGTTAGGTGTCTTGTCGGTTCTGGGGATCAAACCTGGCTGGTTCCCCAACCTTCAGCCCACAACTGCCTCACAAATATATAGCTATTGTAAATATTACAGTGGAGGCTATTGAGAGAAACTGTAGCTCCACCAAGTGGCTGCCTTTGTTTTGCTAGTCCCTAGCTGTCCTGCGAGTGTGTGTCCAGTGTAGGTTGCTGAAAAATTTGCTTTGAAAACATTTAAAAGCTGTATTTGAACGAGAGTGCTACAATCAGATTCTTTCAGAGCAACATTCAAGATGCTACAGATGGCCTTTAGGAAAAAAATAGCTAATAATTTAGTATGTCATTGCTGTTGAAGGCCCTACATTGCTGGAAAATCCTGTCTGCCCTTTTATAAATTCTTTATAGATTTTTGATGGAAATCTTGATTTTGATGTTTTTAATTTAATTTTATAATTTTTTTTCTCCATATTTATAAACCTGCCATTTAAAAGAATTATAATTTATTTCTTTTATAATAGCTAACAGATATTAGAAGCTATTAGGTAAGTAACTTAAAAGGGAATTTTACCAATTTAAAAAAATGGTTTTGAACCAAAGTTTCTAGACAAACTTGGTCAGAACTGTTCGCAGCAGTGATGAAGCGGTGGTCCACCTCGAAAAGCTCTTGCCACATGAAATGGTTATGTGTGCAAGGCCTTATGTCTAAGAAGTGGTTTATAATAGTTTTGAGATTTCAGTCTTAAAATCCATTCATGGTGGAGGGATACACGCAGGGTGCTGTAAGGCAACAATAGGAACTATTTAAATCCAAACAACTCTGAATCCCAGTGTTCACATCTCAGCGTCAAAGCCCAGTCAAATTGTACAAAATCATAGAAATATTGAGTCTGGTTTCCATGTTGGATCGTTTTATTTACCACTCCCTTTAAACAAACCTGTGAAAACGAGATGACCCTGTCTTGAACGAGGACTCTCAATGGGATACTGTGTAGTTGAATAGTCAGATTGAGTCTCATAACCCTGATCACCAGTTGATTCGCCTGAATTACATACATAGAACTTATCTGACCCCCTCTGTATTTAATAAAGGCCTGTGGTACTTTCCTTCACATGTTCTGCAGGTGTCCACCAGTTGCCACATTTTGGATTAAGGTTGCCGTTAAGTTATTAAGACTGGTTTCTGAGAAGGTGCCCACTACTTTGCCCATTCTGTTGTTAAATGACTTGGCTGGGCTCCCTGCTTCCAAGAAAATGGTTGCTCTCTCTGAGAGCTTGGTCTCTGTCCTTTATAGATATAATGTACATGGAACTCTCAACAGCTTGAATCAACAGAGATAATGAGGCTAATGTCAATGCTTGGTATAATACAATAGACACTGAAAAGCATGTTGTGAACCCTCCCCTCCCTTTTTGTGTGTGTGTGTTGTTGTTTTTTTCCTGTTCCTTTGATGTCCATGTGCACTTGCACTTTTGTGTGTAAAGTGTGTGTTTGTTTGTGACCATGTATGTTGTGAATGTTCTAATAAATAAAGAAAAATTGACCACAAAAAATAAGAAATATTGAAGGTCGTATTGATTTTCCCTTGAAGACTAAATGAAAACCTAGAAGAAGAAGCCAGCTTGAGCTTCGTAGCTCGTACCCTGAGAATGATACTAAACATTCTCAGTACTTGTGGAACTGCTACTTAGGTCTTTCTGCTCAAGCTGAGTAGAAACGAGGCCCAGCGTGAACCAAAAACTGGAAAAGCAATCACACCACGTGGAGCACTCCCATCTGCAGGTGGACCCTGATGCGAGGCGTGTGGATGCACAGCCTGCTTTTTTTGTCAAACATGTTAGGCATGTACAAAGAGCCTGCTACTGCTACAGAAGTAGAGAAGGAGGGGTACATTGAGACCCACGTGCCCCCCCCCCCCCCCCCCTCCGTTCCTCACAGTGTGTCCAGGCCATGAAGGAGGCCAAGCGGAATTGGTTTTCTTTTCCCCGAAATCCATACGGAATGCCTATGGCTTCTGAGAAACAGTGAAAGGAATATCTGAAGAATCGCGCCCCTCCGTCTTCCCTCACACATTCACACGTTCGCCCATTCAGAGACTCCTTCTTTCATCTCCGCCGCGATTCTCCCGCCAAATAGTGGCCCGCTGCCACATAACCATCACAAAGCACGAGCGAAGACCGCTCACCGTCCTGGAGCCTCTGAGGCTGAACCCAACTGTACTGTACAGCAGCTCCAAACCCCAGTGTTGCTCCAGCAGGGACTGCAGTTCAATTAAAAAGAAGCTTCTTTCCAAAACAGCAGCAGCTCAAAAAACTTCTGAAGTACTGAATAACATCTTAGAACATCCAGCATCCATCAGCAAGTCAATCACTTGTCTGAAAAGTAAAAAATGAATTAAAATTAATGCATAATGTCCTGTTGTGTCTACACGGTAACCATATTTTTACAAGTTTACCTGAAGATTTCTGTGCATGTAACATTTTTAAGAAGTTTTAAAGATGTTTGTTCAAAAGTAGAAGAATTTTTGTTTAAGTGTTTTATGGTTTAAAGACCTTACTATACACTTTAAGATTCAAGAGAGTTTTATTGTCATATGCACAGCAAAACAGACAGTTACACTGTACAATGAAATTCTTACTTTGCTGTTCCTCCATTTACCAATAGACAAGATAACAAAAAAAAAAAAAAAAAAAAAATATATATATATATATATATATATATATATATATACAAAGTATAATATACAAAGTATAATAATAAAAGTTGAAGTAAATAAAAGTATTTTTTATATAGTTAAAAAATAGAAAATAAAAGTACAAAATAAAAGTTACGTGTGCTTTTTTTAAAGATTTTTTTGTGTGAGATTGTATGATTTTTGTGTACAATGTGGAGATATAAGAAGAAATCCAGAGATGCAGTGTAAAATTTAAATATGATTTCAAGATATTGGTGTAAAATAACGAGATTTTATAATTGTTTTGTATGCTTTAAAAGTTTTTGTGTACAATGTGAAGATATTAGTGCAAAATCCAAAAATGCATGTGTGAAATTTGAAAATAAACTGAATATGGTAGCTCAAATAACTTGTAGAACTGTTATCAAACATCCAGCATCCATCAGAGCAGCAACCACAAGGCTGAAATTGGCATTTTTATTAATTATTAATTAATAATTAATTTCTTTACATCTCAGGACTAAAAAACTGACCATCTAACTCTTTATGTCCAACTCTTTATCATATTTTTTCTTTTAATTTTCTATTTTATCCATTTCCAAATAAATAAATAAGTACAATAATTATATTTAAACAAGCAAGAACAAAACTTTTAATGCCAGTATATATTTTTCCATGTAATTGTGAAGCATTGCTATTAACCCATTATAGTGGATAGTATTTTGGACTAAATAACAATAATAAACATCATATACACTCAGATACACATCTGTGGCCCAAACATACATTTTGGTCCATATTATGATAGTATGAGTTTTAAAGCATCACATTTTTGTTTAATAAGCTGCATTTCTGATATACAAGATCTCTGTAAATCAGATAGTCTTGCCGTTACTTTTACAGTGCTTATATATTTGTGCTGGAATGTTGCTGCTCTTCCAAAACCAGCATGTATTATGATGGACATTAGCCAGTAATTATACATGATTTTGCCATGGCAACAAAAACAGTATGTAAAAAACAAATAAATAAATAAATCAATCAATAAATAAAGAAAATAGCATAAAAAGCATATATTGGCTTTCAATAAAATAGAAAACAAAATAACTAATATTTCAAATCAGGGTGAACTCAATTATTAAGGTTATTAATCATTGTTTATGGCTGCTGTAAGATATGAACAAATATGAGCAAAATCAAATTTTCTGCAACATAATTTGGGTCTGAAAGGGTTAAGTAAGCCAATCACTTGACTGCAAGTTTCAAAAGTAAACAAATAGTGTCTATTAATGCTTAATATCCTATTAATATCTAGTTTGAATAAGTTTTAAAGATGTTTGTTCCCCAAAAGAAGTTTTTTTGTATAAGATGAATATGGTTTATAGATCTTATTGTAAAATGTAAAGAACTTTTTGCACAAGATTTTATGATTTTGTGTACAATGTGAAAATATTTGGTTGGAATCCGTAGACATGTCTCAAATTAGAAAAAAAACTGAATGTGGATTCAAGATATTTGTGTAAAATGAAGAGATTTTATGATTGTTGTGTAAGATTTGATAAGTTCTGTGTATAATCTGAGGGAATTTGTGTGAAATCCAAAGATACATGTGTAAGATTAGAAAAAATATATATGGTTTAAAGACCTTGTTCTAAACTGTATTGGTTCCGGGCGTTTTGTGTAAGATTTGACAAGCTTTGTAACAATTTGAAGGTATTTGCGTGAAATCCGGAAATTTATGTGTAAAATTTGAAAACACTGAATACGGTTTTAAGATATTTGTGTATAATTTAGAGATATTATTATTGGTGTGTAAAATTTGACCATTTTTTGTACAATCTGAAGATAGATGTGTAAGATTAGAACAATTATATATGGTTTAAAGACCTTTTTGTAAACTCTTTGAACATTTTGAAGGTATTTGTTTGAAATCTAAAGGTGTAAGTGTAGGATTTTAAGTGTTTTAATAAGGAGAAGAGCTTTTTGTGGAAATTTAAGGATAGTTACGTGCAATATTTGAAGATTTGAACTGCCAAACTGAGTCATAATGCAAAAACTAACGTTACCACTAACACCACAATCACATCCCGTCTACAACATCCTATTTAAACATCAACAACAGAATCCAGAAGCTGATAGTAACGCATAACCTGAGGCTCCTGTGAACAGATAACTCTTCTCCATGTATTTCATTTAGTCTCTTATTGATGTTCAAGTGCCATTTATTAATCTCAAGTTTATATCTACAGGAACAGTGTGGTCTGAAGCCCCCTGAGGCCCCTGGCAGTCCCAAGCCCTGAGCATTGGCCCGGTCAGTAATCAATCCCTGCTTTGGCATATAAAACTTCACCGTTTGGGCCAGAACTCATCATCTCCAGCACTCTGGCCCTCCTTCACCATCAATCTGTGCCAAGCACAAATTCAGTGCTTCATCAAAGGTCTCAACAAAGAGGTGCCAAACTCTGCGGTGCCTCCTCCCTCTTCCCTCCTCCCACGCTTAGCGTATTGAGAAATTAGCACCAGCATTCGAATTCTGTTGTTGCAAGTAAGCAGGCTTGTGGTTTGGAGGAGAAAGGGACGATCCCCCCAGCCTGACAATAATGAGCTCAGCCACTGAACAGAGAGATGCTGTAGATTTGCGGCCTACACCTTACAGCAAAAGCCCACACTGAGGAGAAAGCACTCACAGCAGACCTCTGTCTGAGTTACCTCCCAGTCTCTGTGGCCTTCAGCTTCAACCTGATGGTCTGACTGGAAGTTTCCAGTGTGGTTACCATGACAGCGATGGAGTTTGTGACATTCACTCATGTCTGTTTAACATTTATGTAATGAGGACATCGCCTCCGACTCAGTGTCACTTAGTATTAGTGTATCTCCAGAATGTCAGCTTTAGAGGAGAGGACGCTTTTAATGTAAATCAATGGAAACAGAGATTTTTCCCATGCTATTTTGGAGCATTTCTATTGGTCCATTTATCGTGACATTTGCACAGAATGTAAATGCCAGCTGTCGAGTTCAAATAATGTAGAAAAAAATAGAACGACTTAATTAAAAAAAATATATATAAAAACACACAGCACTGGATTCTGTGCAGAGCGGAACGAGTCTGAATGTCCAAACACTAAAGAAAAAAAAGTGCTTGGCAACATAGACAGTACCATCTCAAATACAGCCAATATATCCATTATTTCTCTTTAGAGAATAATATTTACCATATTTTATATTTATTTAGGGAAAAATATCTTTACTTATTTTGCTTTGCTGATCATTTTCAAAGTCAAACTCAAAAATTAAGTAAAGTTGCGAGACATTAATACTGCTGGGTTTATTGCCAAAAAATGCATTTAGCATCTACTACTCAGGTACAACTGTTGAACCTATGGCTCTCCCAGATCACAGCAGTACTCTCCGTGGATAAAATCTTTAAGGTAGCTGTTTTTTTCTTAACTGGAACTGAGGGGCCTTGAAAAACACCCCTATAGCATTATCCCTCCTCCACCAAACATTACAGCTAGCACAGTGCTTGAACTGGAACTACACTTTGTTCTTCAAACTAGAGCTCAAGATATGATCTACTTCTTTCACAATAAAATATTCATGTTACTTTGTATTGTATGTATGATTATTAACATCTGTTCTAACGATATTTGGTGTTCTTACTAGTCAAATTACACGTATTGATAAGATAAAGGCTTTTAAACAATCAGCTTAGGTGCCTCAGAGATTTGCACAGTAGTGTGTAACACAATTGCACATACAAGCATCAGCCAGAACATTTAAACCCCCTACTGTTTCTACAGTATCTGTCCATTTGATCAGAACCAGTCAGTTTTTGTTATAACGTTATGAGAGGACCTCAGTGGGAAATACAGGGGAATATAAGGAAACTGTAGGATACATACTTTTGTTCAGTCCTGCTTTACTCTTAAACAACACACACATCGATACCCTTGAACTCCTCTATTATCAGCGCAATGGCATCCAGAGCTTTTCATTGAGGAACTAGGCCAGATCGCCGTTCCCAAACTGTGTACAAAGTTCTCGCCTCTCCTTAAACAAACAGCGGGAGATTTTCAAAGCACATTTATCTGCCTTTACCTCGATTAACAATTATATTTGCCCTTTGAGTCATGATGGCGGATGTGCTTTTCTGCTCTCTGAGTCATGTGAGAGCTGCTGTTTTCAATGCACCAGCACACACTGGGCCTTAAAAGGAAAATTCCACCCATTTCCACCAAAATTTGCACATAATTAAGCTATTAAGATGTAAACAGAGTCATTCAGAGTGGTTTGGTGTGAAACGCTCTGTTCTAGAGTTAAAACAAACGCAGGCTTGTTCACAGTGGTGGTGAATGGACGCAGAAGTCCACTTCTAAAAGCTCCCTCGCAGAAGGTTATGATGCAGTCGATGAAGTTTCTACACTTGTTATTAAATAAGCGGCCCATGATTTAGACCCGACCAGTATGATGAAGTGCAGTGAAGGTGAGACGTATCACACCACATCTCCTAAATTCCATCCTGCACTGTTATACATCCCCACACATCCCATTCAGTTCTACTGTGTGTACTGAGTTTCTAGTGTGAGTCACAGTGAAGTTTGTACGGGCTGCGCTTAATCATGAATTTGTAGTACAATTGGAATGTTAGCAGCTCGCTGTATCTGGGAATCAGTCATTCAAGCTTGTCAGGCTTACAGCTGATCCTGAAATGAGGGTCCTGGCTGGTGAGAAAAGGGGAAAGCAGTATCCTGTCCTTTGTGTCACTGCACTGGTTAGCAGAGTCGACTTGTCTGTTTTTAAAGCATGGCTCGACTACATTTCTGACCTCCTCTGCTTCTGTTCCACCTCACGAGCCCTACAGTCTTCCAACCAGTTGCCGTCCCTCACTCTCGGATGAGGTTCAAAGGTGACCGGAACCTTCTCTGCAGCTGCTCCACGACTCTGGAACAGTCTTCATACACTTTTCAGAAAGGAGTCTCACACAATGGAGATTTTTAAGTACAATGTAAAACCTATTTTGTCAGACACTTGACTCAGGCGTCTGTTCTGTCTTGGTTTGTGCTGCACTGCTATCACTTTGGTATGTTAATTTTTATCATTTGATTTGTTTTCATGTGCATGCTGCCTTTTTGGTGTTGTTGGGTGACATTATTTTGCAGCTTGGATAAGAATCAGAATCAGAATCGTTTATTTCGCCAAGTATGTCACACATACAAGGGATTTGTCTCGGTGAGGCACACGTGTATGACATGTAACAAGAACAATATTACACTAAGAGAAACACCCAACACAATACAATAAATAGAATAAAGAATAAAAATAATAAGAGTAATAAAGAGCCAGGAGAGGTTCTAATGAAATATATGAAAGTCTGTGCTTATACGTGTACAGATATTCTACACATAGTGAGTCTGAGTAGAGATATATTATATTATAAGAACTATTACTTACAGAATCTGTACAGCTGTGCTAATAAGCATTATGTTATAAAGGAGTTCCTGTAATACAGTGAGATTCAGTTCAGAGTTTGAAGTGAAGGGTGACCACTGTGGTTAATGAGAGTAACAGCTCTGGGGAAAAAGCTGTTAGCATGTCTGGTCGTACTGGTCTTGATGGTCCTGAGTCTTCTGCCAGAGGGAAGTGTCTGGAAGATGTGATGTCCAGAATGAAAGGGGGGGTCAGCTGTAATTTTGCCAGCTAGTATCCTCACCCGGCTAGTGTAGATGTCCTGAAGTGCTGGCAGATTGCATCAAATGTATATGTGAGTTAAAGACATAAAAGTGACTTGACTAGTAGTGAAGATCACTGTCTTTGTTTAGAGGGACATATTCAGTAGTAATAAATGATTATATAATATTATGTAATGAGTTATTAATGGTGAAAATGTGAAGACAGATTTGAGGTGAACATGTGGAGGTGAAGGAAAGTGATGAGTGAAGCTCAGGGACTGAGATCCTGCACAGTGGAAGAGAAGAGAATAGAAAAATAAGTAGATTGATTGACAGATAATTAAAGCTACTTCTAGTTCAAGGGTGTAGATTTGCTCTAGGCATTGGTGGGGACCTATGTATCTCGCTTTTGACACCTGTGTGTCTCCCACGCTGTACATATGACTGGAAATCTTTCCTTCCGGTTTTGGTGCTGCTAACAACCAAACGTAGCTATAGAGTCTCACATGACAGCAGGGAACGGCACAGCCAATCACACTCAAGTAGAGATCGTGATTTAACCTTTTCTGCACCTCTAGGTTAATGGGACTTTGACAGATCAGGGTTTTTTTTTTCAGGGGTAATCAAATTATTGGTGGGAATATAATATTAATTATATTTCACTGGACATTGGTGGGGACATGTCACTTCCATCCATGCTAATTCTACGCCCTTGTACTAGTTATGTTACTAATTTATATGAGAAAAAACACTGATCAGTTCAGTAGCATGTAATAAGTGGCACTTAGTATATTTAAAGTATTTATCCAGTAACTAAGCAATATCTATACATGATCATTTTTTATTAATCTATAAGTACGTTGTTTATTAACATCTTCATTTATTTTTAAGACCCTTAATGTAAAATCCTACAGGAATTGGCTGTCCAAACAGCGAACTCTCTCATAGTCTTAAAACACAGATTGAAGACCACCATCTCTTTGTGAAGCACTTGTAAGCACTGATCTACTGAACTATTGGTATGAACTATAATTGCACTTTATCTTCTAGGAGGACTGACTAATGTAGTCTTGTATTTATTATCTTTTTGTTCTGTAGGTATTCCTGTCTTGCTAGGTACTGCACTTATAGTTCGTCTACCTTATAGTTTGTTGTCCTCTTTCTAGGAATCAGGACTGGCCCTTGTTTCTCTCAGCATTTGAGCGCAAGAGTAGTTTGGACTTAAACCTGTTTGTACTAGATAGAGATACAGTACACACACTGACTGGAAACAGAGCACTTCTGTAAGTCACTCTGGACCAGACCGCCTGCTAAATGCCATAAATGTAAATCTATAAATATTTTCAGAAATTCTAGAAAAGCGTCCTGCGTTCATACCGTTGACACTCCATCAGGATGATATGTTCAAGCAGTCAGTGCCGACTACAACTTCCAACTTACGAGGTCAAGAAAAGGTCAGATTGGTCAATACTGAATGAGTACAGGGCTGCAAACTCTCACATATTGGCCATTAGACTCTAAAATATCCGATGTTGTACATATGGTCGCCCCCCCAACATCCCCCCACCTTCTCAACCCAAAAATGCCCCACCATTGGCCTGCTGAAATCTCACACAAACAAAAATAGTGGAAGTTATAAAGAGTGTTTCAGCTTGAACTGCTTTCTAAATGAGGCACAGCCAATCAGAACAGAGCGTATTTACATATATCAGTCTTAAACACACATACAGTCTGTCTAATGAAAATAAATACATTATAAAAATGTCCTTTACAGGTAAAATGTTCTTCCAATGCAGTGTTATTGACTTCCTGTGTTTATATGCTTGTTTTGAAAACCTGTACTTTATGACAGTCAGTCGTTAACCGTCTATAAAACCATATTTTGCTTCTTATCTTTTTACCATTGATCTGTTATCAGATCTTTTGTTATGACCTCTCCATCTGTAAACTAACTCAGCACTGGTCTTATCGCTAGCTCCCTGTTAGTCATGTGTATAAAACTCCACAGAGGGATCTATAGTTCCTCCATCTCCCGGTGCTGATCTCCTCTCTGGTGCAGAGGTTACAGCTCAGCCTGGTTTACTGTGTGCAGTTTCTGTGTTGTGATGTTGAAGATCAGATATCAGCACCACTGTGGGTTCAGTGGGCCTGAGTGGCTAATAAAGCTGTCTCTGTTATCAGACTCTCTCTGTGTGTCAGCCTTTTTCATCAGTGTTTTCAGTGATAACAAACCAACTTGCTTGTAGATAAATGTGTAAAAAATGATTGGACGCTAAGAAGCTGTAAATATAAAGAAAGAGATGATGACAGGTGTGTCCAGAATGAGGATGATCTAAACAGGTGGATGTAAGTAGGTCATTACATTATACACCGATCAGCCATAACATTAAACCATATCACTGTACTACACTCACTGTCCACTGTATCAGCTCCACTGATCATATAGGAGCTACACTTACAGACTGTAGTTCATCTGATTCTCTGTATACTTTATTACTCTGTTCTTTTTATGATCAGGACCCCCACAGGACCACCACAGAGCAGGTTTTATTTGGGTGGCGGATAATTCTCAGCACTGCAGTGACATTAACGTGGTGGTGTGTTAGTGTGTGTTGTGCGGGTGCGAGTGGATCAGTCACAGCAGTTGAGCAGCCCACAGTTAGGTTGGATTGAACTTTAAGGAATAAGGGTCACTGTGTTTATGCACAGACATAAAACCTACATTTTATGACCACAGTGGGGGTCAGAGGGGCCAAACTGGGGAAATGAGGCCCTCAAGAGTATCAAATAGACAATAACTCCCACCTACCACCCTCACGCCCCCACCCTCACACGCCCACCAGACACCTGCCGGCGCTGCGAGGTGTGATCCTGTCAGACCGAACAGCTCATTTTACAGGAAAACATGTGAGAGATAAGACACCTGGGGGGAGGGGGGGGCAGAGAGCGAAAGAAAGAAGCAAAAGAGATACAGAGAGAAAAAAAGATAGAAAAATAGAGAAGATAGAGATGAGAGAGAAGAGAAAGAAGAGAGAGACAGTGAGAGAGAGAAGAGAGAGAGAGAGAGAGAGAGAGAGAGAGAGAGAGAGAGAGAGAGAGAGAGAGAGAGAGAAGCAAGATAGAGAGGATAGAGAAGAGAGATAAAGAGAGAAGAGGGAGAGAGAGGAGAACAAGAGAAAGAGAGAAATACAGAGATAGAGAAGAGAGAGAGAAGGGAGAGAGGTGAGAGAGTGAGATAGGGAAAGAGAGGAGATAGAGAAATATAGAGATAGAGAAGAAAGAGAGAATGGAGAGAGGACAGAGAGAGATGGAGAGATAGACAGAGAAAAGAGAAAAAGAAAAGAGACAGTGGAGAGAGATAGTGAGAGAGAGAGAGGAGAGAGAGAGAGAGGAGAAGAGAGGAGAAGAGAGAGAGGAGAGAGATAGTGAGAGAGAGAGGGAAGAGAGAGGAGATAGATAGTGAGGAGAGAGAGGGAGAGGGAGAGAGAGAGCAAGAGAGAGAAGAGAGAAAGACAGAGGGAGGGAAAAGAGGAGAGAAAGAGAGAAGAGAGAGAGAGAGGGAGGGAGGGAAAGGGGGGGAGAGAGAGAAAGAAACAGAGGAGAGAGATAGTGAGAGAGTGAGAGAGAGAGAGAGAGAAAGGGAGGGAGGGAAAAGGGGAGAGAGAGAGAGAGAGAAAGAAACAGAGGAGAGAGATAGTGAAATACAGAGAGAAGAGAGAGAGAGGGAGGGAGGGAAAAGGGGGGGGGGAGAGAGAAAGAAACAGAGGAGAGAGATAGTGAGAGAGTGAGAAATAGTGCGTGTGTGAGAGAGAGAGCATTAAGAACAGGGTGGAGCTGCATGTGAGTAAAAGCATATTTGCTATGTAAATAAAAAATAACCTCCTGAAAAGTTGAGTCGAAAATGGAAATAACTTTTTATGAGAATTATCAATCATTTTACAGGTTTCCCAATAATTTAGCCAACCATTTAAAAACGCTGCCCTTTTACATCTTTACTACAAACACACTAATAAAAACACTCCAGAAATACTTTACTTACTTAATTACTTCAATAATGTGTTAAAGTTAAACAGAGAATTGTTAGAGTAGAGCTAAGCTCTGGCCAAAGACCAGAACAACACCAGACAATAGAGCAATAATAAAGATTTTAAATGTGTTAAAACATTTATTTTATAACATTTTACTAAATTTTGTTAATGAAATGACTAAAAATCGTAAATGTAATATAGTTTTAAACATGTTTGTGTGGGGTTAGGGCAACTTTCCGATGGGTCAGATGTCCTCCGGGTATTTCTGGGTGTATGTTAATGATCACCACTCTCATTGCCTGACTCAGCTGAGGGGAGGTGTGGCGGGGGTGAGGTCACTGCGCGGCAGTGGAAAGCTCATAGCGTTGCACATTTTAAACTTGTTTACAGTCACTGAATCCTGAGCAGCTGAGCTTAACACAGAAATCCTGTAATTCTTTATCCATTTGCCACTGTTAATGTCTACTAACACAGTAACGAGGTTTTCAATGTTATGTGAGCTGTAAGTTAATCTGCTGTGAATGCTTGCAGTTTATAGCAGCGATCCAAAGAAATCTAACTGGTTGGACGTCGTCTCCTTGTTAAAGCATTAAAACTTTAAAGCTCATCTCTGAATATTACTGGAGCCTGTTTGCGACCTACCGGACTTATTTTACACTGCAGTCCAATTTTTCCCACAGTAAAGCTGATGTGATGCTGCTTTTCCTTACTTCCCCAAGGTAACCTAATATAATCCATCTCTTTTGAATTAAGCTCTGATGAGAGACATGATACAAGTCAGCACCGCTCACCCGAATCCAAACCACTCCTACACAAAACCTGAAATTCCTCCAAAGCAGCCAACTCCAGCCCAGCAAACTGTCTAAGCTCTGCCTGTACATGCTATCTGCAGAATTTTGACGCCTCCATGCAAATACCCCGACCCCACCCCCTTTAATCTCCTTCTCCTGGATGTGCAGATTGACTGAGTCATGGTTTCGGTGAGCATTTCCTGCGCTGAATAACTGTGAACTGTTATGTTATTAAAAGATAAGTACACAATGGAAGAAAGAAGGACGATGTGAATGAAACGATCTTAATACCAGGATAAGCGTATGTGCGCAAGGAGGCGAAATACGTTCTGCAGTATCGACTGATTGCCTGGGGCCACTTTTCCAGACTCTGCTCCTTAATGCATCTCTCGGCCTTCTCCTGTTTCCCAGTGAGCATGCCTGTAATTCTATAGCTGTGGCACAGCCTTGTTTTATATTGAGTTTTCACCATGTGTGATGACCATGAACTCCCTTAGAGCATGAGCGAGAACCAAAAAGAAGAACCAAAGCTCAAAAACACTCAGCATGAGGAGGAACCACCAAGAGGGGCAAGAGTCAACCCCCCTGACAGCATGAGGAAGAACCCAACTGCATGAGGAAGAACCACCAAGAGGGGCAAGACTCAACCCCCCAACAGCATGAGGAAGAACCACTGAGAGGATCCAAGACCCAAAAAGAAAACCTGCACAAGATCTCAAGGAAGAAGTACTGAGATAAACCACAAAGCAAAAGGAGGAAATACTGAGAAGAACCAAGATCCTCCTTAGGAGCATGAGAAAGAACCACTAAGAGGGGCAAGACTCAACCCCCCCTGACATCATGAGGAAGAACCCAACTGCATGAGAAAGAACCACCAAGAGGGGCAAGACTCAACCCCCCAACAGCATGAGGAAGAACCACTGAGAGGATCCAAGACCCAAAAAGAAAACCTGCACAAGATCTCAAGGAAGAAGTACTGAGATAAACCACAAAGCAAAAGGAGGAAATACTGAGAAGAACCAAGATCCTCCTTAGGAGCATGAGAAAGAACCACTAAGAGGGGCAAGACTCAATCCCCCCCCACCCCCCACCCCCGACATCATGAGGAAGAACCCAACTGCATGAGAAAGAACCACCTAGAGGGGCTAGACTCAACCCCCCAACAGCATGAGGAAGAACCACTGAGAGGATCCAAGACCCAAAAAGAAAACCTGCACAAGATCTCAAGGAAGAAGTACTGAGATAAACCACAAAGCAAAAGGAGGAAATACTGAGAAGAACCAAGATCCTCCTTAGGAGCATGAGAAAGAACCACTACGAGCCAAGACTCAAAAAGAAGAACTCTAAGATCACGTGGAAGAACTGAGAGGAACCAACACATAAAATATAAGCTCCCTAAGAGCATGATAAGGTAGGACTATTGAGAAGAACCAAGACCTGCAAAAAGGACCTTCCTATGAGCATGAGGAAAAACTATTGAGAAGAACCAAGATTTAAAAGGAGAAACTCTCCTAGAGCACAAGGAAGAACCAAGATGATCTAAGATTACCTAAGGCTCAAAAAGAAAGATCTCAAGGAAGAAGCATAAAAAACAACCAAGTCCTCTACAACTGGAAGAACAACAGGAAGAACAACTGGTAGGAACCATTTCTCAAAACCAAAGGCCCCTAAAAGTATGAGGAAAAACTCCTGAGAAGAACCAAGACTCAAAAGGAGAAACGGCCCTAGAGCATGAGAAGATTTGCTAAGATCTAAGACTGAAAAAGAAAAACTTGATAAGATCTCGAGGAAGAAGCATAAAGAACAACCAAGACTCAAAAAAGATCTGCATGAAGTCAACATCCTATAAGATCACAAAGAAGAAATATTGAAAAGAACCATGACTCAAAAGCAGAAACTCTTTGGGAGCATGAGGAAGAACCAGAGAGAAGAACCAAAGCTTGCAAAAATTAGCTGCCTAAAAGCATGAAGAAGAAATACTAGATGACCAAGTCTCAAAACAAAAGCTCCTATGAGCATGAGGAAGAACTATTGAGAAGAACTAAAATTCATAAGGAGAAACTCCCTGAAAACATAAGAAAGAACCAGTGAGAGGAACCAAGTCTCAAAAAACCCATCGCCACAAGGACAAACTATTGAGAAGAACCAAGACTCAAAAGGAGAAACTCCCTGAGAAGCAACTAGTGAGAAGAAGCGAGACTTGAAAGTGCAACACTAATTAGCAATGGAAATTGGACTTAAGTACACAAGTATTGCAAGCTTACAAGTGAGGTTAAACAAAGGAGATCAAACAGAGGAAAGATCAGTGAGATAAGCCAATGAGAGAACTTAAGTCTTGTCCATGAGTCATAACCTCACTGCTAATAAGTCAAGTGACAAGCATTTGGTGCACTAGCTTCTCACCTGTCTTACCTGACGCTACACACTCCTACACTGTAATATGTGGCTGCAGGTTATAAGTCGTAACCAAGATATCAAACAAATACCCTTTGGCTCCTGTTAGCATGACACCTAGCATGTACCTCACACGTAAAGTTCTAACAGCATCTCCAGGAACCACAAACTAGGTCACCGCCTGAAAGAAGCTTGTTATATAATCAGAAGTGAAAAGCAGGATGGTTAGCTGTATGGAAAGACAAACTCATTCACTCTTTGAATCACAACTGGTAAAACTGGCCGTTCTCTGTAAGAACTCTGAACAAAGGGGCGTTCGATCAAAGGAGCCACAAGAGAAAGCCCCGCTCAATCTCCATCCACCCACGTGCACAGACACGGACATAAACAATAAACTCGCGACCTCGATCAGAGTACCAACCTCAGGCTGAGTCACGGGTGCTACAATAAATTCATGACCTCAATTGGAGTACCTACTTTCAATCTCCATCAGAGACTTTGGCTTCCTTTTATTTATGCAGTGGAACCACAAGCTGGACAAAGTGCTGTAGATTGAATACAACAAAAAAAAATACAATATAAATATTAGAATTACAAATACTCCTCACATTAAAAAAAGAAATTGCAGCTGAGATCAAACATCTCCTGCACACACATATTTACTTCACATCCAGAATATACACTACCAGTCAAACGTTTTAGATACACTACCAGTCAAACGTTTTAGATACACTACCAGTCAAACGTTTTAGATACACTACCAGCCAAACGTTTTAGATACACTACCAGTCAAACGTTTTAGTACACTACCAGTCAAACGTTTTAGTACACTACCAGCCAAACGTTTTAGATACACTACCAGTCAAACGTTTTAGATACACTACCAGTCAAACGTTTTAGATACACTACCAGTCAAACGTTTTAGATACACTACCAGCCAAACGTTTTAGACACACTACCAGCCAAAGTTTTTAGATACACTACCAGTCAAACGTTTTTGTACACCACCAGTCGAAAGTTTTAGATCACTACCAGTCAAACGTTTTAGATACACTACCAGCCAAACGTTTTACATACACTACCAGCCAAACGTTTTTGATACACTACCAGTCAAACGTTTTAGATACACTACCAGTCAAACGTTATAGTACACTACCAGTCAAACGTTTTAGAACACTACCAGTCAAACGTTTTAGTACACTACCAGTCAAACGTTTTAGAACACTACCAGTCAAACGTTTTAGATACACTACCAGCCAAACGTTTTAGTACACTACCAGCCAAACGTTTTAGTACACTACCAGCCAAACGTTTTATTACACTACCAGTCAAACGTTTTAGATACACTACCAGCCAAACGTTTTAGATACACTACCAGTCAAACGTTTTAGATACACTACCAGCCAAACATTTTAGTACACTACCAGCCAAACGTTTTAGAACACTACCAGTCAAACGTTTTAGATACACTACCAGCCAAACGTTTTAGTACACTACCAGCCAAACGTTTTATTACACTACCAGTCAAACGTTTTAGATACACTACCAGACAAACGTTTTAGATCACTACCAGTCAAACGTTTTAGATACACTACCAGCCAAACGTTTTAGATACACTACCAGTCAAACGTTTTAGATACACTACCAGTCAAACGTTTTAGTACACTACCAGCCAAACGTTTTATTACACTACCAGTCAAACGTTTTAGATACACTACCAGACAAACGTTTTAGATACACTACCAGCCAAACGTTTTAGATACACTACCAGCCAAACGTTTTAGATACACTACCAGTCAAACGTTTTAGTACACTACCAGTCAAACGTTTTATTACACTACCAGTCAAACGTTAAGATACACTACCAGCCAAACGTTTTAAATACACTACCAGACAAACGTTTTAGTACACTACCAGCCAAACGTTTTAAATACACTACCAGACAAACGTTTTAGATACACTACCAGTCAAACATTTTAGATACACTACCAGACAAATGTTTTAGTAGGTCTTTAATCACACGACTTCATGAGTTTGGAAGAAAGGGACTTTAGTAGGCTGAGCGCAAAATTTTTTGAATATTTGTTGCTGTTGTGTATCTGTGGTCCTGTATAATGTGCTGCTGTTGTGGCCTGAAGAGCCACTATTTCACTATTTCAATGTACACAAGTTATACTGCAGAATGACAGTAAAGGCCACTTGATGTGTGTGTGGCCCCACCCGCCTTGAACAGTTAGTGGCTTGTAGCGGTATAAATAATATAGTATTATTTCATATCTAATCTCCTGAAAACGAATATGCAGTACCTAATGTATGCAATATAATTCAGACTGGAAATTCAATAAATGACCATATTTATTTACATACAGGATTTTGCACAGTAGTATATGTAAATATATTCTATTTGCATACAAGATTTCAGCTGTTCAGTAAGATAGCAAGAGGAGACAAGGCATGTGAAGCCCCCCATACTTCTTGTTAAGACTAATCTGGGGAGGTTCGACCACTCGCGATACCTTATTATATCACCATATAATTAAGTGCTTTGAGAAAGGTCAGGTAGACAAAGTTCCATTCAGAGGCCTTTCTTTGTTGTGAGGAGCTGCTAAGTGCAGTGGGAGGCCACCTGCGATGATTCAGTCAGTGAATGAGGTTATGTGCCCCGGATTATTTCAGTTATGATGATATAATGACTGTTCCACTTCGGCTGCCAGCTGGAGGTTTAAACTCCGTCCTATTGGGTGGCGTTTAGTAGAGAATCTTCAGATATGAAGAGCCGGTCTGGACATGGCTCCCATGTTAAATGAGAAGTTTTAGCGAGGAGGAGGAGTCTGACGATTGACGACTGATATAATGGAGAGATAGAGAGAAAGAGAGAAAGAGAGAGAGAGAGAGAGAGAGAGAGAGAGAGAGAGGCACGCCTTTCCTCAGGGCCATCCCAACCGTTGGGAGTTGGGAAACTCTGGATGTGTTGCAATGCCTGATCCTTTTTCTTGTGGGAAAAGTTTACTGTGTGCCTCGGGATATTGATTTAACTCTTTACTGCAATACGTTCCTCCCTGAACCTTCTCATAGCAGCATCCTGAGAAAAAAATGAGACTTTGTATAAATGTTGTATATGCACATCATGAAAGAACATCTTCATCCTCAATTGCATCACATTTTCAATCTTTCGTTTGCAATCAATTGGGCTTTTCTGCTGTTTCATCAAAAAACAGAACAACAGATTCGATTTAAAGGTTTCATAGCATTCATTTCTTTATAAAGTCACCATATATGTCATGTAACAGCTCTGCTTAGAGCTCTGCTCCGATTGGCTGGTTTACAGCAAGATGACACAATGGTTACACCAAAGCAACATACTGAAATAAACCATATGAAATGAAACTTTGTGTGAATAAGCTCCGCCCCCATACTATTTAGTTAGCTATGTTAGTTACTCAGAGTTTACTGGTATGGAACGTTACCTATACCAGCTACTCGCTTTCATCTGGACATCAAACACACAGTAGATTAAAGGTGTCTCAGTGAAACTTTTAGTTTAAGATGATCTGCTTCAACCAGCACACAGTGATCCACTCACACAGCATGGCTGCTACTTATAGGTCACTGTTGGAGGTTGTGATGCTAATAAAGGTGGAGCTGCTCATCTATTCAGTCTCTTCAGTGTTAAACGCTGAGCTGAAGCTGCTCCATATTGTTCAACTGTTTGAAAGACTGTCTGGAGTGAAATGACATTCAGGATCTTCTGGTGTCTGTACAAGCTGAAGCATTTAAGGTGGAACATTAGTTTAGAAGCTGTCCGAAGTGAAATCTAAAGCTAACAGCTTTGAACGAAAGCTGGGAGCTGAAGTTCCTCTTCGTCAGCTCGTTTTGCAAATGGAACGGAACCACTGTACACAGTGCTGCAGTAACATTCCAGCACCTGTGGAAGCTGCATCATTTAAGGTGGAATATTCAGTTAAGAACCTGATGAGCAGAAGCACCTCACTGAGCTCTCAGAACAATGGGCAGACCACCCCAGAGTCCAGAACCTCAACAAAACTGAACATGTTTGGGGTTATTTGGATGGTGAGAAGCAGAAAAGGCTGAACTTTGGAGGTGAGTCTCTTTGAGCCAAGGGTGTAGAATTAGCATGGACGGAAGTGACTATAAAAAGCGATATATATATCGAATATAAAGCGATTATTGAATTGTCCCCACCAATAATTTGATCCCCTCCAAAGAAAACCCCAGATCTGTCAATGTCTCGGTAACATAGAGGTGCAGAAGGGTCTTAAATCACGTTCTCTACTCAAGTCCTACCGCCCCGTAATACATATGGCCAGTGTTATTGGCTGTACCTTTCCCTGCTGTCACGTGAGACAGCTACGTTTGGTTGTTATCAGCACCAAAACTGGAAGGAAAGCTTTCCAGTCATATGAGACTCACTGTGCAAGACACTCATGGTGCAACGTGGGAGACACATGGGTCACTTAAAGTCACTTAAAGTCTAGTTCACTAACGAAATGAGTCAATAATAGTAACGTTAATGGCAGTACTAGGCTTTGGTGCACAGCATACAGCAGGCTAACATTGTCTATAGCTAGATTCCTGGGTCCCCACCAAAGTCAAGAGCAAGTCTATGCCCTTGCTTTGAGCTGTAATTAAGGAAAACACTAAACACTCAAACATCTGATATTATATTTAATGGTTAAGACTTACTGAGTAATTCTCTGTTAATTATATGCTATAAATTAATATCCTATATATATATATATATATATATATATATATATATATTCATAGTAGGTGAAACAGCCCCATCCACTTATAGTTTCACAGCTCATTTCACAACGCAACCCAGTCAGAGCAGTACGAGTGTGTGAACATCCCTGAGGAGCACTGCAGCGTTACAGTAACAGGTAAGGCATCCACAGGAAGTTTGCGGTGAAAGTGACTGCAGTACCACAGCACTGAATCACACATTCATTCTGTTCCACCAGTTCTGAACCCCCCCCCCCCCTCTCCCTTTCTTTCTCTCTCTCTGTCACTCAACAAAGGAGTGTTTCATCATCTGCTGTTTGCACAAGGGCACAATCTTTACTGTCAAACTTATAAAGCCACTCCAGGGCACACCTACACAGATTAATGTCTTATGTGCTTATTCAAGCCTCAAAGAAACACACACTCGTATCAGTCACATCTCTCACTCGTTACCTCATACACTGAGATTCAGCTGAAGCTGCTTCCTGAGGACTTGTGTTCATTTCAGCTGGGGTGAAAAAATAAAAACCCTCTCAACTACTTATTAATTCATTATTTAAAATAAACTAAAAGCTACTTCCGTGGAGTGTTACCGTGTTTGACTGGAACTTTCAAGTTCTTTTCAGCTTGGACAAACTCCCAGCTGCTGCTGTTTACTTTACAAGATAAGAGTCAGTGAGGCAAGTTACTCCTCCAGCACTAGAAAAGTGAATACCGGTTAGAAGACAAACATTTCAGAGTAACCTGGAACAGCGCCATCCATGCCTTTATTGACTGAGAGCTCATATTCTACAGGCTTATTGCTCAAAATTGGGCTGTTCTGAACATTAAGTACTTCCTCTGGTTTTGGTTTGACGCAGAACAGCAGTGAGAGAAACGATAATTTTTGGCTCATTTTCACTGAAAAGTTGAAAAGAACTGTTTTAAAACGTTTGGCTGGTAGTGTATCTAAAACGTTTGGCTGGTAGTGTATCTAAAACGTTTGACTGGTAGTGTTCTAAAACATTTGACTGGTAGTGTACTAAAACGTTTGGCTGGTAGTGTACTAAAATGTTTGACTGGTAGTGTTGTAAAAAGTTTGACTGTAAGTGTACTAAAACGTTAGACTGGTAGCGTACTATAACATTTGAGTGGTAGTGCACTAAAACGTTTGGCTGGTAGTGTACTAAAAAGTTTGGCTGGTAGTATTCTAAAACGTTTGTTTGGTAGTGATACTAAAACGTTTGACTGGTAGTGAATCTAAAACGTTTGGCTGGTAGTGTATCTAAAACGTTTGGCTGGTAGTGTACTAAAACGTTTGGCTGGTAGTGTATCTAAAGCGTTTGACTGGTAGTGTTTCTAAAACGTTTGACTGGTAGTGAATCTAAAACGTTTGGCTGGTAGTGAATCTAAAACGTTTGGCTGGTAGTGTATCTAAAACGTTTGGCTGGTAGTGTACTAAAACGTTTGGCTGGTAGTGTATCTAAAACGTTTGACTGGTAGTGTTTCTAAAACGTTTGATTGGTAGTGATCTAAAACGTTTGACTGGTTGTGTATCTAAAACGTTTAGCTGGTAGTGTATCTAAAACGATTGGCTGGTAGTGTATCTAAAACGTTTGGCTGGTAGTGATCTAAAACGTTTGTCTGGTAGTGTACTAAAACGTTTGACTGGTAGTGTATCTAAAACGTTTGTCTGGTAGTGTACTAAAACGTTTGACTGGTAGTGTATCTAAAACGTTTGGCTGGTAGTGATCTAAAACGTTTGGCTGGTAGTGATCTAAAACGTTTGACTGTAGTGTATCTAAAACGTTTGACTGGTAGTGTATCTAAAACGTTTGACTGTAGTGTACTAAAACGTTTGACTGGTAGTGTACTAAAATGTTTGGCTGGTAGTGTACTAAAATGTTTGACTGGTAGTGTATCTAAAACGTTTGACTGGTAGTGTATCTAAAACGTTTGGCTGGTAGTGTATCTAAAACGTTTGTCTGGTAGTGTGTATATATATATACTAACATATGATAGAAAGCATATGATAGAAAGCATTAATCATATATGGATGACATATATTCCTTATATACCAACTCTGTGTTATGTAATATATTTTATATAAATTGTATGCATTCATTATATATATATATATATATATATATATATATATATATATATATATATATATATATATATATATATATATATATATAATGAACAAAGTAACATGAATATCTTATTGTGAAAGAATCTTGAGCTCCAGTTTGAAGAACAAAGTGTATTTTCAGATTTCGTCTGGATGCCCCAGACATTGTTGAACACAACAGCTGTTCTTTATTATTCTGTGAAAGTTTTATGATGAACAGACCAATAGAAATGCTCCAAAATCACATGTAATAAAATAAACTCACATTAAAAGTAAGGAAAGTGTTTGTCCTCTCCTGTAAAGTTACTTGTTTTTCTTTCGACAGTGACGATCCATATATGACTAATATAAATTATATAAGGGGAAAAGCATATATGCATATATATGTTATATATCTGAAATCCCTGTGTAACTGTACATCACACTTTCAGAGGAGCTGTAAGTTGTGGCTGGAAACAAAATCACACAAAATGGCCCAACAGAACTATTCAGGAATTCAGGATCGCAGCCGGATTCCTTCTGTTGATTGACAACTTTATTTGCATAGATTTTTCATAGTGTGCATGTGCAGATCTGAAATGTGCACATGTTTTGCATGTGCAACGTATAAAATGTATTCAAAGCACTACTTTACTGAGTGATAACTGTCACTGTGTTTCATTTTTAATTTGATGGTACATGTAGGATATGGAGTGTGGTCTCCACTGGAAATAACTCATTCTCTGAGCTCGGAGCAATCTGAGGAAACCTTTTAATGTAATCAGACCGTGTGGGTTAAAAGCAGTGGGAGGGAATAAGGACCTTCGGAGACGTCATAATGATTTCTGAGAAGTAAATAATGTGTGTCTGTAATTTGTAGTTCATTTTTATACAGAATCCTGTCTTTAAACTCTGCACGCATACAGTGATACTCGTATTTCACCTTTTCAGTGTCAGGTTTTCTGTCAGAAACATAGGGCCCTGTGATGATGCATCCCGGACCTCCTGTACAGGAGTCACAAAGTCCCAGGGTAGAATAAGGCGAAGTGGTATAGAGGGTGTACTAGATGCTGTTATAATGCACTGCCTCTTTATTTCTGGGCACACTGTAACTGCAACATCCCCATGTATACATTTGTCTACACCAGCGGTGTTTAATTAGAGTTCATTAAGGTCCAGTTAGAAGAGATTTTCTCAGGCCAAAGTCCGGACCCTCATAATTTCTAACGTGTGTTATGATTCAGTGGTGTATCCTGTTTACTGAAGTAGTCTAGTATCAGCATCTTATACCATCAGCTACTGAAACACCAACACACCACACATACCGTTCAGTATATTTCAGTATATTTACTGTTTAAATGCTGAACTTAATAAATGTTTTTTTCATCACTTTAAGTAAAAACAAGAGCTACATTGGTCTGTAAGTTTACTGTGCCGCAAAGCCTGTATACCATAAAGACACGAAAAGCTCCACCTCTTAAAATTAACACTGTCAACATTAAATGCTTCTCAATAGATTATCAGTTTGGGTCCGCATTGTACAACGTCTGGGTCCGGACCCTGATTGTGGCCCACCTATTAATGACCTCTGGTCTACACTGTACATGCACATCCATCTTTACTGTTCTTGCCTACCTTTAAGATATATTTATATATTTAATCCACATGTACTTGTGTGTGTGTGTTTATATATTATATATATATATACATAGATACATACACACACACACACATATACATATATACACACACACACATACATATATATGTATATACACATACATACATATATACATACACACATACATATATATAAATACATACGTACATACATACATATATATGCACATCCATCTGTACTGTTGTTCTTGCACACTTTTAAGATATATTTATTTATTTAATCCACATGTACTTGTGTGTGTGTATATATTATATATATACATAAATACATACACACACACACACATATATACATATATATATATATATATATATATATATATATATATATATATATATATATATATATATATATATATATATCCGTACATACATACATATATATGCACATCCATCTGTACTGTTGTTCTTGCACACTTTTAAGACTTGTGTGTGTATATAAGATGCTGGAACAATCCAATTTCCCTAACTGGGTTTAATTAACTGTTATTTTATCTTATATCCTTTCTCCTGTCTCCAAAACCTGTACAGGACAGTAAACAAAACCTTAACAGTAAATGCCCACCCCCCCCAAGTGATTTTGACCATTTTGCCCGGTACTCTGTTTATCATGAAATTTTAAACTAGGAGGAAAAAGTCAGAAAGAACACAAATGGAGATTCAAGGATTTCCGTTCTGATTAGATGGTGCACCCCGTTCATACAGGTACTTTTATTTGTGGCCCAGTGTTAATTATACATGCAGCTCATTTTTAACCAAACGAATTTCCATTTTACAGCAACAACTTAAGTGTTGCAGGGACCATGGACGACTTACACCGGTTTCTCTGATCCAGAATTAGACTAAACACAGACCAAAGAGGATTTCAAATTTCTCACTGACAGTTTAGTCTACAACTAGGCCTAAACCATGTCTGGGAAACTACCTGTACACATCCAGAAGTCTGTAGGCAGCAGTGTTTCTTCAGAAATTATGGGTATTAATTGGAAACAGCCTCTACTCCTCTGAGAAGGCTTTACACAGTTGGTGTTGGGACATTACTACGAGGATTTGATTGCATTCAACATTCACAAGAGCATTAGTGAGGTCAGGTACTGATGTCTGGATCACTCCAGTTCTACACAGAGATACTGGATGGAGGTCCATCACTGCAGAGAACTCAGTTCCACAGCTCCACTGGCTTAATACGTCTATAGCCCACGCTTGGCTTTGGGCATGATGACCTCCCCGCTAAATACTGGTCATTAAATGAACTGATCTTAAATGTAGGCAATCAGTTTCCCCACACATGGACTGGGTGTAGTCCAGCACTAGTGGACTGAGAACCCAAACCCACATTTGTTATTTTACAGATTGGCAGGTAATCTGCTAATCGTCTACCAATTAAATAAGACATTAGGTGACAGTAAAATTGATACATACAAACTCAAATAAATGTTAGTGTGTGTTACAGGTTTCAGATAAAACATTTGGAAAATCTTAGCACAAGTGAAAATTCTTGTTGAGGTCTCTTGTTTCTTATTTTTGAAGGCCTAGCTCTACAGAGGATGAATTAGGTTTGGGCCATAGTTCTTAAATTTAAACATATCATCGCCGTCCATAGAAAAACAACTATCTCCAAAATAGCAAAGAGAAGAAAACTGTCTTTACTTTTAATGTAGACCAATAAAACCTGATTTTTATTTTTTTTTAAGCATTTCTATTGGTCTATTCATTATAAATTGTTTACACAATGTAAAATAAGTCAATGAAACCAATAAAATAAAACATTAAGTAAAAAAAAACATACATCACGCAAATTAACCTAGTTAAAACAAGCTCATCATTAACAATTTGGACAAAATAGTTAAATTTGAGAAGATTTGTCAAGATCTAATTTTGGTGTAGCTGCTCCAGACCATCCTATTCCATTGGTCAGTGCTTCTTCCATGGACATTACACAAGCTGTGTCATTATGGCGGGCATTGAGAAGCAGCTGTTTTCACTCATTAGAAGATCTATATAGGTAATTTGAACATATAGTGCATCATATCGTGACTCACATCCATAAAAACTGAGCACTATATGGTTCTTCCTGTTCATACATTCCTGGAAACCCAATACCTGCATGTTCTCAACCACAAGCATGCCACCAGTCCTCCTGATTGGCTGGTCTGGGCATGACTGGAAGACCAAAGAGCAAACGCCCACACTGCGTTTTATGACAAGTCAGTATTATTCTACTGGGTCGCTTACATGCTTACCGTGTGAAACATTGAAATGGCCTGTTTACCCGGCGCTGTGACATGGGTCTAAACTTTGAAGCTGCCGCCAGCCAATCAGGTGCCTCCGTTGGTGTGATATGCAATCTGTATGCTATCACTCACTGCTGCTCAGAATAGCATTACTATGAAGAGCAGATATGCTAGAGATAGGCAGCTGGGTACACGTGTGAGTGTGAGAAGGTTTCCCAATACCACTAAAGCCTTTACCAAGCTGTAGGCTGAGATGTAAAAGAAAACGGGGGTGGGGGTAATGAGCGTTGGTGCTATTTCTCTCCAACATGAAGAGAAAATCATATAGTGTTTTTTTAGGGCGCATGATGGAAACTCTCTAACTGTTTTAATCGAATACTACTCTAAATGGTTTATTCTACTGAATTAGTTCAATTGGCACTCCTAAAGTTAGCAGCTATTTAAAAAAAAACATAGAGGTTTTCAAATATTTGACATTATGTTCCAATTTAAACTTATTAAACTTTTAATGTATTTTTTTGTGTTTTTTTAATGGAAGTTAGAAGATTTATGTCTATCATTTATGCTGATCATAAATATGATTTTTATATACATTTTTAAAAATTAGTTTTAGTTTGTAGGTGGAGCCTTATTTTAGCCCCACCCCTGCATTTCAGAGAAGGATGTGGGACTGCATCCCTATCCCTCATGGCCATATGGTGGCCATGAGGTGACCCCAAATGTCCACAAAGTCTTGAAATTATTGGAACATTAAGACCTGTCACTACTGAAACACACCTTTTCTGCATTTTGTGTGTTAATGAAAATTATGATGATTTCATGTGTGTACAACTGTGTTTGTTAGTCACATACTGGTAAATGTTTTAAGTTATGCTTAAAATTAGTTAAAATCGTCACTGCAGAAAAATATATAAACACAAATAACTTATAATATCTCTCAAAGCAAAAGGGTTTAGTCTAAAATTAACTCTGACTTTAAACTTATCTGGTGTAATGATCTATATACAGTCAGTAACTGTAAACCTGCAAAGTTGTTG
Organism: Megaleporinus macrocephalus; assembly: GCA_021613375.1. NCBI lineage: Eukaryota > Metazoa > Chordata > Actinopteri > Characiformes > Anostomidae > Megaleporinus > Megaleporinus macrocephalus. The sequence goes on along the minus strand of CM038704.1, from coordinate 8,017,239 downwards.
CCCAGTTCTGAAGCTGAAATTCACACCATACTGGACTGAGAACTGAAAAATGGTGAAAATCAAAAAAATATTTACACAAAATAAATATGAAAAGGGTTACAGTGTGTATCTTCAGAATACGCCATGAAATTCAGCATCCTCACAACAAAAGCAGCTGATCCTCCAGCACAAATTCCGTTATTGTTAGTAACTATGAATCATTTTGTTTTATAAGGTGAGTGTACAGATGCCGTCAGCATGCCTGCTTTTATTTTATGCCTCTGTTGTTTTGCTATGTTCTGAGTCATGTTTTCAGGCGCTGTCAAACCTGCGGCGGAGAGGTTCTTGGGTGTCTTGATGTTTCACATGAACAGAGACTCTAAACCCACCAAACTTCTACAACTACTATTGGCACTCTGCATTCCACTAGGCAGACTTCTCCTGAATACATCCACCAAATCCACATCCGTCTGTCAGACTGCCAGAGAGTGAAGCATGAGTCATCACTCCAGAGAACATGTTTCCACTTCTCCAGCATCCAGTGTTGGTGCTTTACACCCCTCCAGCCAACGCTTGGCATTGTACATAATGATCCTAGGCTTGTGTGCAGCAGCTCAGTCAAGGAAACCCATTCTATGAAGCTTCTGAAGCCTGTAGAGGCAGTCTGGAACTCGGCAGCCCTGCTCTGAGAAATTGATTGGTGCACCTCTTCATCTCAGAGCTGTTGTTAATGCTTCCATTTCACTGTCCAGGGCAGATCTTCGTGACTTGGGCTAAAGGTTGCATCCTATCCTAGGACACAGTTGCATTCACTGAGCTCTTCAGTACATCTCATTCTACTCACCATGTCTGTCTACGTCTATGTACTTGGTTATATACACCTGTTAGCAATGGGAGTGTCTGAAATACCTGAACTTGATAATTAGGAGGAGTGACCACACACTTTTTTTAGCCAGGGAGTCCCTAATTAATGAATAGGAAGCCATAACTAAAAATATAGCCAAGTCCAGAATGATGAACAGAACTGTAGAAGAAAAGTGATCCCAGAATTTTAAACGACACAGAATCTCTGCATTTCCCACCAAAGCAAACCTCAAATAAAATAAAGTTCAACAAAGTCTTTCCAGGAACAATACCACAGGAACTTCACAGCGCAATTCTGAGTCAAACACTGACACGGCAGCGTATAGCTGAAACTGAGGCTTGTGTATAGACTGTGGGCATTAGTTTGGACAATTTTAGCCATTCAACAGGATTTTCCAGTACGGCAGAATGACCACTATTGGATAATGGGAGGAATTAAATGACTGATGTTACTGGAGAGAAAAGTTATACCGGGTTGCTTAAAGCTTTTGGTAAATGTTCTAACGCAGGCCAGACAGCACTGACAAGTGCAGTTCATTTAGAAATTAAAACATTATCATAATCTTTAAAGAGGGCTGCTAAGGATACCATTCAACCTAATGAGAAACTGTAGAATGTGGACTCAGTTCATATCACAATTCTCTAAATGAGAGTTATGAATTCAAACTAATGAGTTTATACCACAATACCTACATTTAGAGAGTTACACATTCATACTAATGACAGACTGTAGACTCAGTTTATATAACAATACCTACATTTAGAGAGTTACACATTCATACTAATGACAGACTGTAGACTCAGTTTATATAACAATACCTACATTTAGAGAGTTACACATTCATACTAATGACAGACTGTAGACTCAGTTTATATAACAATACCTACATTTAGAGAGTTACACATTCATACTAATGACAGACTGTAGAAATAAGTTTATATAACAATACCTACATTTAGAGAGTTACACATTCATACTAATGACAGACTGTAGACTCAGTTTATATAACAATACCTACATATGGAGAGTTATACATTCAAACTAATGAGTTTATACCACAATACCTACATTTAGAACAAGCTATACAATTATCCTAATTACAGACTGTATACTCAGTTTATATAACAATACCTACATTTAGAGAGTTACACATTCATACTAATGACAGACTGTAGACTCAGTTTATATAACAATACCTACATTTAGAGAGTTACACATTCATACTAATGACAGACTGTAGAAATAAGTTTATATAACAATACCTACATTTAGAGAGTTACACATTCATACTAATGACAGACTGTAGACTCAGTTTATATAACAATACCTACATATGGAGAGTTATACATTCAAACTAATGAGTTTATACCACAATACCTACATTTAGAACAAGCTATACAATTATCCTAATTACAGACTGTATACTCAGTTTATACAACAATACCTACATTTAGAGAGTTACACATTCATACTAATGACAGACTGTAGACTCAGTTTATATAACAATACCTACATTTAGAGAGTTACACATTCATACTAATGACAGACTGTAGAACTCAGTTTATATAACAATACCTACATTTAGAGAGTTACACATTCATACTAATGACAGACTGTAGACTCAGTTTATATAACAATACCTACATTTAAAGAGTTATACATTCAAACTAATGAGTTTATACCACAATACCTACATTTAGAACAAGTTATACAATTATCCTAATTACAGACTATAGACTCAGTTTATATAACAAAACCTACATTTAGAGTTATACATTCATCCTAATGACAGACTGTAAACTCGGTTTATATAACAATACCTACATTTGGAGCAAGTTATACAATTATCCTAATGACAGACTGTAGACTCAGTTTATATAACAATACATACATTTAAAGAGTTATACATTCAAACTAATGAGTTTATACCACAATACCTACATTTAGAACAAGTTATACAATTATCCTAATTACAGACTATAGACTCAGTTTATATAACAAAACCTACATTTAGAGTTATACATTCATCCTAATGACAGACTGTAAACTCGGTTTATATAACAATACCTACATTTGGAGCAAGTTATACAATTATCCTAATTACAGACTGTAGACTCAGTTTATATAACAATACATACATTTAAAGAGTTATACATTCAAACTAATGAGTTTATACTACAATAACTACAATTAGAGCAAGTTATACAATTATCCTAATTATAGACTGTAGACTCAGTTTATATAACAATACCTACATTCAGAGAGTTATACATTCAAACTAATGAGTTTATACCACTGTACCTACAATAAGAGTGAGTTATACATTCAAACCAATAAGTTGAAATCACTACACCTATATTTAGAGCGAGTCATACATTCAACCTAATGATAAACTGTAGAATTCAGGTTATATAACAATACCTACATTTAGAGTTATACGACTGATGTTACTGGAGAGACAAGTTATACAGTTTTGCTAAAGGGTTTTGGTAAATGTTCTAATGAAGACCAGACAGCACTGACAAGCGCATTTCATTTAGAAATTAAAATATTATCCACAGGAGTCAGCGTCTGGTTTCTGACACAGAAAAAAATATATTTAGAATGAAGCTTTTTTGTTTTAAAGCACTGAGGACAAAATGTACTGCGTCTATTAATATATTATTATAATTGTCAGACTTTGAACATAATGTACACTTTGAGCAGTAAACGTTCAGTCTGAGCTGACATTACTTTTATTTCCAAAGAAAAAAAACAGTTTTCCTGACATTCTTAACTTGAAGTCAACCCAAAGGTCTATTTCTAGTCATCATATTTCACTAAAGCTGATTGTAATGAAGACACATCTTGGAGAACGATATGAATCATGTGGTAAAAGGTTCATCTTTGAGGCTTCTTGTTGGAAAACCAGAATATTTCAAATAATACAAACGCGCAGGCCCAATACTAATAGTTTGGAGACGACGGCAGACCTCCAGCGCTGACCATTTCACTCTGAACTTGACCTCCTGCGTGTGCAATCCGTTAATTATTAATCCCTCGTTATCACACTTCAAACACACAGTGGCTCCTGCAGCGGCCTACGCAGCTTGAAGTGGCTTTGGTCGGCACATGGTTGATATTGTGCCTTCTCTTAGTTCATATCTGATATTTCCACTCTCCTGAAGTGTGGACAGATTTGGTTTCACTCAGGGAGTGATCGCTGGTCATTGTGTCATAAGAACAGCTGCCTGTGACACCAAATGACCCGACTGAATGGCTAGACGTCATCGTGATGAGGCAGAGACGCAGCCCTGATTCTAATATTAGATTTCTGTCCTGTCCCATCATCCACTGAGTTACTGTGAGAAGCGTACTGCGTCCCTGATCTCATCTGAGTCTGAGCTCTGTCTGAATGAGCCTGCTGGGAAATGAGACGTGGCTGAAATGACCTCAGATGGAGATCAAAAGACCACTTTGCTGTTTTACCTGCGATTATGAATTTTTATGGGCACAACACATTGACGTGCCGTTCTCAACAAAGATCGACACAGACACCCGGCTTTATTTAGCTTTTGAGTTTAGCTTTATGTTAAATAGCTACTGTTGCAAAGTTGGGTAATCTCTAAAGAATCCCATTCAACCTAATGAGAAACTGTAACTCAGTTTATATCTCAATACCTACATTTAGAGTTATACATTCAACCTAATGAGAAACTGTAACTCAGTTTATATCTCAATACCTACATTTAGAGTTATACATTCAACCTAATGAGAGACTGTAACTCAGTTTATATACAATACCTACATTTAGAGTGAGTTAAACATTCAACCTAATGAGAAACTGTAACTCAGTTTATATCTCAATACCTACATTTAGAGTTATACATTCAACCTAATGAGAGACTGTAGAACGCAACTCAGTTTATATACAATACCTACATTTAGAGTTATACATTCAACCTAATGAGAGACTGTAGAACGCAACTCAGTTTATATCACAACACCTACATTTAGAGTTATACATTCAATCTAATGAGAAACTGTAACTCAGTTTATATCACAATACCTACATTTAGAGTTATACATTCAACCTAATGAGAAACTGTAGACTCAGTTTATAACACAATACCTACATTTAGCGTTATACATTCAACCTAATGAGAAACTGTAGACTCAGTTTATATATCACAATACCTACATTTAGAGTTATACATTCAACCTAATGAGAGACTGTAGAACGCAACTCAGTTTATATAACAACACCTACATTTAGAGTTATACATTCAAGCTAATGAGAAACTGTAACTCAGTTTATATACAATACCTACATTTAGAGTTATACATTCAACCTAATGAGAGACTATAGACTCAGTTTATATATCACAATACCTACATTTAGAGTTATACATTCAAGCTAATGAGAAACTGTAACTCAGTTTATATACAATACCTACATTTAGAGTTATACATTCAACCTAATGAGAGACTATAGACTCAGTTTATATATCACAATACCTACATTTAGAGTTATACGTTCAACCTAATGAGAAACTGTAGACTCAGTTTATATATCACAATACCTACATTTAGAGTTATACATGCAATCTAAGGAGAAACTGTAACTCAGTTTACATCACAATACCTACATTTAGAGTTATATGTTCAACCTAATGAGAAACTGTAGACTCAGTTTATATATCACAATACCTACATTTAGAGTTATACATTCAAGCTAATGAGAAACTACTCAGTTTATATCACAATACCTACATTTAGAGTTATACATTCAACCTAATGAGAAACTGTAGACTCAGTTTATATATCACAATACCTACATTTAGAGTTATACATTCAACATAATGAGAAACTGTAGACTCAGTTCATATTTCAATACCTACATTTAGAGTTATACATTCAACCTAATGAGAGACTGTAGAACGCAACTCAGTTTATATAACTATACCTACATTTAGAGTTATATGTTCAACCTAATGAGAAACTGTAGACTCAGTTTATATCACAATACCTACATTTAGAGTTATACGTTCAACCTAATGAGAAACTGTAGACTCAGTTTATATATCACAATACCTACATTTAGAGTTATACATTCAACCTAATGAGAAACTGTAGACTCAGTTTATATATCACAATACCTACATTTGGAGAATTAAGCACTAAAAATAATGGGTTATACATTAAAAACCCATAAGTTCAAATCACCACACCTACAATTAGAGCGAATTATACATTCATCCCAGTAAGAAACTGTAGACTCTATACCTACATTCAAAGAATTTACACAGTAATGAACAGCAGATAAGCTATGAAGACATAGAGCACTCCATACATGGACTCAAATGAGGAGGAACATTTTGATGCATTTTTTTTTATGATGAACTCTCTCATGACTGTAACGATTTTCATTTCTGAGATCCTGCTGGTGTGAGTTTATGCCAGTTTTCTCCCTTTCAATGATGCATACAAACATTATTTGAAGGTTAACAGCTCCACAAATCTAAAAACCAAATCACCCCCCACATCACCAACCTGTGTGAAATGCTTTTACCTTAAGGAGGGAAGTGACGCTCAGCCAAGCTTCTGCTTTTGTTAGCTTGCTGCTCGTTGATTTATTCTTTATTCTCCAGCGAATGTCTGTCCGGAGTAGCCTAAAACTCCAAGTAGTTTAGTTTCAAACACATTCAGGAGCAGTACAGTAGCTGAAAGACCTCCATTGGTGGAACTTCTCACCATTTAAAAGCTGTATTGGAATAAGAGAGCTACAGTGGTGGAGCAGGTGGGCTTTAACTTATAACTATAGATAGTTTGAAGAGGAGTCGCAGGCTAACGTCTTGTTAACATGTTAAATTGGACGCAGCGGCTGTGAATATTATCTGATTATAACTTATTATAACCAATTATAAAAAGATTTTTTTGCCATTACAGCAAAAGGAGCGCCAGGATTTAGTGCTGCATGTCTGCTAGAAATGTAATTGGGCAATGGGCTCAGCTGCTGACGTCGGCGGAGCTCGGCCAGAGCTCTAGATCTAAAGCCTGAGCAGCAGTTCTTCCACACAGTCAGGAACAGAGAGGAAGTGGAGTATGTCTGTTTACAGGCTGAGGAACTCTGGGCTTGGTGAGCTGCACACGCTCCAAACCCAGAGGGAGTCTGTCGGGGGATTCTGACTAACGGTCCTTCCTGGTAATGAACACACAGCCGCCCCCCCAACACAAGCGCCCAAACACCAAAAATACAAACACTCAGTGATCGCGGTGGGCAGCTGGAGTTCACATGCTCCCCAGAGAACAATCGGTCATTTCCATCTGACACAGAATGAGTTGGATAACCTAAACGGAAATTAGCGCTCACAGACAGAGCAGCTCTGAGAAACCAGCCAGCGTACTCAGACGAACACTAACAACACTGTCATTATCCTGATGTCGGCAGATAACAGCTTATCCAAGCAGTCGTGTGGCTGGCATAGCACAATATATCAGATTAAAGCCTGCATTATTCAACAAATCCCATAAAGACGCCTGGATTTCAGCCAAATGATCAGGTTATTCAGTGCATATGTACAGTTAATCTGTTAATCTGTTAATGTCTTTTGTTTTCTACATCTGCGGATGTGTGTACACATAGCCAGAGGAAAAGCCTCCCCACCCCTGTGCCAACACTTCGTTTAACACCTGCACCAACACATTTATGGCCTATTTTAAATCTGATTATTATTAGCTTATTAGGTTGGAAGGACAGTCATCAGTAAAGCCTACATAAAACACAGTTTCTGCCAATATTCTTATTAATACCACAACCAAGCTAAACATGTCACATCCTTCTTCCTTGGTGGACATCTGTAGATGGGCATGAGTGACAGATTTAGAAAGAAATCCAATTATTAATGGACTTTGAATGCAAGGTTTCCTCATCGAATTTCTGAATGTTGCACATTATCACTTTGCAGTTACAGATTTTTGTATTTAGTGTGCAGATCAAAGGAGTGAACAGCGTCTCACACGGAGATGCAGTCATACCAAAACATCCCAGTCAGATCTGACGATGCTGAACTGCTGATTTGTTTCCTCACCCAGTCACTCATCTGTATCAGTCTGTGTCAGTCTGTGGCATGACTGGATGCCTAAAGAGAAAAGAAAGAAGGATACCAGTTAGCAGCTTGCTAAAGGGCGTCATGCTCTATGTGTTTGATCAGGTTTCAGAAAACTACACGTAGGTTTGATTGTCTGGAGGTAGAACGTTGTGTAGGACATTTCTGGTGTGATGACATGAACATGCTGTAGTGCATCTGTTTCACTGTATACTTTGTTACCCATTGGACCCCCACAGGGCCGCTAAAGAGCAGGTATTATTTGGGTGGGTGGATCATTCTTGCCACTGCAGTGACACTTACATGATGGTGGTGTGAGTAGATCAGACACAGCAATATTGCTGGAGTGTTTAGTCCACCAACCAGCAACATCCAGCCAACAATGTCCTGTGGGCAGCGTCCTGTGGGCAGCGTCCTGTGGGCACAGATGAAAACCAACAAGAGGACCATAAACTGTGCAGCAGCAGATGAGCTACCTGAACTTTACATCTACAAGGTGGACCAACAAGATAGGAGTGTGTAATAGAGTGGACAGTGAGTGGACACAGTGTTTAAAAGCTCCACTACTATTTACATGGTCTACCATAGAACTACAGTCTGTAAGTGTAGAACTACAAAGTGCTCCTATATGGAATGAGAGAGTGCAACAGACTGTGAATGGCTGAGAGAGGCCCCTGTCTCCAGGTTCAGCATGTTAAACAGACACCTGGGAACCCTCACGTGCATTCAGACTTGTGTGTGTGTGTGTGTGTGTGTGGAGGGGGGGGGTGCTTAGGTGGGGGGGTGCTGACAGACTAGTCAAAGAAGGTGTGTGTGTGGGGGGGCGGGGAGGGATTGCAGGAGGGAGTTGCAAGAAGATCCAAATATCTGCGTGGGAGAATGGGACAGCTTCCAACTTGCACTTGAAGGTGTGGGGGGTGGGTTGGTATTTGGGGGGGGGGGGGGTGGCATTCTGTCACTTGGTTTTTTCAGGGAACTGTGTAAACGGGTCTTCTCATGTTCTTCAGTGGAAATGGAACACGTTCCTTGCACATGACCAGCAGCCTCGGCATTTGCTCCTCCTCACTCCAGCCCATTGGCTCACTGGTTTGACCAATGCTGGCGTTTCTTCACACTAGGAAGTGGCCGGCCCCTCTGCACCGAAACCACAGAAATCTAGAAGTACAGTGAGCTGCAGCAGCTGCCGGCCCCCTCCCGGGTAGGATAAGCATAACTGTTGAGATTAAAGTCTTTGGGAAAATGAATAACTTCTACAGCTGATGAAAGTAAGAAACACTAAGTTTACACAGTAAGCTCACAGCGGGTGAACGGGTGGACCTACAAGGCCGATGTTGAGAAACACTGGAAGTCAATAGTCACCCAAATCGTTTCTGTAAATACATCCTGAATATTTCTCTAGAGCAGCTGCACACAAACCTTAGGTCACCTTGCCCAATCCCAAGCGTGAGCTAGAGGGGTTTAAAGCCCCCTGATAAGCAGTGAAGCTGTGTTATCTGGAGTGATAATGGAGCTCCATGCAGTTCCTTTGGGGTGAGTGATCCAGAACTCATCATCCAACATCAGTACCTGACCTCACTAATGCTCTTGTGAATGCTGAATGCAATCAAATCTTCACCGCCATGTTCCAACACCTAGTGTAAAGTTTGTGTTTATGTTGTTTGCTTGTTGACTGGTCTTTATATAAAGGTTGCCATGATATTCTAGGCGGTTGCGAAGCTGCTGGTTTCTGTGGTATTCCGGGTAGTTGGCAGGTTGTTGCTGTGGCTTGCTATGGCATCACAGCCAGTTGCTAGGTGGTAGGTATAATGCTTCAAGGGGTTGGTAGGGTGTTGCTACTACTACTACTACAACAACAACAACAACAACAACATCCTTTGCCTATTTAGAATTTATAAGTTAATCTCCATAGAAAGGCTCGCTCTAGAGTAGCTGCATGTGAGCCTGAGGTCACTATGCCCAATGGCAAGAGTGGGCTAGAGGACCATAAAGCCCCCAAACAATGGGATTTGAAGCAGTGGAACCGTGTTCCCTGGAGTGATGAAGCTCCATTCTATACAAGAACTGATCATCCAACATCAGTACGTGACCTCACTAATAACTATGTAAATGCAAATGCAATCGAATCCTTACCGCCATGTTCCAACACCTAGTGTAAAGTTTGTGTTTATGTTGTTTGCTTGTTGATTGGTCTTTATTTAGAGGTTGCCATGATATTCTAGGCGGGTGCGAAGCTGCTGGTTTCTGTGGTATTCTGGGTAGTTGGCAGATTGTTGCTGTGGCTTGCTATGGCATCTCAGCCAGTTGCTAGGTGGTAGGTATGATGCTTCTAGGGGTTGGTAGGGTGTTGCTAATGCTACTACTACTACTAGTAGTAGTAATACTACTAACAACAACAACAACAACAACAGTGTCCTTTGCCTCCTTAGAATTTATAAGTTAATCTCTATAGAAAGGCACTGCCCAATAGAATGGGACGCGCTAGAGCAGCTGCCCAATGCCAAGAGTGTGCTAGAGCGCCATGAAGCCCCCAAACATTTGGATGTGAAGCAGTGGAACCAGGATCCCTGGAGTGATGGAGCTCCATCCTATACCAGAACTGATCATCCAACATCAGTACCTGACTTCAATAATGCCTATGTGAATGCAATCAAATCCTCACAGCAATGTTTCAAACGTACAGTATCTAGTGTACAGCCTTCCCGGAAGAGTATAGACTGTCACTGCAGCACAGGCCCCACTAATACTCTTCATTTCAGAAGTAACAGTGAAGTAGTTCACGACCACAAACGAGAAGAGGAACAGAGCACAGCTCTGCTGAACATGACAAAAGCGAAAACCAAGTTCAAGACTGTAGGACTACTTCTCTTCCTACCCCTCAGTCAGCCCCCCCCCCCCCTCCCTCTCAGTGCTCCCTCTTTCCTGTGAAGGAGTTTCTGTGAAGAATGTGCTTTTGGTTGCATGCCAGCATTTATGCACTGCTGGCGGGAAAAGTCCCTCCCTTTGTCAGAAGCGCCGCCATTCCGGAGTCCTCCGCCAGGCGCCTCGCCGCGCTCCGATTGGCTGGCCGATTCGCGCGCTTTCGCTGCCCTCACACATGGTGGCGGAGCTTGGAACAAAAGGTCAACGAGGCTGAGCTACTACACAGAACTATATATACACAAACGCTTACAGGGGAACTCCACCGAAATGTTCAAACAAAAATTCCTGCATAATTAAACGGTTAGGACGCAAGCGGAGGCATTCAGAGCGGTTTGATGTACAGCGTTTCACACTTACTGGGCCAGAATTGTTCACAGTGGTGGTGAATGGAACCAGATGTCCACCTCTGAAAGCTCCCTCACAGAACGCTATTACATGAAATGCTTTTGAATACTCAATACAAGAGTTTACAGTAAAGATTTTAGCTTAAAATTATGCTGATATTAAAAAAATCTCAATCTACTGTATATAAAACTCATATTGTACTGCATTTGCAGAGTTGGAGTAAAAATACAGCACATTTTGTGACATTAAGACTTAATTTTTGAGGATGATTTAACTTTTTTGGGTTTGTTCTGGCCCGGTATATGGTTGGGTCTTTGGCTCTACACTGTAAAGTAAGCAGAACTAACGGATGTGGCCCAAATCTGTTCCAACGACATCATTGATGCACAACTATAGACACGAAATTCCCACCAGAATTGGCCCACAATTGTAAACACAAGGCAAAAATCATATGAATCACATGAATCTGGCCCGGTTTCAGCCCACATCTGCTCAGTAGTCAACCAACCCTTGTGCAGGAAAGCCAGAATAGATAAAGTTGTCTGCAGTCTGGGATGTAGGCTCACATTTTAGCCCCCCAGGACAAACGTTTGGATACCCCTGGTTTGGTATGTGTATTCTGTTGTAGATCTGGTGACCCCTGGTTCCCAACACCACTGTAAAGAAACCTGGATCTCTAGAATTGACCACTTCACAACAAACACAATAAATTAATTGAATTACACGCAAATGATTACATTATAAGTAAACCAGCTCAGCCTTTGACCTACTAACCAGAAATTCTTTTTCAAAATAAAAGCTGCTCCTCCTCATTAAGACCACCAACTGACCCTTCCTGCTCTCTTACGGGCTCTTTCTCACTGGGCCTCTCTCTGAAAGATAACACCAACGTGTCAGAGTGTACTGGGAAACGGAGTTAGCTGGTAGAGGCCGCGGAGACCGTAGTGACCTCAGCATGCTGTTTTGAATGGATACCCCAGGGTCTCTCTGTCCATGTGGATCTTCTGGCTGGGCCGCCCTCTTACATCAGCACCGGCTGCATGGCACATGACATCTTTATCTTTCTTAAATCTGAAGGGCACGAGATTATAAAGTGCCGAAGGCGGCTTAGTTCGCCACCCACTCTCGTCATGAACGGCTGTGTGTATATATATATATATATATATATATAACAGCTTATGTGAGCTTTGAGTGGACTGAGCCTGATTACGAGAGCAGAGTGACTGTCTCATGACTGAAGCTGGTGCGCAGTGGAACATAGTGATTACAGAACATCACTGAGGCCTAATTTCCAACCAGGCTATGAAGGTTACTAGTCTCCGTGTCACTGTGTGTGGCGTCTAACATTACAGGGGCACCTAGTGGTAGTGTAAGGTCATGACCACAGTGTTTTTGTTTTACTGTAAGAGAACACCTTAAAGGAACAGATTCCTTAAACAGACACTAAAGGAAAGTTTATTTTATAACTACACACCCACATAGAGTCAATCAGCCATGTTTAGTGCTCAAATACTGCTTCTTAAGATTAGGATTAAGCTGGAGCTACAAAGCTAAACACCTAGAAGTCAATAGTCACCCAAACCTTCTCTGTAAGTACGTCCCTGAAAGTTTCATTCGCTTCCAGAAGATGTGGCTTAGGACACAGTATGACTGGCTCTGAGAAGAAAACACCAACAAACCTGTGTAGCTGAACGCTGTGCGCCACTTCAGATGACAACAGATGATGCTACCCTGAATTTCTGACTCCACATAGAACCTGATTCCTCTTCATGGGCAGATAGAACTTTAAAAAATTATGATTTCTATTCTATATCTACATTCTATTCTATTCAATATCATCTCCTGAAATCGCCTTAAACTGTGTTCAGAAATAATGAATACATTTGTCATCATTATTTTTACATCACAGTCTTTCTTGTGTTTGTTTCTTCTTATTATTAAAGGATTATTTTTGGATTTGGATGTTGCTTTTAGTTATTTTGGATTTAGTTTTTTTGACCCTTTTAGTCTAAAATAGAGCTAATATTTAAATAAGCCTCGTCTTTGCCTCGTATCTAAGTGAGAGTTGAAAGCATAAATTTAAACTGTATATAAAACGTATTGTGAATACGTATTTTGAAGAGTTATAATACAAATACAGCACATTTTGTGATATTAGGACTTGATATAATATTTTTGGGTTTGTTCTGGCCCGGTATATGGTTGGGTCTTAAGCCCAAATCTGGCCAACACACTTAAGTGAGCAGAACTAATGGATGTGGTCCTAACTGTTCCAACTACATCGCTGGTGCACAAAATTCACACCAGAATTACCCCACACATGTAAACACAAGGCAAAACCATATGAATCATATGTATCTGGCCCGGTTTTAGCCCCCATCTGCCCAGTACTACATCAACCCTCGTGCAGGAAAGCCAGAAATGGTACATTTTAGCCTCCAAGGCCAAAACATTCGGACACCCCTGGTTTAATATGCTTTTCAAACTCCAATTTCTGATTCATGTTCATGTGCAGACATAACACACACTACAAATGATGATTTCTATTATTTTTGTTTGTTTTGTTTATTAATATCATCTCCTGAAATCGCCTTAAACCATACTTAGAAATATTTGGGTGCATCTGTTTTCATTACAGTTTATACTGCAGTCTTTATTTTGGTTGTTTCTTGTTGGCATTTTTTTCTTAATGTTGTTTTTAGTAATTTTTGATTTAATTATCTAATTAATTTAACCCTTTCTTTCCTCTACTGCTGTTATTTCTGTTTGCTTCTTATGCTCTCTTCCTTCATGCTGTAATGCATCAACGATGCTATAAATAGCTGTTTATTTTTATCACTATTTATAATCATCATGCAGATAAACTATATGTTGCTGCTGTCTGAACATAACCCTGCATTCACGATGTACCTTGCACACACTCTTTACTCTTCCTGAGGTAATGACTGTCCTCCCGTCTGTTAAACGCTGTTGAAGGACTGACCATCAGGGCCTCCTCCCCACCATCACCAGCCAGCTCTCCTGTCCAACTGTATCAACTGCTACACCCTCAGTTACATTACTGTGCCGTCCAGATGCACCAGCATTGAGATAGGATAGGACTGTTTCAGCTCACGCCCACTTTACATAAAGACTTAGTCAGAGACTGCCTCAGTCAGAGACTGCCTCAGTCAGAGACTGCCTCAGTCAGAGACTGCCTCTACCTGTGCAGCTTCTAAAGCTTTGCTATCCAGATTTCAAACAGAGACTCTTTTCTTTGGTGTTTAGTTTATTAAACTGTAAATACTGTTTGATCAGAGGAGGACGGGTCTCCTCTTGTGAGTCTTGGTTCCTCCCAAGGTTTCTTCCTCCAGTCTGAGGGAGTTGTTCTTGCCACTGTTGCCTCTGGCTTGCTCACTGGGGTATATATACTGTAACTGTTTTCAAAACTCTGTAAAGCTGCTTTGAGACAACATTGTTGTAAAAAAAAAACACTATATAAATAAACTTAAATTGAATTGAATCTCAAGGGGAGACCCGTCTTCCTCTGGTCAAACAGTCCCATCCTATCTCAATGCTGGTGCATCTGGATGGTGTACAGTGATGTAACTGAGGGTGTAGCAGTTGACACAAATGGGCTGGAGAGCTGGCTGGTGATGGGTGAGGAGGAGGCCCTGATAGTCAGTCTTCCAACAGTGTTCAGCAGGACGGGAGGGCAGTCATTATCTCAGTATAAAGTCCCCCCTTAAAGGGAGAGTAGGTTGATTGATTAAAGAATAAACATTCAGACGTTAACGTGGTTTAAAAGCAAATGTTTTTAATATGCGTTTAATATAATTTAATATATGCGTTCTGGATATTAATTTTATTACAAGTATATTCTGGATACTGTACAGGTTCTCAGTTATTATAGAAACACAACTTGGAGGTTTTTCATTTGAGCCTCATACAAATGATAAGAACTGTAGAATATTAGCATCTTATTAGAATCCCACCTGCAGAAGGTCATTAACAATGAACAGAATATAACAGAATGATTTTAGGCAATAATATCACAGAATCAGGAACTATCATAACAATAAACACACAGTATTTATTATAACATCTAAATTAGTCCTATGATCCTCACACAGTGTCTGATCCTTCTGTTATGCGGCATTTCAGACACCAGGGGTGCACAAACTTCAATCAATAAAGAATTCAGAGCTTAGATACTCACAATGTTTATCTTCTGCTTTATCCTGCTAGTTGGGGTCACGGTGGGGCTGGAGCCAATCCCAGCGTCATAGGGTGAAGACAGGGTACACCATGTACAGGTCTCCAGTCCATCGCATTGGCCAATATTCACTCACACTCACACCTACAGGCAGTTTAGAGTGACCAATCAACCTAACATGCATGTGTTTGGACTGTGGGAGAAAATCAGAGTACCCGGAGGAACCCACTCAAACACGGAGAGAACATACACACTCCACCCAGAACCACCCGAACTGGGAATCCAACCCAGATCATCTTACTGTGAGGAGACAGTACTGACCACTACACCACCATACTGACCACTACACCACCATACTGACCACTACACCACCATACTAACCACTACACCACCATACTAACCACTACACCACCTTACTAACCACTACACCACCATACTAACCACTACACCACCGTACTAACCACTACACCACCGTACTAACCACTACACCACCGTACTAACCACTACACCACCGTACTAACCACTACACCACCGTACTAACCGCTACACCACCGTATTAACCGCTACACCACCGTACTAACCGCTACACCACCATACTAACCACTACACCACCGTACTAACCACTACACCACCGTACTAACCGCTACACCACCGTACTAACCACTACACCACCATACTAACCACTACACCACCATGCTAACCACTACACCACCATACTGACCACTACACCACCGTACTAACCACTACACCACCATACTAACCACTACACCACCATACTGACCACTACACCACCATACTGACCACTACACCACCATACTGACCACTACACCACCGTACTAACCACTACACCATCATACTAACCACTACACCACCATACTAACTACTACACCACCATACTAACCACTACACCACCGTACTAACCGCTACACCACCATACTAACCACTACACCACCATACTAACCACTACACCACCATACTAACTACTACACCACCGTACTGACCACTACACCACCATACTAACCACTACACCACCATACTAACCACTACACCACCATACTAACCACTACACCACCATACTAACTACTACACCACCGTACTGACCACTACACCACCATACTAACTACTACACCACCGTACTAACCACTACACCACCATACTAACCACTACACCACCATACTAACTACTACACCACCGTACTGACCACTACACCACCATACTAACTACTACACCACCGTGCTGCCTTCACAAGGTATATGTTCTGATCTATTTATACCCAAGACACTATTAGAGATAGTAATAAACTAAATATACTTAACGAGCAGTGCCACTGGAGTTATTAACCAAAACTGACCAACACAAACTGTGCAGCAGCAGATGAGCTACTGTCTCTGACTTTACATCTAGAAGGTGGACCAACAAGTAGTAGGAGTGTCTAATAGAGTGGACAGTGAGTGGACACAGTGTTTAAACACTCCAGCAGCACTGCTGCGTCTGGTCCACTCGCATCAGCACAACACACACTAATACACCACCATCACATCAGTGTCAATGCAGTGCTGAGAATGACCCACCTCCTAAATAATTCCTGCTTTGTGGGGGTCCTGATCATTGAAAAACATGTTTACAATGTATATAATGAATCAGATGAACTACAATCTGTAATTGTGGCTCCTATATGGTCAGTAAAGCTACAGTAGATACAAAATCAGAATCGTTGGGGTTTTTATTCTAATAATGAATTTGAAAGATTTACATTTAGCATAAGTTAAATTTTTATATATAAACAACTACAATACAAATAGTTGTAGTCTGTCGGCAAAGCCTTATTTTAGCCACGCCTCTGCTTTTTAGAGCAGGACTGCATCCCTGTCCCTCATGGCCACATTAGATCCCAATGTTATAAAGTAAACGTACCCCAAATTCTGAAAATCAGTGTAGAATATTACAAACTGTCACCACCGAAACACAGACTTTCTGCAGTTAAATAATCTTTAATGTTTTAATGAAATATATGATGTTATGTATGTACAGCAGTTCAAAGCTAGGGTAGTGTCCTGTACTGGCGAGTGTTTTTGAGTTCTGCTTAGAACGAGCTAGGATTGTCACTACTGAAACATTTGGTAAAGTCTGGGTAGTGTTAGGATTATTTCAGTGGTGACAATGTAAATGTGCCCCAAATTCTGAAGATTAGTGTAGAATATTAAGAACAGTCACCATTGAAACACAGATTTTCTAAAGTTAAATAAACCTTTTAGTGTTTTAATGAAATTTAATGAGATTTTATGTGTGTACAGCAGTTCAAAGCTAGTGTAGTGTCCTGTACCGGCGAGTGTTTTGGAGTTAAAGTCACTACTGA
Source organism: Megaleporinus macrocephalus (assembly GCA_021613375.1). Lineage (NCBI taxonomy): Eukaryota > Metazoa > Chordata > Actinopteri > Characiformes > Anostomidae > Megaleporinus > Megaleporinus macrocephalus. The sequence goes on along the minus strand of CM038704.1, from coordinate 7,999,492 downwards.
AACATTAGGTAAAGTTTGGGTAGTGTTGGGAATATTTTGGTGGTGACAAAATAAATGTGTCCCAAAACATGTAGAATATTAATAACCGTCACCACTGAAACAGAGATTGACTGCAGTTAAATATTTTTTTTGTGTTTTAATGAAATATATGATGATGTTATGTGTGTACAGCAGTTTAAAGTGTGGTATCACATACAGGTAAGTGTTCGAGTTAAAATGATCACTACCGAAACAATCACTACTGAAACATTTGGTAAAGTTTGGGTAGTGTTGGAAATATTTTGGCAGTGACAAAATACATGTCTGAAAATCAGTGAAGAATATTAAGTATTTTTTTGTGTTTTAATGAAATATATAATTGTTTTATGTGTGTACAGCAGTTTAAAGCTAGTGTAGTGTTCTGTACCGGCAAGTGTTTTGGAGTTAAAAGTCACTACCAAAACAATCACTACTGAAACATTTGTTAAAGTTTGGGTAGTGTTGGGAATATTTTGGTGGTGACAAAATAAATGTGTCCCAAAGTCTAAAAAATCATGTAGAATATTAAGAACCGTCACCACTGAAACAGAAATTGACTACAGTTAAATATTTTTTTTGTGTTTTAATAAAATATATGATGATTTTATGTGTACAGCAGTTTAAAGTGTAGTATCACATACAGGTGAGTGTTTAAATTGTTTAAGTTAAAATAGTCATTACTGAAACAATCACTACTGTAACATTTAGTAAAGTTGGTGCAGAGTTGGGAATATTATGGTGGTGACTTGTTTAATCATTAGCTTCAGTAAACCTAATTATGGTATATGGTCCCTCAAAGCTGAAGGAGTTAAAGTTCAGTTAAAAGTTCTGAATGCTGGTAAGTACTAGTGCTGAAAACAGTGACTGTGACGTTATTGTGTGAGTATAAAGTCTGAAAATTTCAGATATCGGCCCAGAATTCCCAGCTCAGTGTTAAAGTGTGTAACGGGGGCAGGGCTCATGTAGCTCAGCCGCCCCCCCCACCATGTACAGTCTGTTCTCTGCTTTCAGCGCTCACGTGGCTCACATCAACAACAAGCGGCAGTTACCACGGCTACCAGGAGGCGTGGCCAGCTGCCTTTTGGCGGGAAAGCTACCTCACAGTGAAGCAATGCTTTTGTTTTCCCTTTTTCTCCTTTTTTTTTTCTCCTCCCTCTCCGGAGAAAGGCTGAAACTGCCACCGGCCCCTCGGCGTGAACAAACACTGCACACGTTAACTCTTCCCCATCTGCCCTCCTTCACTGCTCTTCCCTGGAAATAAACAAATCAGCCTCTCCGTTGCTCAGCAAACCGTGTTACAGGACTTTATGGCGCTGTTGCGTCACACTGAACCACATCTCTGAAACCGTTTGTCCTGAGCTGCGCAGGTTTATCGCTCTGAGGGGAAGGGCACCGCTAAACGGCCCCCCAACGCCAAACCGCCAAACCGCCAAACCGCCTGCCCTGACAAACCGGGCCCAAGTCCAAAATCTGTTACTCACTTCTCAGTATGACAGCACACGCCTCAGCGAGAACATTAAACTGAGGCTGATTTACTTTGTTATGAGTAAGTCAGTCAGTGGAAAAGAGAATGACAGTCAATCATTAACATCACTACACCACAGACTACAACACCGACTCCTCCACCAGCAGCACTTTAAACTTATTAAAGATAAATGTATGCATATCGTCACTTCAAGGAAAAACAAGTCTCAAAAATAGTAACTTTACAGGAGAGGCCAAAAACTTCTTTACTTTTAATGTAAGTCAGTGGAACCAGAATTATTTCTGAGGTACTTGGAAGCATTTCTATTGGTCCATTCATCATAAAACTTTATGATGTAAACGGCAGCTGCTGCTTTCAAATGATGTAGAAAAATTAAAAAACTACAAAAATTGAGATACATGTTGTTTGTGGACAGTAACAATTTGGTTTAAACTGTAAATAAATAACAGCTTTTAAAAAATAATAGCTTTTCGGAAAACTGTACAACAGTGGGTTCCAGTATATATATATATATATATATATATATATATATATATATATATATATATATATATATATATATATATATATATATATATATATATATATATATACACACACACATACACACATACATACATATATACGCATATAAATACATATATATATATATATATATAGATGTTGATAGAACCAAAGGGAAAAATATCAATAATGATTAATTTAAAGACTTTAAATGATATCCTGTTATTATTAATTATTTTTATTTTTATAATTACTGTTAATGCTATTATATTTATTAAAAAAAAAAGACTTGGCTGTTGCCCACGTTTGATGATGATCATGATTGGATCAAAAGAAATGGCTCAAGGTTACATGTTAAACACTCTGGTTCCATTGACTTGTGTTTATCTACATGTTTTCTGTCATTTGTTTACATGTACCTGAAAAGTTGTGCTTGTTATTTAAACGAGTAATGAAAACTGTACAGTCCTAGAACTCGCTGTGTAAACAAAACAAGTACAAACAGAAGAATAGCGAACTCTGTAACAGCTGGCTAGCTCAGCTTCCTCCTTCCAGCTAATGATTTACTGCAGGTGCGCTTTACAGGTGAGCCTGAACTCATACCCGCACCTTTGTACACGCAGTTCCTCAGACATTATCAGCATCCTCCAAATATCATATCATTACTGCGTATCCCCTAACAACAAGAGCAGTGAGCGCACAGGTAAGCATTACATACAGGTACATGTGACGTATGTCACGCTGCTATCAAAAGATACACATCTGAAAACTAACGACAGCAGAAACACCCAGAGCACCTGGACAGGTCATCAGATCTCCTCACAGTTCTCCTGCGAGAGGGCGAGAAGTTATTACTTAGAGCTCTCAGTAAATGACCACCACAGGCTTTAAGATGCTTTTTTTCCTCTCATCTGATATTCCAGACACACTTGGAGAACCAAATGAGCCGACGAAGCAAACATGAGTCACAGTATTGCGGACTGTGAGCTGGGCTTTGCTCAGAGTGCAGCATGTTCACTTTGTATTATCACAATTCAGTCATATATACTGATATAGAGTCATATATAAAAAATATGTTTGCTGTGTGTTGAGTGAGGGGGCGGGGTTAGTTACTATTACTTTCTGGTGATCTAAATCACCAACATCTCTAAACATATACATAGATTTTTTTACTCTTGTCACCATCATTTAGTTTATCTTGATTTTTATTACTTTATTTTAAATATTATTATTTTATTACTTATTATTTTTTTATTATTTCTTTTAATATTTTATATTTTACTACTATATTTACATCTATTTCTATTGACTTCGTTTTTATTTTTGTCTTATTTTAGTTTCTTATTTTGTTTTTATTTGTTTTATAATTTATCTTAATTTTGTCTCTGTTCTTATTGTTTGTACATTTTAAGTAAATTCATTTTCATTTATTTTCATTATCCTTTTTTGTTTAATAATTGTAATGCTCGGCGATGTTGTAAATTAGGGTCACCCTCAATGTACTCCCAAGTGAAAATAAAAGTTAGTTGATTGATTGATATAAACTCACAACATGTGTAAGTTTACTGATGGTTCTGACACTAAATATAATATCTATATTTGTGTTGTAGACATGGAGACCCCTAGTTCCCATCAGCACCACCACTGTAAAAAAACCTCTACCATTTCACACCAAACCCACTCCGAATGCTTCTGTTTACAACTCTATCTTATACAGAAGTTCTCACAAAAGGCAGAATTTTGCTTTGAATAGTTTTTAGTTTTTTGAATAGAACTTTTGGAAGTTCTTATTATTTTCAGTCTAAATACTAAAACAAATTAATATCAAAATAAATATAGTATACTGTAAAAACAGCTTCAAGTATAAAGATTTAGTAATTTCGCCTTTACTAACAAACATCTCAGAGTTACTGCTGAACTCTGAGATGGTCCCAACATCTGAGGGAACTCATCTCTGAGCTGATCTTATATAAGCAACTGTACTTGGTATTTGATCCAGTGGAGATGAGGAGGAAATGATAAGCGCTATTTGGGAAATGTTTGCCTGGATTCTCTGGCAGAACACCAGAGGAGCCAGACAGACAACCTGAGAGAACCAGTGACTACAGCCTGAGCCACAGCACAGCTACTCACCAAACCCAGCTCGGAATGCCAGAACACTGGTATCCCAAAAGCTCAGACTCACTAACAGACACTAAATGACACACAAACAGGTGGACGCCAATGACCAACACGTGGACCTCCACATGACTCACTCTTAGAGTGTGAAGTTACACTACATGTCCAAAAGTCCAGCGTTTCCTCTGACATGAAGCATATCAGTATCAGAGTTGAGTCCTGTAGTAACAGTCTATATTCTTTACACTAGACTGGAGCATTGCTTTAAGGATTTGATTGTACTCAGCATTCACTGGTTCTGATCATTAAAGAACAGGGTAATAAAGTATACAGAGAATCAGATGAACTACAGTCTGTAAGTGTAGCTCCTATATGGTCAGTGAGGCAGATACAATAGACAATGAGTGTTTATTTTATATAAATAAATGTCTATATATATATATATATATATATATATATATATTTACACACACACGTACACACACAGTCCCATGTTTTCATGTCACAACTGAAACAAAAAGTTTTAGTCAGTGGGCGGAGTCTTATTTTAGCCAGGGCTGCATCCCTGTCCCTCATGTCCACATTAGATTCCACTGGTTTAAAGTAAATGTGTCCCAAAGTCTGATAATCAGTGTAAAACATTATGAATGTGTTTTAATGAAATATATGATGATTTTATGTGAGTACTGCAGTTCAAAGCCGGTAGTGTGGCATCATGTACAGGCCAGAGTTTTGGACTTCTGTAGTGTTAGGAATATTTTGGTGGTGATAAAAAAGTAATGTGTCCGTGTAGAACATTAAGAGCCGTCACCACCAAAACAGATTTTCAGCAAGTAAACTTTGTGTTTTAATGAAATATATGATGATGTTATGTGTGTACAGCAGTTCAAAGCTGGCGTAGTGTCATGTACTGGCAAGTGTTTTTGAGCTCTGCTAAGAATGAGCTAAAATTGTCATTCTAACTGAAACATTTGGTAAAGTTTGGTTAGTGTTGGGAACATTGTGTAGAACAATAGTGTAGAACATTAAGAACCATCTCCACCGAAACAGATTTTCTGCAGTTAAGTGAACTTTCGTGTGTGTTTTAATGAAACATATGATGTTATGTGTGTACAGCCGTTTAAAGCTAGTGTAGTGTCACGTACCGACTGGTGTTTTTGAGCTCTGCTTAGAATGAACTTAAACTGTCACTACCGAAACAGCCATTACTAAAACATTTGTTAAAATCTGAGTAATGTTAGGAATATTTTGGTGGCGACAAAATAAATGTGCCCCAAAAGTCTGAAAATTTGATGAAAAATATGATGTTATGTGTGTACAGCTGTTCAAAGCTAGCGTATTGTCATGTACTGCCGAGTGTTTGAGTTTAAATTGTCATTATTGAAACTTTCACCATGGAAACATTGTACCTAATAAAGTGATCGATGGCTGTAAACAAGCAAACAACACTAATAACTTACATAACACAAAACAAGCTCTTCAATGCGTAATAAACAAGTCCTAGATTAAAACCAGCTTTAACTCCACTGCTAGACTTATCAAGCCTGCTTAGTGATCCGGTTCCAGGCTTTATGTGACGCCCCAGGTAAGACATCAAAACAAACACAGCCGTGAGACTTTAATGTAACGTCTCTGACTGTGAGCTGATGTTTGGATTTGTGTCACATTTACTCAGGAATATTTACACCTACTGATGCGGATGTTGAACGACTGATTATGTAACAGAGCATCAGTGCAGTCGGTGGCTCGTGAGGTGTGTTCATCCAAAATTTCACCCCCCCACCCTACAACAAAACAAGCCCCCCCACGCCCTACACCAATCCCCACTGAGGGAAACATAATCTGATAATATGCTGGTTTTGAATGAACTCAGTGTGACACATATATTGTCTCTCTCTCTCCCTCTCTCTCTCTCTCTCTCTCTCTCTCTCTCTCTCTCTCTCTCCCTCTCTTTCTCTCTCTCTCTCTCTCTCTCTCTCATATAAAGGTTAAAGATCAGGTTTGCCTACTGAGCGAGCGCTCTGTGGTTAAGGAGACCGTGTGGCAGAAGGCCAGCGGCGCTGGGTAATCTAACACTGTGGAAGTGACTCAGTACACAAACACAGTGCTCAGATTGAAATACACTGAGTCACCCCCTCTTAAACACTCACACCGACTTTTACTCTCCCTGCTTTAGAGGACGCTGTTAAGAGCGTTAGCACTTCATCTCTCACAGCCACAGCCCCAAATGGTGAGGGGAAAACAAAAACAGCATCTGGTAAACAAACAAAGGAGAGAATGAATGAGGGAGGAGAAAGAGGAGGAGGAGAAGGAGGAGGAGAAAGTGGGAACAAGTGAAAAACAGATAATGCCAAGTTGTTTTTACCCAGAAGTGACTCAAACACCAGTTAAGATCGTTTAGCCCATCATTCAGTCACTTACAGTAAGTCAGTGGGGGACAGTGTTTAACCCATTTAGTGCCAGCTACGGGAGGATATGGATTTCACTGCTTGGACAGCCTTACCACAAGACTTGTTGATCTGTAGAGTAATAATAATAATAATAATAATAATAATAATAATAATAATAATAATAATAATAATAATAATAATAGTTTCATTTATATAGCACCTCTCTCAAACTCTTTACAATAACAAAAAAACAGCAAACAAACATACACATTTACATACACAGTCAGGATGAGAAGTCCCCAGCTCATGGCCCAGTCACACTCCATCACTGTGCTGTGAAGTCCCCAGTTTGCAGCACAGACAAACTCAGTCAAATTGTTATAGAGCAAAGTCCCTGCATGTAGCTCACTCAAATCCCACCAATGCTCTGTGAAGTTAAAAGCCTTACCAAACTCCGCCAAGTCTTCAGCTCATGGCCCAGTCAACTTCCACCGTCATAAAGCCAAGGTCTCAGCGCATAGCCAAGTCAATGTCCACTGTCGTAATGCCAAGGTCTCAGCTCATGGTCCTGTTAAACTTTATCACCTTAATGTAAATTCCCAAACTCATGGCCCAGTCAAACTCCATCATTATTGGGTGAAGTCCCCAGTTTGCAGCACAGACAAACTCAGTCATAATGCCAAGGCCCCAACTCATAGCCAAGTCAAAGTCCACCACCATAATGCCAAGACTACAGCTCATGGCCCAGTCAAACTCCACCATCATAAAAGCCCCCAGCTCATGGCCCAGTCAAACTTCACCATCATAATGTAAAGGCCCCCAGCTCGTGGACCAGTGAATTTCCATCATAATGCCAAGTTCCCAGCTCATGGCCCAGTCAAACTTCACCATCATAATGTAAAGGCCCCCAGCTCGTGGACCAGTCAAACTCCATCAAAATGCCAAGTCCCCAGCTCATGGCCCAGTGAAAGTCTGTGAACCTAACACCAAGGCCCAATTCGTGAGCAACTTAAACTCCAGTCCCGGCAAACCCTGTCACCAAAGTAGGTTGTTCTCATAGTCATAGTTAAAATAACAGGAGTTCAAATAAAAACAAATCATAAACAAAACAACCTACAAGCTCGCATGTAAAGTGGCCACAAAAATAATATGAGAAAATGCTTTTGTTTAATGTTCGCAAAACTTAATGAAAATGAAAAAAGGTCTTATTTTGATGTGACTGTTGGCATTCAGTTAATCAATCAGACCAAAACAAAAAAATACAAACGACAAAGCCAAATAAATTGTAAGAAGTATCAACAACAAAGCCACAGCACTGGAGTGAGAGCTCATGTGTTTGTTTATCCGGTGTTATATAAAGGTGGCAGTAAAAGTCAAACACTGATGAGATACATTTCAATGATTATGTGTCATAAAGATGGAAGTTGCATCCAACATGTGTAACTAGTCTCCTCTGTACAGCTCAGACACACAGATAACATTGTTATGTCCATGTTTGGAACAAATAGCACTGAACCAGTTACATCTCCCACATAAAACTAGCTTATATAAAATAAGGTCATCCTATAACTTCAAACGCAAACTTGTTTAGACCTTTACTGGACTTTAAATTTAAAACTGACTGAGTTAATACAGACTTAATAATAAAAGATCTGGAAAAAAGTTTCTAATTATCAAACTAACTCTCTTACCTCATAGCTTTAGTCTTAAAAGTAAACAAAAACATTGTAGACATTTAGAGTAAATTTAGGGTAAGGCAATCATTGTACTAAACTACATTCATTTTCAATGAGCGTATATGCGGCGGAAATAGGAAGCCAAGCACATCCCAAATTTATCAACAATAACATTTTATATAACATCATAGTCATTATGGCTTTTAGAAGAATGGGGTTTTTGGGGGAGGTGGGCTAGAGCACTATAGACCCCTTTGGTGCGGCCTAAGCTTTTGTCCTTAATGGCATTTTTTCCTTACATTATTTTTACTTTTATAATTTAAGTAGTTCTGAAAGCAGTGCTTTTATACTTTTACTGGTGTAAAAAGCTTTAGCTAATACTTCAACTTCTACAGAAGTATTTTTAAACCCTAGTATCTATACTTCTACCTGAGTAATGTGAATACTTTTGATACCATTGGTTAAACATCATGTATCATGAAAACTTACTTCAAGTATTTCTCCCCATCATTGGCTGAAACATTACCAAACACCACTTTATGGGGAAATCCACTGATTTAAAACTAAAACCCTGCATACTTAACCGACTAAGAAGTAAACAGAGTCATTCAGAGTGGTTTGCTGTGAGAACTGTTCACAGTGGTGGTGAATGGAACCAGACGTCCACCTCTGAAAGCTCCCTCACAGACAGTTATTACATAAAATGGTTATGAATTAATGGATTTGTATTGTTTTGTAACATTTTCTTTTAATCATTTAAGGCGATGAGAGGCAAATAGGACCACCCAAAAAAGAGCCCCCCAGGTTTTTCACTATTTTACCATCAACATTACATATAAACACTCAGACGACATGTAGCTTCACTGATTGTTTTGTATATTAAATAAAATTATTATATTTGTGTTGTAGACAAGGTGAGCCCAGGTTCCCATCACCACCACTGTAAACAACATCCAGGTCCCTTTAAAAAAAATAAATAAAAAAAAAATCACTGGAATTCCCCATTAAACCCAGTCTAAGTTCTGAGTGCAGAGGTTGAAAATATGTAGATAAATATTTTGGTTCTCCTCACTCAAGATCCCCAGAGTGACTCAAACAAAGAGGGACACAGTGCACTTTCTCATCAGCTCTGGAGGCCATGCACTGGTTGAGGCCTTCTGCAGAGGTAAAGAGCAGCCTCTAGTGTTGGAGCGAGGACTGTGTGGTGAGTCAGAGCAACGCAATAGCCGTGCAATACCGAATGGCATTTAGGTCAGATGAGATCACAGGTTTAATGTGCCTGGCAAAGTCACAGCACGGACATAAAATGCTTCGTCACAGTGATGTGGACTCTCCTCACAGGGTCAGAGCAGAGTGCGTGATTCAAGCTGAGTCATAGCCTCCAACAAACATGAGCATAATCAGCATCTGATTCTCTAATCGCATCTCACGTGTCTTCCAGAATCTGATCTAGGTATTCTGATAATGCACAGATCCAACACTGACAATCAGACCAAAACATTTATTTAAAAAAAAATTTAATAAATAAACTGACAACCCAAAACCTCTATATGATATACGTGTAATACTGGATCATGTTCTAGTACAGTCAGGATCTATGACAAAGCCAATTAATTGTTAGAAGTATCAACAACAAAGCCACTGCACTGGAGTGAGAGCTCATGTGTTTGTTTCTCTTGTGTTATATAAAGGTGGAAGTAAAAAGCTTGAGTTGATACTTCAACTTCTACAAAACCCTAGTATCTATACTTCTACCTGAGTACCTAGTATCTATACTTCCCTAGTATCTATACTTCTACCTTTCTACCTTAGTAATGAATGGACTCCTTTGGTTAAACATCATGTATCATGAAATCATGTATCATGAAAACTTATTCAAGTATTTCTCCCCATCATTGGCTGAAACATTACCAAACACCACTTTATGGGGAAATTCACTGATTTAAAACTAAAACCCTGCATACTTAACCGACTAAGAAGTAAACAGAGTCATTCAGAGTGGTTTGCTGTGAGAACTGTTCACAGTGGTGGTGAATGGAACCAGACGTCCACCTCTGAAAGCTCCCTCACAGACAGTTATTACATAAAATGGTTATGAATTAATGGCATACTGTTTTGTAATATTTTCTTTTAATCATTTAAGGCGATGAGAGGATGTTCTAGTACAGTCAGAATATATGACAAAGCCAGTTCATTGTTAGAAGAATCAACAACAAAGCCACAGCAGTGCAGTGAGAGCTCTTGTGTTATAAAAAGGTGGCAGTAAAAGTCAAACACTGATGAGATACATTTTAATGATTATGTGTAATAAAGATAAAAGTTGCATCCAACATGTGTAACTAGTCTCCTCTGTACAGCTCAGACACACAGATAACATTGTTATGTCCATGTTTGGAACAAATAGCACTGAACCAGTTACATCGCCCACAGAATCTGATCTAGGTATTCTGATAATGCACAGATCTGACACTGATGTTCTATCAACAAAGGCTCTGAAATTTGCATCAGTCAATATGAGCCTCCCAGAGATTCTGGTCCGATACCAAATGATAACCCAATATTTATTAATGTTATTATAATTTTTTGCTTTTATCTACCGTCACAATTACTGTTACAACTATTTTACAACATTTGATTTTATAAATGAGGCACGCTGGACAAGTGTTTCATATTCTACCACATCGTTTGCTGCAGCAAAATCTAAAGAGTCATTGAAAATACCTTGAAAATATAAGTTTGCTCTCTACTGTGGAATTAAATGAGTTAATACATACTTAATAGGTGTCATAACTTAAAACTCATTACCTCATAATTTAAAGGTAAACAAAAACATTGTAGAAATGTAGGGGTGGGCATCATGATGACTTGATATTGTTATTCTGATTAATATATATTTTTTAAAGACATTTATATAAATTACATACAGCCAACAACAAACACCAGTGTATACCAGCTGTATACAGTTATTAATGGTGAATCGGATGCCATTAGCTTATTTTACCAGCTTTACTTTCTTTACTTTGCTTTTATTGAGACTCTGATTCTACTATGTTCTGAATGTCTTTCTGGTGCCTTTCATCTGTTACAACTTCAGAAAACTACAGTTAAACATGCTCATCATGTATCATGGAAATGTACTTAACAAACCAATATTTATTATTATTTTGCTTTTATCGATCAGACAATTACCATTAAAACTATTTTAAGAACTGTTGGTATTTGATGATTTTTTTCAATTAGGCACGCTGGACGAGTATTTCATATTCAACCACATGGTTTTCTGCAAAATCTAAATGGTCACTGAAACTGAAAATTTAGGTTTGTTCTCTATTGTGGAATAAACATATTTAATAGGTGTCTATTATGCTGGTGTCAGAGTTTTAAATGATCTAATAACTCATTACCTCATAACTTAAAAGTAAACAAAAACATTGTACGAATGTAGAGGTGGACATCATGATGACTTGGTATTGTTATTCTGATATTTTGTAGCTTATTTTACCAGGTTTAGCTTGATTACTTTTGCTTTTTATTAATTAAATAAATTCATACACTGATTTTTAAAGCCATTGAATGTTCTACTGGCTTTCTGGTGCCTTTCATCTGTTACAACTTCAGAAAACTTAATTCATGATAAACATACTTATAATGTATTATGGAAATTTACTTTAAATAACAATCCAATATGTATTATTAATATTATTATTATTATTATTATTATTATTATTATTATTGTTTTTATCTACCTCACAATTGGACAAGTATTTCATATTCAACCAATTTTACCCCAATATATATTACTGCTACAAAATCTAAATGGTCACTGAAAATATTTTTTTAATTATTTACCATTAATACATACTTAACAGGTGTTTATTATAAGGCCAGAGTAAGAAATAGACTATTAATTATTTTAATAACTCTCCTACATAACTCAAATCTTAAAAGAAAGCAAAAACATTGTACAAATGTAGGGTAAATTTAGGGTTGACGATTTTCTTATAAATAGATTTTCTTATAAATAGATTTTCTTATAAATAGATTTTCTTATTTTATCAGGTTTACTTTGTTTACCTTTGCATTTATTAATCAAATAAATGTAATAAATTATTATAAATTATTTGATTTTAAAGCCATTTTTAAATGTTATACTGTCTTTCTGATGTATTTTATCTGTGTCAACTTCAGAAATTAAACACATTTACCATGTATCATGATAATGCACTTCAAACACTGATCCATTATTTATAATTATTATTTTCTTTGCCTTTATCCAGTTTACATAATTACTGTTTCAACTATTTTAGGAAAGTTTAAAGTTTTGGCAACACTAAACTGCTAAAACTCAGAAATCACTCACTTGCAAAGAACTTTTATTCTGACATGCTGTCACACTCAGAGGAACTTTTCTTTGACACTGTGCAAACCTTTAATGAAACCTGTAGTACATTTGATCTTTCTTAAAGGGACACGTTTGTCATGATGAATCATAATTACTGACTGTACGCAGATCAGTCAGTTCCATTAATAACAGAAGTGAGAATTTGATGTCCACTGCATTTTGAAAGTTAAATCTTCCTGCTTACAGTGGCTGTGTCTAAGAAACAGTATTGACGGTAGATCAGATCTGACTGATACCTGATCAGTTTAATAAGCTCAGCACTGGCGCTGATACTGATATGGATAGCAGGCATCAATACATACCATACGGTACCAAAGAGTATAACACTCTACAGACGGGAGATCAGAGAGCACTGAGTTTAATACTGATTCTATTTTATGATGAATAGTTAATGTGGTAGTTATAAGTTTCTAATTAGAATATAAATGGAAATGGAAGCATGAATATTATATAAGGCATATTTTGAGGCAATGCTTTTTGTAGTCTATAATATTGCAAATGTTGAGACACTGCAGCATTTTAAAAATTATTTAAACATTTGGTAAAAATATGGTGGCAGATATGAATAGATTTTAATATATTAGTTTTTACTATATATCTATTGGGCGATATGGCCAAAGTGAACCTATTCATGCTACACAATGTGACAATATTTATTTTTACACATATATCAGCTAGAAAGGTGATCAATGTACAAATAAAACGGAATACAGTGATTTTTATTCATTACTTGTACAAACTGTGCTGCATCAAATCCAGTTAGCAGGACTAATTTTGCTCTCTTTGAAATAATACACAAAGCTGATCAGAGTTTTACTGACTATATCCACAATATCGTTTGGTATTGAAACATAATTTATCACAATAATGATATTTACTGCAATACTGCCCAGCCCTATACAAACATTACTGATCCCTAAATTACTAACTATTATCAGAATATGTGAAATTCTAAATATGACACCTAAAGGAAAACAACACTGCAGTAATTATTACACAGAAATTCACAAATACAGCTTTAATCTAGAAACAATAAAAACGTCACCAACGTTGAGTCTGTGAAGCTGCTGAACGTCAAGAAACAAGTGTGAGAAAAGTGACACCAATAACGACTCGAGTGACCCTGTTTTCGAACATTGGTTTATTTTCCAAACCCACGTTTCAGTTTTAAGGCTTCAGCATCGACTACACAGACAAATGAGACAGTCAGCTTTGCACAGAGAGGAAGATATCTAGAACATCGAGAGGTCAACTCTCTCTATTACACACCAAAAAAGAACCGAGGACCTTCGCACTGCAAGCACTGTGGCACGACAGGAGTTCAACGGCGGCTTCTAGAGTTTTAGATCTCGTCTAGAGTTGTTGCTGTACTGTGAGAGTGGAAGCAGGTAGAACTGGGTGATTATATATATATATATATATATATATATATATATATATATATATATATATATGGTCTACATCTGACTGTTGAGATGTTGCTCAGTGTGTTTTATAGTTAATGGTTCAGGATATTATTACAATAGAACAGCTTTCACGGTCAGGCGGTTTAAGAGTTTCGATATGTGCTTTTATTATAACCAGAATTATTAACAGTGATGTGAATGAGAAGTTTTTGCTTTAGTAAAATGTGCTTTCAATCTGGTTAACATTCACAACACTGAGTCGCTTTGGTGTCATTTCAAGAGAAACAAATCAAACAGTCCAATCAGACCAAGCTTACAGGTGTGTATTTGGGGTCATGCCCAAATTAAGGAGCACTAAGCCTGAGCGGTTTATCTCTATAGAAAAACTGAGGCGTTTTAAAGCTGATGTTCTGGTTTACATACGTTTTCTCCCCACAAGGGTTACGGGATCCAGTCAATTTTGAGGCCAAAGTCAAAATACTAACCAAAATAAACCGGTAAGCTTTGTTCAGCATGAAAGCTTAAAGACTTTGGCAGTTATGGGCTGCAGCTTGAGTCACTGCTACTCAACAGTTGCAAACGTTTATGTAACATCATTTCAGTGTGCAGTGTTTGCTTGCTGGCTTTCATATTTTGACGATTCAGTGACATTTGTTGGGGGGTCCACTTTTACACTGAGCCAAACAGCTTATACTCAGTTCCTACAGTTGGACACGAGTGAGGGCATGACTATAAAGATCTATAGAGTCGCAGCACTCAGAAAGTAAAAGCTCACCAAGTACATTACTGTTAACTCAGACATCACCAGACACAGTTGAGTTTTATCAGTATCACCCAGCACGACATCCAGAGCAGAGGCAATTACAGTGTGTGGGGTCGACAGCGACTGCATGGCTGGGAAAGAAGCGAGACTTATGTTAGCTGATCATTTTTACCCCCGTGCTGAACTGCTGCACATTCCAAAACTGTGAGAACTCCCTTCAGAAGAAAGTTTTCATCTTACATTCCTTCCGTTCCATTCATTTTGCCGGTCACACCCTCACAGGAACTTACTCAGCCTCCAACAATCTCAACATTCAGCTCAATCTGAGAAGAAGATAAGGGATGATTAAAGAGGGAGAGCATTAGAAAAGCCATTAAAACATTCTCAAGGCCTCTGGACTTTCACATGGAGCACTTCAGGTTTTGAACAGCACTTCTCTGCAGCTCAGATCTTGGATTAGGACTAAAATCTGATTGTACTCTGCAGCAAAACTAGAGCCTGTTCGATATATTGGTTACTGATATCACCGACTTAGTTATCAGAATCAGTTAAAACATTAAATGAAAAGAAAAATCAATAATTAGTGTCAGGACTGCTGTAGATGTAGTTGCAGCTGCCGTGGCTGATAAGCCGCGAAGGCTTAAAAGTCCTAATATTTAGGATGTTTTTACTGTTTATAAACATATGCATGAGTCCGAAATGACATGTTTTGTAGGTTTTCTAAGTGAAATAAGTTACTGGGAATAAAAAAATAAACAAGGACTGTGCAGCAACACTTGCTCAGGCTGCATTTCATGTTTTAGTTTGTTTCCTGTAGGTGTGTTAACTTTTTTATACTTAGAAATTAAACAAAACCTGGAATCTAAACTTTCGACTGCAGTTTGGGTTTAGGAAGCTATTAAGAACTGGCAACCATTCAATAAACAACTGTTAAACTAAAACTCATTTAAATAAAACACTGCGAGTGATGTGAACCAATATTATCTTTACCTAAGACCTAAAATCAAAATCATTGATGGTCTGTTTTCATATCGGTCAGGCCCTAACAGGTGACCTGCATATAATGGGGTGCTCAATGGGGCTCAAAAGCATCAGAAAAATCAATCTCCTGCATCCCACATACAAAAAGTAGTTCTACTGGTGCATGATGGGAAGCTTTTTGAAATCTCTCCATCTAACCTTCACCGTGAACTTCTATTTGCTGCGATTAGGCAGAAACAACAGCAAAAGCTGAATTGTTTGAAACTGTTGGCTTATTTAGATAAAGATATATTAGCTACCTCTTCTATTTATTATATAAGGCAGGTTGAAAATTACAGTCTGGTGTTAATGTTTGTATTTACCTACTTGTCAATCTAATGCATTAACCCCGCCCCTGACAAACACATCATGCATCACAGTGACTGCTGAACTTTCTTTTGATGTTCCGAGTCTGACACACCAGACCCATCATGCACTGCAAAGACTTATTGTATATTGTATTGTACTGCAGCCTAACACAGTGGCTGTCCACAGGCTAGACAGAAGCTCCATTACACCTGTTCAGGAGGGCGTACGAGGCAGAGAGAGAGAGAGAGAGAGAGAGAGAGAGAGAGAGGGCGAGTGCGAAAGAGGGTCTGTAATTCCACCTACACAGTGACAGGTGTGAATGTGGCTGCAGGTATGAGATGAATCAGAAGAAAAGAAAGCTTGGAGCAGCGGAAGAGGCCTGGAAAAGGTCTGAATTACTTCAAGCTCCTCTCCACCGACTTCCAAAGTAATGAGTCACTTGAGTCACAAAAAAAGAAAAAAAAAAGAAAGAAAGAAAGAAAGCAAGCCAGAAGAGCCCACCAGCATGTGGACACAGAGGAAATGTAAAGTTCCAGAAGCACTTAGAGATTATGAATCACTTTCAAAGCTTTAAAACGGAACAATCAGAATAAACCAACTATTTTATTTGTTTGTACGGTCCAACATCTTCAGACAGCCATAAGAATTAGGACACGGCGCCTGTTTGAGGCTGTGTAGAGCTCTGATATACATAAACAAAGCATATCCGCTTGCTTGGCTGCATTATTTCCACACTAGTTAAACCACTACTGCTTCCACAACCATTAGTCAGCTACTGAGGTTCTTTCCACCAATTTTTCAAAATAAATTGCCGTAATTCAGCGGTTGAGATGCAAACAGAGTCATTCAGAGAGCTTTGGTGTGTAATGTTTGATTGTGAAGTGTCCAATTTCTTTATAATGGTGGTGATAGTAACCAGGGGTCACCGTGTCTACAACACAAATACAAAAAACACCAGTGGACCTACTCATGTACAAACACATACAAACAAATAAAATGGTGTAATGTAATGTTTCAGAGGTGGATGTCTGGTTCCCTTCACCAACACTGTGAACAATTCTGCCTTAGTCTGTTCCTCTAGAACGCCACGCGTCACAGCAAACCACTATGAATGACTTGGTTTACATCTCAACAACTTAATGTTGCATTTGACTCTGAAAAATTGGTGGAGTTCATCTCTGAGATCTTACAAGTTTGATGTGTCAATGCTTTCAAATTAGGGTCCAGCTCTCAAGAAGCTCACATAATATCAACCAATAGTGACTGAAAGATAAATTTAAGGCTAGATCACTGGCGATGCACTTCTTCTCCAAATACTAATGACCTGCATTAGCTTTCTTTTCAGTGGGTAAAGCTACTGAACCTACAACTACCACTAGCGCACCCAGTCCGACCATAAGAACCAAAAGTAAATCTCATTTCAAGCCGATTTTTAAAGAAATGCATTGCAGATGGAAAAGAGGGTGAACGTAAAGGAAAACAACGTTGTTCTTAGCAATGAAGGACAAACCTTAACCAAACTGCCTCAAATGCTAAGGACAACAGAAAAAAATACATATCTCAAATCTGAAGTTGGGAGGAGAAGCCTCTACACAATATAGCATTTCAAAACTGTAAATCTTTGGGGAAACGACAACTATGCAAACTTCTGATTAGAAAACCGCACGTGCTGTGAGGCAAGCACTCCGAGCTGCTTATTTTCCACTGTAAAAGCCTCAAAGGCCTCCTGGGAGAGGCTGAGTGCTCACAATGGAAAATGGGCATGTTATTTAATTGCAGCTCTTCGCCTCACGCTCTCTGTTATTCTTCCATCTGACAAGTCCAGTGGGGGCAAAACCTTGCAGCGGAGGAGAGAATGACCAGAAGATGCATTGTCTTTAAAAAGAAAAGTACAGAAAACAAATGTAACAATAACTATAATAATAATTATTATAATAATTGTGCAAGAAATATCATTATTATTACGACAATTATTATTATCGTTAGTGCTAATATTCTGTATAGCCACGTTTACTGCTCTGAGAACCAAACGTTTCTGTCACAACAGCAGGCCAGTGTAGAGTTTTAACTAAGACTAGTGTCACTAATTCTGGAAGTGTCCTTGGCTTCTGGCCCTTCAGAACATTTCAAAGCATTAACCTGAATGCCTCTTTTAAAATATGTAAAAAGAACTTAAAACTACTTAAAAAAAAAACAATTACAGATTGAAATAATATTTAAATAAAGCCGTGCCAGAACAAAAGTCTCCATTAGAAGTCTCTAAGTTTCACCTCATTTAAGAGTACAGCAATTGAAATTTCCGTGAACAGTCTGCTGCCACATCGTCCGCCCATCTGTGAGTTCCTCAAGGTGAGCTGGTCTGGAGGGGAGGGTGGTGTTTTCTGAAGGGCTTTAGGCTCTAATGAACTTCGGTGAATGCAAGCTGAATGATTCATGTGGTTCAGAATCAAACAGGAGTCGAATGATTCATACAACTCAGGATCGAATTGAGGAGTTGAATGATTTGTCGGATTCCGAACGACTGAACAGGTAATATATGACTCAGATACTGATTCAGAACTGAACAGGAGTCATGTGATTCAGAATCGGACTGGTCGAATGAATCAGAGGGTTCAGAACTGGTTGAAGGAGTCGATTCAGAACCAAACAGGTTAAACGAATAGCCACAGTGATGCTTCGTACTCTCGGTTCCAAGCACAAGAAGAACAGTCCGCTTTTTTAGTCCTTCACTCATCGACGCATCTGCACGCTCCTCCCTCTCGTCACCACCGTTTTGTTCACTTCACTGAAGTCTGGTCTTTGGACAGGTAAAGGCAGTGGATCCAAATTCTGTTACCCTGCAGTTAAAACTATACAAAAATAGATGCTCAAGAGCGACTTAATCTAGTAAAACTAAAACCAAACCACAAAAAAAAGTACAGTAAAGTCTTTCCAATGTTTCGCTAATATATACATACTCTGTCGTTTAATATCTGACCGCAAGAGTACAATAAGACTGAGGAAAGAAAAGTCTTGCTTGTTTAATAACAATATAAACAAATAACTTTAATATATCTTAAGCTCCAATCCTCGCTTCGTCTATATTTCTACACATATATAGTTATATACACATAAGCACTGCAGAATTAACATCTTTTAATTTATCAAGAGCTGACATTCATATGGACACGCTGCTGCTGGAGACACGGCCACGAAGTTGTAATCACGCAACTTTAGCACAGTATAGCTGAATTAGGCTTTCAGTCACGACGCAACAGAAAAATCTGTCCCCTAGAAAACGTACAGCTGAACCCTCTAAGGCGTCTCACGGAACAAAAGAGAACGTAAGAAAAATAAAAACCTAAAGCGAGGAGGAAAGGGAAGGAGGGACCTCTTTCAGTTGAGATAGTTGGTGGTGATGAGCGGAGCTGAGCGGTCGTTGGTAAGCGTCCGGCGAAGCTTTACTCCTCGGCGGATCATGCTCAGCATGTCTCCACCGCCGCTGGACGTTTGGCTCGCTTCCTCAGCACCATCCGGATGATCTGCAGCCGCCTCTGTCGCCTCGCTGGTACAGTTGTTGGCTACGGCATTCTGCTGAGGCAGCTGGTGAAGATGTTCGTGCTGCTGATTAACTTGTTGTTCTTGCTGTTTGGGAGGTTGTTTGTGCTGAGACTGCTGTTGATACTGCTGCTGCTGCTGCTGCTGCTGTTGTTGTTGTTGATAGTGTTGTTGCTGGTGTAGTGCTTGGTTGTACTGTTGCTGATATTGTGGTGGCGGTTGTGCTTGACTGTGTGGCTGTTGACACTGTTGAGGCTGCTGCTGCTGCAGCTGCTGTCTGTACTGCTGCTGCTGTTGCTGTTGATTGTATTGTTTTAGATGCTGCTGCTGTTGAAACTGCTGCTGATACTGCCTTTGCTGTTGCTGATGTAGCGCATACTGCTGCTGCTTGCTCATTTGATAAAGATGCTCTGTGCTGCCGGCCGGTGGTGGCCCGGGGAACATGGCGTAGTACGGAGGCGGCATGGCACTCAGACTCTGGGTGGATGTGCAGAGAGTGTGTTTGGCGTGGACCAAATCTGAGCCATGGGCTCGGGGAGTTTGGGCCAGTGCTGGCGGACACACCGCCTCCTCGCTGCCGCTGCGGGTTGACGCCAAACCTACGGTGGACGTCGACGGCTTCAGGGGTACCTGTGGAAAGAGGTGGTCTGTTAATTCTGAACTATTTTTTTAAATGCAATACTTACATGGAAACATAAGTTAGTTATTTCTTTAAGTCTGTCAGTTCTTTAAGTTACCATTATATAATCTATAACCCCACAACACTCTCCTGTTCATTTGTGCCAACTGCTACACCCTCAGTTACATTACTGTGCCATCCAGATGTACCAGCATTGAGATAGGATGGGACTGTTTCAGCTCACGCCCACTTTACATAAAGACTCAGTCAGAGACTGCCTCAGTCAGGGACTGCCTCAGTCTGAGACTGCCTCAGTCAGGGACTGCCTCAGTCAGGGACTGCCTCAGTCAGAGACTGCCTCTACCTGTGCAGTTTCTAAAGCTTTGCCATTCAGATTTCAAAAAGAGACTCTTTTCTTTGGAGTTTAGTTTAATAAACTATAAATACTGTTTGATCAGAGGAGGACGGGTCTCCTCTTGTGAGTCTTGGTTCCTCCCAAGGTTTCTTGCTCAAGTTTGAGGGAGGTGTTCTTGCCACTGTTGCCTCTGGCTTGTTCACTGGGGGATATATATGTTGTAACTGTCTGTTTTCAAACTCCCGTAAAGCTGCTTTGTTGTAAAAAGCACCATACAAATAAACTAGAATTTAATTCAACCTGCTTATCATAAATATTTGTATTAAGACTATAATGGAGGGCATGCATTGTAGCGTACAGGAGTCTATATCAATTTTCACTTCTATAATAATAATAATAATAATAATAATAATAATAATAATAAACATTTCTTTATCTCAAAAACTACTGTTAACGAAAGCTACCTTTGAAAACTGTGACTGAATGAAGGAGTTCATTTATAGTAGTTTAGTTCACATACAATGCTGTTGACTTTTAATGACAGTAAACATCCAGCAGGGGGAGCTATCCCTGTTTTTACAACCATTGGGCCACTCCTGTATGAAACAGTACCTGTGGTGTGGAGATGGGGATGGGCACTCCACCGCTGATGGTCCCCCGGCGGATGTGGGGTTTGCTGGACGGTTTGCGGCGGATGGTGGCCGTTTGGGGCTGCCGAGGCAGGGGTTCGGTGTCCACCAGCAGGCTGACGGTGGACGCCGGTCTCTTGCTCTGGAAGAGTTTTCGGTAATTCTGACTCAGGTCACTGTTGCGCGGAATGGTGGAGGACTTGTCAAAGTCAGACTGACTGTGTCCGTCGTCTCCTCCGTGGAGAGAGATATAATCGTAGTCTGGAGGAGAGAAAGGAAGTGGAAGGAAGAGACAAAGCAAGAGAGAGATTAATTAAAAGATAAAGATGAGGAAATTAGGAAGGAACACTATTATTATTATTATCATCACTAAATCTATTACAATACACAGGAATTAGAGCTGCAGGAATATTTTGAAGGCCTGAGCAGTGAATATATTCAGCTATAAAAGAACAGTGGAGAAAAATATAGTGGTGGGTTCAACTTGCAGGGGTGGGGTTGGGGGCTTTTCAGATTTATGTATGCTAATTGTTATTTACAATTAGATAAATAGATCGATAGACTGATGCTTTATTGATCCCAGAGGGAAATTCAAGATAAAGGCCAACCTCTTGATTTCTTACACTGGTAACAGTGTAAGAAGCAAGTCATTTACAACGGTTACAACTAGAGATGGACCGATCATCGATTTTAAGGCCGATTCCGATCACTGATCACTTTTCAGCACGATCAGCCGATAGCCGATACCAATAGAGGGCGGGGTGTACGACACGGCAGGGCTACACTTAGTTATTTTAGCGCAAGTAAGTCATGACACATGGTTGAAACTGGTTTATTACCATTTTTAACAAGCTCATATGAAACAGCATAATATTTTTAATAAAATTAACAATAAATAAAGTAAATCAAACAAATATCCCCAAAACTGTAATCATTACATTTAGACCCTTAATTTAAATCGAACAAAGCTAATTAAATAAATACAGTAAAAACTGCAGTCATTGAACGCAGACTCTTGTTTTTTTAAACGACAATGTTAAGTGTTAAATGTCTTTGTCTTGGTTCCTCAACGAGACACGCTTATTTTACTAATTTAAAAACGTCCTGGATGAGTCTGTCACGTACGGTAAACAACTGCCAGACGGACATGTTTACTTTCAGCACATTTTTGTTCTGCGACGTAGCTGCTTCAGTCAGTCTGTGGAAAATGAAAGGGTATGTATTTACACCTAGTGGTTCAGATAGGAATTGCAGGGAGGGGGTTCTTCTCTTCCTGGATGAAACGGTAGCTGGAAATACAGAAATTAGGCTCATTTGTTTAACGCCATCGATCGGCTCTAAATTGGAGAAATATCAGCCCATCACCGATCACATATTTTGATTAAAAATCGGCCGATACCGATACATAGCCGATCGATCCTTCCATCTCTAGTTACAACATTTGGCAAACGCTCTTATTCAGAGCAGCAGTTCACATTTACACAGGTAGACAACCACAGTGCTCAAGGACTCTTATTGGTTTAGTGTAAGGTGGTTACCCAGGTGGGGAATTGAACCCCAGTCTACAGCATGGAGGGCAGCAGTGTAACCCACAGTACACTAAACCATATAAACAAACAACGGTCTGTATAACAAACTCTAACATACTTAAGAAAACACAAACCCTGACCCAATCATAGATTTCCTAATCAAGCCAAGTGTGCTCTGCTGTGGTCAGTCAGCTTCAGGGTCAGCTGCATCCATTTAGAGACTCTACTTGGTGGCTCCTGGCAAAGCTCTTGAACAGTTCTCAGCCATCTAAGCATCTTTCTTTGGCGCTGTATTTACTCAGCGTCTACAATTCTTGTTGTGTCTACGTCTGAGCTGGCCAGCTCTCATCAAACAACAGCAGCACCAGATGCTTTTTCCTGTCACTTATTACAAGCAGCATGCCACTAAAAGTGCTCTTTCAACAACTTCCGCGAAAAACATCACTAGTGAAGGAACGTCCTACTTTCCTGGCCCTGCTTCTTGCTCTATAGCGGACTTTAACATGAACCCTGCGCTCCAAACCGAGAGAAAGGAGAAGCTACTGCACACACCTTCACATCTAGGCCAAGTTACATAGCTTGTCTAAAGAGACTATGAAAGAAAAGTGATTTACTGCAGCACTTTAAAGTAGCAGTAGCTGCCACTGTTGGCCTTGCTGTTGTGTTTTTTTAAAGTGGCAACCAAATTACCAGGTCTGTCATAATCAATATTTGGTAATCAATTGGAAGGATAGGGGTTTAAATCCCAGGACTAACAGGATGTTCCTGGTTTTGCTCTTGCGTAAGGCACTAAACCTCCCACTGTTATGCTGGCAACACTGTGGTGTTCCCAGATTGAGCATAATAAGGCAGTGAAATAACCAATTTTCAAATTAATAAAGTAGAACAGCAGATTAGACATACTATAAAATGGCATTAAATAAAAAAAACAGCAAAACTAATATATGAATATATTAAAAATAAAGATTTTTACTTTAGCCTGGACCATCTTACCTAAATTAATGGCTGTAGTACTTATGAAATTATCAATATCAGACAATACATGGATGGGGACATAACTAATTATTATTATTATTATATGTAAATCATGGGCACTGCAGATGGGGGCACGAGGCCTCTTCATGCAACACAGTGTGTCCACAAATGACAAGTGAACGTCATGAAAATGGCTTAATTCACTTCCATCCGATACTATCTGTTTACAGGGACTCAGAGTCAGAATGCTGGACGTGAATAAGGTGAATACACATGCATACAATGTCGTGGTGCATACAGGATGGATCTGCTTCCCTGAACAGAAGCATCTCAGTCTCGAAGGGTTTGGTGGTTCGCAATGAACACAATGAGATTAAAATCAAAACAAGATCAGTCTGTACAGTACCAATCGGAAACCTACCATATAGAGGAGGTTCTCTCTTTACCGCTGAAAGAGAACAATAGAGTGGGTTTAACTCGTATATAAAAGCTCCACACAGGCACACACACATACAGCAGTCTGGCATAAAAATGTGTGAGTCGGTGCCAAACTCGTGCACACAAATCAGAGGGTACTGTAACACTAACAAGACTGACAACTTACTATATACTGTCTGAACGGGTGGCAAAGGACGTCAGCAATAAAGCACACACACAACAGAATCAAAAAGCTAACAGCGAAGTGATTATATTTTTATTTTGCTCACTATCTATTAAACTTACACATATGCATACATGTTAAAACCAGTAGTGCTGTTTTGTTTAACTAGCAATACTGTCAATATCACTATAATCATATTATAGTTGGTGTCCCGGGGTCTGTGTGGACGTGCAGTGTGTGTGCTCACCGTGTTGGGAGGGTATAGTATCTTCAGAGCAGGACGGCGTGGTTGTCTGAGTGCTGTATCCACTGGAGCAGTGTAGCGAGTCTCGGCTGGTCCGAGGCGCCTCAGAATTCAGCCCGCCGCTCAACGTCAGAGCCAGCTGCTCTCGGGCCGACTGCGGCTGTAGAGAAAAGAGACCAATATATAACAACTTCCACTAATACCAGCACAAAACCAACAACAGGGTATCCAGATTTCCAGCTATTTCAATCTACTGCTGGTGCTATGGCTGCACCTAACAATTCATTTCTTAATAGATTAATCTAACTATTCTTTTTTTTCGATTAGTCGATTAATCTAACGACTAACTTTTAGATTCTTCTAATGTGAGTGTGTTAGGAATCAAATTTATTATTATGATGGAATTGATGATAGTATTGCTAGTAAACGCATAGCGTTGGTTAAAAAGACTAAAAGTCTACGCTCTGACTCGACTTTTAGACAGACTTATAATACATAGCCTACACGCCTCATTTTAAAGCTCCCGCGGTATCGAGAACAGTTTTAGGTTCTACACTGGACGCTTAAGAAACGATTAGCAATGCAACTTTTCAAGTGACTCTACTGAAAGAAACATGTTACACGTGTTAATAATCTATAAATAATCTGCTAAGATTAGATAAACAGGTAAACAGGTGCTGTCCTGCTACTGTGTTGATGAAGCTCTACGGGATGTTTGAGCTTCAAGGTCTCGTGTATAGCAGTTGTACTGTTGTGATCATCTCCACTGTGCAGAGCTGACAGAGCACCACACTGGTGTGTTTCTGTGTGAAACACTCCCACAACTTTAGATGCACGTGAGCAACTGTTTGTAGCTGCAGCTTGTGCTCTGGAGATATCCATGCTTTTAGTAGGTGCATGCATCTTTGCGCGCATCAACGCAGGTTATGCTAATCGACTTAATTTCGGAATTGATTACGTCGATGTGTCGCCCTAGCCCCACAAAGTTGGGACTTGCTGGTGTTTAATAAGATGCCCTCTATCACAATGTATTTCTTTGGCTTGGTTTGGCTCTCAGTGAATGAAACACTCATTTTATCACATCACAAAGCATCTTAGGACTTAGCTTTAAAGCTATAAAGCGTTCTGAGGCCTCCAATCTCTGTGAATCTGAAGGTTGGTTACAAAAGGAGGAGAAACTGTGAGAGCTGTGGAGAGAGCTGTGGAGAGAGCTGTGGAGTGAGCTGTGGAGAGAGCTGTGGAGTGAGCTGTGGAGAGAGCTGTGGAGTGAGCTGTGGAGAGAGCTGTGGAGTGAGCTGTGGAGTGAGCTGTGGAGTGAGCTGTGGAGTGAGCTGTGGAGAGAGCTGTGGAGAGAGCTGTGGAGAGAGCTGTGGAGAGAGCTGTGGAGTGAGCTGTGGAGTGAGCTGTGGAGTGAGCTGTGGAGAGAGCTGTGGAGTGAGCTGTGGAGAGAGCTGTGGAGAGAGCTGTGGAGAGAGCTGTGGAGAGAGCTGGGGAGTGAGCTGGGGAGAGAGCTGGGGAGAGAGCTGGGGAGAGAGCTGGGGAGAGAGCTGGGGAGAGAGCTGGGGAGTGAGCTGTGGAGTGAGCTGTGGAGTGAGCTGTGGAGAGAGCTGTGGAGAGAGCTGTGGAGAGAGCTGTGGAGAGAGCTGTGGAGTGAGCTGTGGAGTGAGCTGTGGAGTGAGCTGTGGAGTGAGCTGTGGAGAGAGCTGTGGAGAGAGCTGTGGAGAGAGCTGTGGAGAGAGCTGTGGAGTGAGCTGTGGAGTGAGCTGTGGAGTGAGCAAGAGTGCCACTTTCACGTGTCTTCACATTTATACCACGACAGAGTGGCAAAGAAAAAAGGTGGACAGAAATCGCTGAAGCCCTCGAAATCCGGAAATCTAGAAATCTAGTAGCAGTCTTGTAAACAGTGACTCTGAAAGATCCCCAGTCTTTGCAAAATCATAGCCTGTGACTAAAAGTCTGTGACTAGTTATTAGATGTGAGAGGGTGTCAGACTTTAGTCTATTAAATGTCTTTTCAGAGTTTTTTACAAGTGTTCTAGTGTATAGTCAGTCCAAGGCTTATTATATAGAAACTATATGGACTACAAAGCAAAGTGATCAAGCTGTTCTTTGGTGTATTTAGTGTTTAGTAAAACTTTGGACCAAAGTTTAAACATCCAGCCCGACTTATGTACATTTAAGTTTCACAACGAAAGATGTTTTGCGAATGTAAAGCACTTTGTTATGTTTTAGCCCTGGAGACACTGAAGACCCTCCATGTCTTTATGGAAATGTTGGAACAACAGTGTTGATTAATTAATGTCTTGATTAAATAATCGATAAACTGACGAATATCATATTTTTAATACCAGTCTTAAACTCTGCCACCTCTGTGAGTCCGCGTTTACCTTTCCCGATGTGGACTGCGCTCTGGCTCTTTCTCCGTGCCCGCTGTAGGTCTGGTGAGGAGGAGGCATGGAGGTTCCGTTCTCTGTGCCAGGAGCATTCTGACCCGACCAGGATTGACTGTTAATCTGCTCCTACGCAAAACAACACATACATAAAAACCTGTCTGCAGCACAATTTACAAACTACTGAACAAAGCCAACATCTGTCTATTTAACTAGCTAATCAGTATCAGAGTGAAGTCATGCAACACTGCACAAATCACAAATCACCACGATCACCACCATTCCACCATACAAACGAGTACAAACAGGACAACTGCGTCAGTCTGAGCTGACGTATAAACCAAGGTTGTCCCAAACCAGTTTTTGTGCTTTAATGTTGAGTATCAGCCAATACTGATCTGACCTAATCAATATTATTACCCAGTTAAAGAAGCTTGTCGGCTAATTAGTACAACACATTACTTTCAGTTGCGTGCAAAACCTGACTGTCTGGACTGCTTCCTGGTCTACTTTTAAAGCTGCACTACGCAAGATTCATGTCATCTGAAAATAGTTTTGTCTCCAAAACAAGTCCCAGCTCAACGTTCAGGTCTAAATTAAGCCAAATTACACTAATGAAGATTAAATAGCAATATTAGATCATTCACTCATATCTTTGAAAGACAATCCATGACAAAGTTTTGATTGTGCCCTCTCTGAAGTCTCTTTCAATCATCAGATTTTTTTTTGTGCTCAGGGAAGAGGCCCAAAGAACAACACACAAGGCTTGATGATATCTGGATATTTCCTGTAATTTTGTGGATAACGATAATAAACGATATGATGCATTATTTAAAAGTGTTTGTATATACTAGTTTGTACTTTTGCTTATTTTATCCCGCTAGTCATCTTTAACGGCTGTTTTCTTACAAAGTCTGTAAACTGCAGTCTTCTGAGTAACGTCAGTCTTTTCAGATCCAGACCAGCTCCACACGAGTGAAGATGATCCTCGTCTAGGAATTTGAGGTGGTAGGCTGCGAGGCTGGCGTTGTCTGAGTTTTAAACAGCTTTAGGTGTGCTGTTTAGGCAGCTATGCTAGCTTTAGCCTATGCTAGAATACTCACAGCAGTCTGTACTAAAGCGAGTGGAGTCGAGGCGTTCTGATTGTGGGCCCCCCCCCAATCAGTAGCGTACTATATAACGTCAGCTCATAAACGATATTACAAGCTCAGCATTAATTTAATTGTATGTTCAATATTATATTAATACAGAACATTGCACGTTGTGAATGATACAGTACAGTAACAGCGCCCTTTTGCGATTAACCCATGACCCCGCAAAAACACACTGTAGACATTTAAACCACTGATAAAATCTGGAAACCTTCCTCACCGCTTGAGGTTGTGGGTAGCGTCCGTGGCACCTCTACGACAGTGGCATAAACAGAGCAAGCAAAAGAAAGACAGGATGGGAAAATGGATCAGGCACGTTTCTTCCTGATCTGTGTCTGAACAGAAAGTATGCTGCATGGTTCGGTCTGTCTGATCACTATAAAAGGTGTAGAGTGGTGGCAATGGCACCACACGACTCTGTGAGTGAGTGAGAGAGTGAGTGAGTGAGTGAGTCTGACTGAAATCTATGACCAGCTATTGTGATTTGATAAAAGGCTTGAATAGATAACCTTCATATAAAGCCATATGGAACAATTAAGGTTACATAGGAATGTTTACAGGAGACCTCCAGAACACACCACACAAACAAACGCACACACACACACACACACACAACATGCACACATTGTATTGTGCAGTGTACGTCCAGACACATACATACAGACATACATACATACATTCATACATATATATCCAGAAAGTTCTTCTAAAGAGCGGATTTAGCTACTTTAAGGTCACCCACTGCAGACACAGCTTGTATAGTCTTCACAGGGAAGCAGTAAGAAAAAGAATAGGATGCTCTGGAGCGGCCGCCCATAAGTATCAGGCCACCACTCCCAATGCCAAGAGTGAGATAGAGGGGTATTAAGCCCCCAGCATTGGGGGATCAGCATTGGAGCATCTGTGAAGCAAGGGGACTGATCATCCACTCTCAGTACCTGACCCTTACTAATGCTCCTATGGCTAAATGCAATCAAATCCTTAACCAAACACTGACTGGAACTGTCAATGTTAACTTAGAACCATGTCTTGAAGTATACGACAGTATACAACACACAGAGACAGAACACAACTAGCACAGGCTTGTGTACACAAACACAACAACAGCCAAGTTTCCATCCAAAGGAGTTTTAAGCTCTGAAGTGTTTCAAACTGTGGAGTCTAAAATAATTGTGGGTAATATTTTGGGAACGTTGGCAAAGCCTTTGTATTGAACTTTAGCACAGCCAAGAGGTAGAGCTGCTCTAAAGACGCATGGAAATCACTGAAAGAGCTCTATAT
>CM038704.1:7815090-7967590 GCA_021613375.1 Megaleporinus macrocephalus | reverse complement strand
AAAATTGGTATCCTGGCAAGAGGAATGATCTTTAATCAAGGTTTCATTATGGGATTTTTAAAAGCTTATTAAAAATATTCATGACTCTTTAACTAATTTCTAGACTTTTTCTTTTTGCTTGTGATTTTCCAGAGCGACAGTTTCCACCAACCTTCTATAACTGTCATCATCACTCTGACTGTTCTTCATCTGTACTATAATTCATCTTAGTTATTTCATGTTATGATTATATGAGCACACCTGAGCAGCTGAAGAGACGTACATGGTGGTACAGTCGTTATATCAGTACTGTTTGAGTACTGATCAGAGGAGGTTGGGTCCCCCCCTTGTGAGTCTTGGTTCCTCCCAAAGTTTCTTCCTCCAGCTCTGAGGGAGTTTCTCCTCGCCACTGTTGACTATGGCTAGCTCAACGGGGGGTTTTCTGGGGGTTTTCAATGTTTGTTTTATGATTTCTATGATTTCCTAATGTGTTATTTTCTTCCTAGGCTTATTTATGCTCTACTGAATTTTTATCATCATTAAATTCCTGTAAAGCTGCTTTGTGATGACATCTGTTGTTAAAAGCGCTATACAAATAAATCTGATTTGATTTTAATTGTTTCCGTAAAACTTTTTACTAGAAATTAGAGATGGGCCGATCAGCGTTTTTGAGGCTGATTCCGATCGGCGATCGCCGATCACCTTTCAGCGCGATCGGCCGATAGCCGATACCGATCAAGGGCGGGGCCACAGCGGGCCTACATGTAGTTATTAGCGGAAGCAAGTCATGAAACATGGTCTAAACTGGTTTATTACCATTTTTAGCGAGCTGTACTGTTCAGACCGGTCAGATCTGGTCTGTAGGTGTTCTGAGTTGTTTGTTTTGTGTTAGCTGTGTGTGCTAGCTCTGCTGTTTGCTGATACTCACTGTATTTAACCGCGTGCAGAGTCGTATCAGATTAATAGTGTTAAATGTCTTTGTCTTGGTTCCCTAACAAAACACGCTGATTTTACACATTTTAAAAGCGCCCTGGATGAGTCTGCGGACATGTTTTCTATCAGTGCATGCTTTTCTCGCGAGGCCGCTGCTTTAGTCAGTTTGCGAAAACGAAATAGTTTGTATTTCCACCTAGTGGTTCAGATAGGAATTGCAGGGAGCTGGCCAGAGGGGGTTCTCCTCTTCCTGGATGAAACACTAGCTGGAAATACAGAAATTAGGCTCATTTGTTTAACGCCATCAACCAGCTCTCAAGATCGGCTAAATTGGAGAAATATCGGCCGATCACAGATCGCATATTTTGATTAAAAATTGGCCGATACCGATACATAGCCAATCAATCCTTCAATCTCTACTAGAAACCAACATTTTAACAAATATACTAAGTTCTACAGACTAACACAACTGAAAACAAGAATTAATTTAAATAATCTTAGCTGACAACAATCTCAACATGTGACACATTAAATACACTGACCAGGTTTAAGATAAATTCAGTTTTTGCAGAGTAGCACTTAGTAACTCAGGGATCTTCACAGATACTCTGGTGCGAAGTGTGAGCACTTATACAGAAACCCACCAGAACAGGCTTGAGCATTGTAACGAAGGAGCAGAAGCGCCCTCTCTCCTCGACAAGCGCTCGGCACACGGCCCTCTTCTCAGTCTCTTCTAACTCGACGTAGCGAGAGTTGACGTCCTGCAGGGCGCTGTCCAACTGCAGCCGAACCTCATCCTTACCTACAAATACAGATACACTTTAAACATCACAAGATCAAACAAAAAAAATAAATTTTAAATAAATAATAAACATAAACACCCGCCTGACTCTTAATACACTTCATCCCTAAACAGATGTTTTAACTTCAAAGGCGGTTAACAAGCAATTCAAACACTGGGAGCTTACCTGGCTACACCTATAGAGACTGGTTGGTTTACAGAAACACACAGTAACCTCGAGTCATTTACAGAAAGACAATTATGGTGGATTAAGTATAATGGCACATAATAAGGTACAACAAGGTGTAATTAGGTGATCTGCTTTTTAATCTTCTCTCAGAAACCATAATGAATAGCTGTAAGGTCTCTGTGGGAAGCAGTAATTGTTCTTCCACGACTTTGTTCACCATGTTGTGCATTCTGTTACCACTAGGTGGCAGCAAAGCCTCAAGTCCACTTACTGAGCCAGTCTGATGTGTCATGGTTAATGGAAACACTGGCATTTAGTCAACTGCCAGATGATCATCATAAATCCAAGTAAAAAAAAACAACAACGTGCAAGGCTTACATTTTCCATGTGATTCTGTAGCACGAGCAGATTAAATAACTCTGCAGTGCACCAATTTCACAGCACACAGAGGTGTACTACTGAAAACATGTTTAATTGTTCTTAAAAAGTTAAGGGAAATCTTATCATACACGTATTTCATCATGAATATGCTGACCTAATCATGGATATGAGCACTTACAGCTCAATTCAATTCAAACTTGTATATCTGCTAAAGGTTTCTTAACAAAGCAGTATTAAAGAGAAGGAAGCAAGAACGACTCCTTCAGAACAAGAGGAAGAACCACTAAGACGAGACCCAACAGAGGAAAGTAGGGTTGGTCAAAGAGTATCAGAGAGGAGAAGGCACTGGGGTCTTGTACTTTAACATAGCATCAAACTATATTGATACTGTTCTCAGTTCAATTAAAAAAAACTTGTATAAACGTCTATACATCAGATTTATATCGTATACAACAAATTTCATAAAGAGGTTTCTCTTTAAGAGCTCATAATAATTATTTAGTTTTTATTACTAATGTTGTTGTGATCGTATAGGGCGGTGCATGGTACAGCTCCAGGGTATCTAGGGGATTTGATAAAGTACTATACTCCTTCTTGCTCTTTAGGCTCTGTTGGTACTCTTACTTTACAGCAGCCTGTCTGTAAACTTAGGCCTGTGGGGGAGCAAGCATTTTCTTATAGAGCTCCTCGGCTGTGGAATGCCGTACCAGACACTATAAAAAACACTCCTACTGTAGTATCTTTTAAAAAGGTACTTAAGATACATCTGTTTAGATTAACTTTTAATTGTAATTGATTTTTTAAATTCAATTTATACACATACATTTTTGTATGGAGTGTTTTTTTTGTTTATATGTAGTGCTTTGGGTTTGAGAAAGGCGCATTATAAATTTAAATTATTATCATAAACTGTATTACTACTGTAACAAATAGTATTTCCATATTGTTTAGCAATAATATATAAATTCAGTAATTAAAGTAATGAATTACTCAATTTAAGTATAAAGTAAAACTAATGAAAAACACCAGTCGTACATTGTTTTCATACCCACTTGCTTTAATAGACCAGCCTGGGGATCCTTCTCAATCAGATAACCCTAAACAGGCTGCTGAGGCTGGCTGTACATTTTGCTATTGATTTAAAAATTAACGAAATCTTTTAATCTACTCTGGTCAGTAAACAAGCTGTGAGAGGGGTCTTTAAACCAATCAATACTGTTTCCTATTTCAGACACTATTAGAAATAAGCATTTCTGTGTCACTTTAAAAATAGGAAGGAGTCACTCCAGATAAAGAGAGAGAGAGAGAGAGAGAAAGAGAGAGAGAGAGAGAGAGAGAGAGAGAGAGATACACACACTCAGCCCCCACATTCCGTAGGCAAAAAAAAAAAAGTGTGCTCACAATCTGGATTTGGTCTGATTCCTCATGAACAAAGATAATCACCACTGCTACCATTTATAGTCCATCAATCTCAGAGCACAACCCGCTGAAGTTCATCCTCTGATTTAATAAATTAATAAAAGCTCTCATAGCTCTGATTAAGGATAGCAGTAAAAAGACCCCATAATCAGATTTGGCTGTTTGTTTACAGAGAGATCGAGGCTTCATGCCAGTGTGTGCCATGTGAGAAGGGTTTGCACATCACATGACCAGGGCTTTCCTTTTCTCTCTCTCTATCCATCACTCTCTCTCCACAGAGGGGGCTTGTGTTGAAATTATTCATCTTTTAATACTGAAATTTTTACATGGTTTATAGACTTTTGAGTAAAGAAGTCAAGACTTATCAGGTATAGGAACGTTTATCCGCCGGTCAGTCCTGATACTTCACCAAAACAGAGGCATATACACGTCCTGTGCAGTATTAGGAGCTGTGAGTGCTGTGGAGTCTAAAGTTGTGGTTTGCTATCAGATGTGTTGTTTCTTGTATCATACGACTGCAATTACACAATCGAGTCACGTTAATATCCAGAGTAGGTGTGCCATATCGTATCCTACACAATAATATCGCCAAAAATTTTTAATATGGTGAACGATATTATACCCTGAAATATCATGCCATATCACCCATCTCTAATTATCACATCAGGAAACTACTTTTACTGTTTTTAGCAAAAGAAAAATTCATACTTTTCACATTTCCCATCATATATCTACTAGAGACAGATTTTATCTGTCCAGTATCATTCATTTTACTTCAGTCCTGGATTTATGGAGATATTTGGAGTGCATTAGTATCGTGACATTCTGGATCATTGACTTCTGATGAAAATTCTTATATTTTTTAATATCTCAGTTAGGGGTGTGCCATATCATATCGTATGCAATAGTAAAATTTAATTTTAATTTTGTTGCAGTTGTGTATTCTTAAAATATATATTTTTTAATTCAATGTTCTGTCATATCGCCAAGAGTATCGTTATCACAAAAATATCATAAAATATATTGATATAATTGTAATTTATATAACCTCTAATTTAGAGTGACCAGATGTCCTGGTAGGTTGTCAAACGTATCTGGAGCCATGCTGACTGCAGTGCATCCCACTGCTGCTGGAGGGTGCGTGACAGAGGATCCACAGAGGCAACACCACCATCCAGGTGGTCCCACAGATGCTCAATTGGGTTAAAAGCTGAGGAATTAGGGGTCCAGTGTAGTAATTGGAAGTCTTGGTCAGCTCTACAAACCAGTGTGGGACATTTCTAGCTTTGTGACGTGTCGCACTGGAAGACACCATCAGTCTCAGGGAAGACTGTCAGCATGTATGGGGTACGTGATCTGCAAGGATGGATTCATACCCACAACAGCTGAGAGAGTCTTCCTCATGAATGAGTGGGTCCAGAGAATGCCACCAAAGCATTCCCAGACCATAACACTGCCACCTTTGAAAGTAGGAAGTGGTCATAATAATGTGACTCAACTGTTCACAGTCACATGTTAACGTCTCAACAAATAGAAGGAGAAATGTTGAGCTAGGTTGAGAACAAATGCAGAACTAGTCTACATCAACAAGGTTGGCTTAACAAGCAATACCGATCCCAACTTTCTTTACAGTGCTGGTGATGGAAACCAGGGGCCGCCATGTTTATATCATCAAAAATACGCTTTTTAATATAAATCCCAAACAAGCATGCAATGCTGATGATGGTAAAACAGTGGAAAATATAAACATACAGTTTTCTCTGGGGGCTATTTTGCCCCTGCATGTACCGCCTTTCCACGATGTTATTAACAAATATGTTAAACTAAATTCTTCAAAATTCCAATGACTCAGGCAGAGTATCTACAGTCTTTCCATGTAACAACTTTGCGAGGGAGCTGCGAGGCGGATGTCCAGGTTGTACCACCACCACTGTATATAGTAAGAAGACCTGGAACTTAATTCAGAGAAAATAACCACAGATCAAATGTCTCGGCCACAATGTTGTTCAAAGAAATCTCAATCAGAGAGTTTTGCCAAAGCACTCAGCACTACGGTGCGAGTGAGCATCGCTGGCTCAGCATTTGCAAAGCTCAGTAAAAACACACGAGGAACATTTCAAACATTCCATCAGCATCGTGACAGCTGTGTGTGTGTGTGTGTGTGTGTGTGTGTAGGCTACAGGAGGTCATGTGCGTGCACACACCCCACTGCTCTATAAGTGTTGTCCATCTAAGCGGCCTCGTTACTAACAATACTTAAAAAAAAACCTCAGTTTTACTGTCGTACTGGATGATGCGTGACCAAGACTGACAAGAATACAGCCTTTAAACCAAAACATGCTCCCTTGCACTGAGCTTGAACCCACGTGTAGAGTAACATAACCACTTGGCTAAACAGCCAACTACAAAATATACACACTGAAACTCTAGCCTGTAAAAAAGCAGCAAACATGATTATTCTCACTTCCAGTGTTTTGTGCTGAAGGTATGAAGCAGTAAGGGGTTTCTGTCACAACAGACCTGCGTCACCGTGAGACGCATTATCTTATTATTATTATTATTGTAAGTGTCTCAAGGCCTGTTCACACAAAGTCAGACAGATACAGACAGAAAAACACATCAAGTTGTAGGGAAAAAAACTATTACTATTATATATAACTAAAACGAATTATTATATATCATTTATTTTAATGTAAATCAATAAAACTATATATTATATAAAACATATAACATTTAAACAAACAAAACAAAAAACACTTTATTAATGCTGTCTAACAGGCCACAAGCTTTAAAAAGAGATAGCAGAACTGAAAGAATATAGAAGGACGGTGAGCATGTTACAGTGAGTGTATATAACAGGAGTTATAGGTGTTTATTAACTTCTTTTTATTGAAAGGTTTTCAGAATGTTTAGACACAAGAACGTTCAGACTTGGTGTGAGTAGAACTACTATGTTAGTATGTTATGTTTCCACCTAAAGGACAGTCGTGGGCTGGACGTTAGAGGCATCTAACCTCTGACTGCTCCACAGGCGCTGTGGTAGGGTCGTCCACTGCTCCGGGCAAGTGTGCTCACTGCCCCCTAGTGTCGGTTCACTAGTGTGTAAATGTTGGACTGCACGATTGGGTTAAATGCGGAGGTCCGGAATTTTCCTCTGGGATCAATACAGTATCTATCTGTCTGTCTATCTATCTATCTATAGATAGACCAGTCTGATAGATGGATAGATCTATTTGGTGTAAATAGGCCTTCAAAGTATGCAAACAATGTGCTTCATCTTGTACAACAGTGACCGTAGTGGTAAACTAATTCTATATCTATATTATTAATTTAAGACATTTTCATGATATACAATATGCATCTTGATATTTTGCTTTCCTGAGATTTAACACATGGAAACATATAAAACTAAACCTGCAGCACCACAAACTACCACAACTACTAAAAATAATAATACACGGTCATATTGATCTTAATCCATGTTATACAAGCTGCACTTCACTAAACGTGACTAAACAGGACTAAATATGCTCACTTTGTACTGAAATGTAGTTGTCAGTGTAGTCAGTACTGACTTCATCGACAGTATGTTCAGAACTGATCAATGTACCAACATAATAGCAATATATTATTGACCCAGTGAGGAAGTGAGGTTAATGAAACCCATGATTTAATGGCCCTGTTTGTTTTTATATGTTCTTTACTGGTGATATCCTGACAGTTAACTGCAGTGCAGGTCATTTACTAGGAGTTACATATTATTTTGAAATAAGCTTTTAAAATGCATAAAAAGCAGCTTTTACTTCTGTAAATGTGCTTTGCTGTGTTGGGTAATGTTCCCAATATTGTGCAAGTTGTGAGCAGAAAACAGAAGAGTTCAGTAAAAACAAGCTCGGTCAGGTGTGTTTGAGCACACAGCAGCTGCACTCATGACACGAAGCTCGATCAGTATCCTCACCCAGCCCGTCGGCACTGACACACCAGCAACGGTGAGCGTTATTACATCACGCAGATCAAAAGGACTTAAACTAAATGTTCCTTTAGGATTATATGACATAATGCGATGTGGCCATGGGGCACTTTAATAACCTCTAATTAAACCTTCATTAGACATCACTGCTAAAGAAACAGAGACACAGTAACAATAGAAAGGCCCTTAAAGAAGCTTTTAAAACACTCTGGGCCAATCCAGAGCAACACACACCACATGCCACACTGTTTTATGATTCATTCCTTCAACTTTTGACAAATAAAATGAGTTCAAAGTAATAAAAAGTCTTGGTTTACACAAATAGGACAAATGCTGCACAATTTTTATTTGAAATGGAAAGGCCACTTCCGTCAAACAGCAGTTGGAAACTCTAATAGTTCACTGGACTTACACAATGTCACATTTAGTTCTGCACACAGTTGCAGTTTCTTTTAGCTGAGAGCCTTTTTCTCCCAATTAGCCTGCAAAACAAGTGGGTTTCTTAAGGTCACACAACTGTTGAGTCCTAATCCTACGAGTTCTTTCTGGGAAACACGCATACCCTCACTCTTAAACCCATCCATGATTTTTACTGTCTATTTTTTAACAATTCCATCTAATTGATCTCTGATATATTATTATGGTCAATTTTAAAGATATTCAGTTGTTCTGCAAGGCTGATGGATGGTTCTCCAACGTCCTTACAAGTGTTAATAATGTGCTGGACAGCTCTAAGCCCGACTTAAGTTTCTCCTAAGTTGTTTTCTATGTATGATGTAGGACGAATGAAACACAGCATCCTCTTATCCGTGACCGGGAGACGTCTCCCCACGTGGCTGTTTAAGTGTAAATGAGGACTCGCTTGCTGCTGCAGTTACGGTTAAAAGAACTCTTAGCAGCTGAAACATTTATGACGACAGTAGTTATTTAACCAAAGGCTTTTAAGTATTTACCTCTTTGGAACCAAAAGACAGTCCAGCTGGCCATGAGCTCTGTGTTAGCTGCACGACTGTCATAAATACTAGAGACGGACAGATCGGTGTTTTTGAGGCCGATTCCGTTCGCATCTGAAAAGTATTTCTACTAGGAACGGCAGAGCGTGAATCCAGGTGGAATACTAAGCGCAAGAATGCCACAGAACGTCTTCTACAGCCGAGAAGAGCTGCTTATCTAGAGTGTTAAACTCAATCACTCTGGCTGTGTTTCTTTTAGCTCTCTGGCTGTTGCTGCTGCTGTTCTGTTGGTACCGGTCAGATCTGGTCTGTAGATGTTCTGGGTTGTTTGTTTTGTGTTAGCTGTGTGTGCTAGCTCTGCTGTTTACTGATACTCACTGTATTCAGCTGTGTGGTGTTTCTGAAGTGCCGTATCAGATTAGTGTTAAATGTCTTTGTCTTGGTTCTCCAACGAGAGACGCTGATTTTACTAATTTTACAGATGTTATAAACTGAGTCTGAGTCACATACGATAACAAACTGACAGACGGACGATGTTTTCTTTCCGTACACGTGGTGAACGCTTAAACTGTTCTCGCGAAGCCGCTGCTTTAGTCAGTCTGTGGAAAATGAAACGGTATGTATTTCCACCTAGTGGTTCAGATAGGAATTGCAGGGGGCTGGCCAGAGGGGGTTTCACGCAGGGCTCTTCTTCCTGGATGAAACGCTAGCTGGAAATACAGAAATTAGGTTCATTTGTTTACTGCCATCGATCAGCTCTCGAGATCGGCTGATCGACGATCACATATTTTGATTAAAAATCGTCCGATACATGGCCGATCAATCCTTCCATCTCTAATAAATACCTTTTATGTTGTTCTTAATATGCAACTATTTAAATACAAGCTTAAACTGAGCACACTGGGTGATCAACCTCCCTAAGCTGCCAGCTATATTTACTGTAGTTAATACTGGCTGTAGTGTTTAACAATACTACAGGGGGACAGTCTTGGGCTCAACGGTCACCAGTTTGATCCCCTGAACCAGCAGAACACGACTGAAGTGCCTTTGAGCAAGGCACTTTACTCCCAACTGCTCCCCGGGCACTGTGGATAGGGCTGCCCACCACACGGGCAAGTGTACTCACTGCCCCCTAGTGTATATGTTTACTAGAGTGTGTGTGCGTATGTTCACTAGTGTGTGTATATGTGGGTGTTTCACTGCCCCCTTGTGTGTATATGTGGGTGTTTCACTGCCCCCTAGTGTGTGTGTTCACTAGTGTGTGTATATGTGGGTGTTTCACTGCCCCCTTGTGTGTATATGAGGGTGTTTCACTGCCCCCTAGTGTGTGTGTTCACTAGTGTGTGTATATGTGGGTGTTTCACTGCCCCCTAGTGTGTATTAAGCAATGAACATGTTTTTATTTACATTTAGGTCAGGTCAACTCACACACCCTGTTCACACTGTGTTTGTTGCGTATAACGACTGTGACTGTCGTCATCTTTAATAACTGTGATCATCTCAAATAGCTGCAATTACACAATTAAGTTATACCTGTAACAGACCTAGTCAGAGATTAGTTTCTGACCACAGGAGCGCTGTAGGCTGATATTTTTGGGTGATGGCTTATTCCGAATTATTTTAGTAGGCGTGATGATGATTTACGGCCTGGATTTGAGTTGTTTATTTAATAATAATAATAATAATAATAATAATAATAATAATAATAATAACAATAAAATAAACCTTTAATAAAATAAAAAATGTAAAGTGTAAAGAATTTAAGAAATAATAAGAAAGTTAACTACAGTTAGTGGCACAGAGTTTGTTTTTGTCTTCTCCTATTATTGTTCTTCATCAGAAGAAAACAGAACTTCCTTTCTTGATTTGACCTCCAAATAACGCAATTATCCTTTTATTATTTTTTATTTCCGAATATCCGCCAGTTTATTTTAATCATTATGTTACAGTGCAAAGCCCCATTCAGACAGGATTAGTTGGTATTGTTTATTTTGTGGATGGGGATCAAAAGCACAATCTAATATTTCTTTAACAGAACACTCAGTATTGGATTACCATGAACACAGTTCATTAGTATTATTGTTATTTTATACCGTTATTATTCTTATTAATATTATAGAAGATACTGATAAGCATTTTTTCAAGTTGCTAAAGAGACGATGTTGATCTTACAGATACGGCAAAGACTAAACTGATTAACTGAATAACAAAACTGTCTCTGAAATCTTCTTACAGTCAAGAACAAAAACACTAATTAAATGCTGTCTTTTCTGCTGGAGCCAAGACAGTGCATGTAAATGGTGTAGCTTTCATCAGTCATTTAATTCTTATATCACTGCATAAACATGTCTAATGTCTGAATAGCACTCATCACTTTTACAGATTGCAAAGTGGATAGACAGACAGATGGATAAACAGATAAACAGACAGACAGAGACAGACCCTTATCCATATATACACTACCACTTAAAAAGTTTGGGATCACAGTGAAATGTTCTTGTTTTAATGGAGTATCTTCTTCCTTAACACAACAATGAACTGACGGGTCTCTAAAGAAAGTAGTTTCTTTCTGGTCATTGTGAGTCGGTCAGCAAGCCATCAACTGCTGATCTTCAGATACTAAACTAACCTAGAATGTTGTTCTTCCTTTTATACTCACTTATTAGTAGAATGTTTTTCAGCTGTGCATCACAATTGAGCAAGAGTGTCCTAACAACCAATTAGTCCAATAACATCCTTAACTTGGATTGGTGGTCGTACCAGGAGATTTAGACAGAGGACTGAGAATTGCTGATAATAGGACTATACGAAAAATAAGCCTCTAAACAAAAATAGACTTTAATACAAACATTTATATTCTTTAAAAATCATCTGATACACTTACATTAATTGTGAAATGAACAATATTGTTTGTGAATTGCATGAATTCTAAAGTGATCCTAAACTTTTGAGCGGTAGTGTATGTAGACAACTTAAAGCAGAATATATATAAACACACACACACACATATACACATATATATATATATATATATATATATATATATATATGTAGACACGCACACAAAATTGAGTTATCTATGAATGTCAGTCTGAGAATATAGCCAGTGTATGAATGTTTAGATATAACTTAAATGAACTGTTTCTATATTAAAGTCTCAAGTGTAAAGAGTGCAATTTTCAAGTAGATATAGATGAGCTGGACCCAAAAGAATCTATTAAACATCCATGTGTACGACACAATCACAGAAGGCAGCTCATCACAGATGGAGGCCAGAAAATGTGGATATGATGCTCATCTCGGCTGAAACAAGAGGCTTGATTTAAAGGAAGACATTGTGATTTAAATCATAGTAGTAGAAAAATCACAATCTGATCCCAACTGTCCAGCCCCACGTACATCCTGCATGGCTTTAATCCAAGAACAACTCTCTGCCAAAGCTAAGGTTAATTAAAGCAGTAAATTCTGCAACACTGACAGTCAGAGTCACTTTATTGACTTAAAGGGCAAAGAGGTCACTCTGTTTGAGTGGACTGCATCTTTGTGAAATAGTATTACTGCGTTTCATCATCAGAAGATAACGTGAAGATAATTTCACTGAAATGACATCAAGCCCAGCGTATACGGTCCTACCAATGTATGTACCTGGGCATTTCCAATAAAACACAAACATCAGGCCCACACGCCAAATTTCCGCTACATCAAACGAGCCAGCAATAAAACGTTCCTTTTCCAGAATCGCTCCTTCACTCAGAGACACAGCTGCATGTTAAAGGTTCTTTGTAGCGAAGGCTGCGCGACCCAGCCAACAATAACAGAGAGACATTGGTAGCTGGAACCAAAAAACCAGGGCAAAGAAATCTCCACGATCTTAACGCAGCTTTTAATGAAGTGGAATATGTGAGCACTAACTACAGCGGCCTCTCAGTGACTGAGCCACTAGACCAGGCCAAGGCAGTACTATTCAAATTCAATAGCATAATATTTTCCAAACATATATTAAAATAACGTTAATCATCGTGTCATATCCTAAACAGGCATGAAGGCTAAATGCTGTTGATCTGACTCAAATGAACATTTACCACTGCCGATACCTCAAAAACAAGAGGAGGAGAGATGATACCACCATATTTCCAACACCAGAAGGTAATAAGTTCATTGGTATTCTGAGTGGTATGACCAAAAAACCTTACAAACCTGACTGTTTTTTATTATTATGAGGTTGGTGATGATGGTGGTGATGGTAGTATTATATAAAATGCCCTGCAGTGGAACTGCCAGGTCAGTATACCACTCAGGAAGCAACAATAACAATAATAATTCAATGTATGCAAAAGCTCACAGCGCTTTGTTATAAAATGTAACCTTTAATACCTGAGTACCAGAAAGTTCCATTTTAGGAGCATTGTTTTTTAAACGGCTATACTACAATAACAACAATAACAATAATAATAATAATAATAATTATAATAATAACTAATACATTTTTACAGAGCACTTTTCATGTATGCAAAAGCTCATGGTGCTACAAGGTTCCAATTAAGGATCACTGTTTTTAAAATTGCTGTACTATAATAATAATAATAATAATAATAATAATAATAATAATAATAATAATAAACAAACAGAACCATAAAAACTATATGTATTATTGTAAAAATATCCAATATCTTAATGCAGCTTTTAATAAAGTGGAAAATGTGTGAGCACTAAATACAGTGGCCTCTCAGTGACTGAGCCACTAGACCAGTTCAAGGTTATTCAAATTAAATAGCATTATATTTTCCAAACATATGAACTATATGATATACAGTATGAACAGACAGTATAGCGGTCTATACTGAAAGAACATCCATCATTGTGTCTTATCGTAAAAAGGCGTGAAGACTAACTGCTTTTAATCTGCCTCAAATGAATGTTTACCACTGCCGATACCTCAAAAAGAAGAGGATGACCTACTACTACAATAATAATAATAATAAACAAGCAGAACCATAAAAAAATGCAAACAATAAAAACAAGATTGCAGTACGTACACAAACCTAACTGAAAACCAGAGTGTTGTAAATGTTAACCAGACAAAAAACACAGAAACGCAGAAAGAAAAGATGTATTTATTGAGTAGAAACAGAATTAAACTAACCGTATGGCCACAGAGACAGTGCTGTTTACTGATCATCATATCAGAATACAGGGCTCTTTGTCTTAAATATACTGTTTAAACTGAAAAGCAGTATCACGGCTTGTATTTATCAGGATATGCCGGTATACATGATGTATCGTCCAGCTCCACCAAACAGTGAATCCCACATTCTGCCCTGTAGATGAGCAGGCACCACCGTAAACCCAGAAGGGAAACCTTTCTGTTGAACTTTCCACTAAAAAGGACAGAGGAAGCTTTTCACAGTTGAGGCGAGTGAGGAGGCTGAGGAGTATTTTCACTCAAGTCTAGACTTTCCACAAAGGTGAAAGCCATGAGGTCACTGGCAGACCTCTTCCCTGCGTCAACAAACGTGAGCTGCAGGTGTGCAGGGCGTTTCCCCGCCCAGTCACACCATACAGCAATACTGTAATACACCTGTGACACCATACTGACTCAGATTAGACTGCAAAGATGGATTAAATAAATAAAATAAATAAATAAATAAGCCTAAGCTTAAACTGAAACACTGAGGGAGAAAGCAGTCTGAATGTGTTTTAGTTACTGAGATAAATCAACTTAAATCTGAAATGTATTTCACTAAACTTCACATGCGGTTCCAAAACGATATAAAAGGAAGAACACTGCAATATCTAAATATATTTTCACATCATACTTATCTGGATGTTTAGTTTTCTGAAGTCTGATCAATGGTAACCAGAAAACACACAGTCTGAGTTAAGGCATCTTTGTCGTCACTGTTTCAGTTCAGGTGCAGCACCTCATGCAGTCAGCCAGAGCTGATTATGCTCCTTTACACTCCCAGCACTGATGAGACTCAAACCAGTGATCTCCTTACTTGCACACGGGAGCATCTTCTAAACCCCTTTTAATGAAAACATGCAGCTGAATTTTTCAGCACTGGTGTTCATTACATACTTACAAAAGCTCATCACTACATGCATTATTTGATAATATAAAATTACATTAGGAGCTGTCATATTGCCCCTCCCTAAGCAATATTATGAACAACTCTGAACACTACTGGTCAAATGTTCAGTGGCTTTTCTAAGTGAAATTAAGTTAACACATCCTCTACCTTTTCTGCATTTTATATTTAAATAAAATACAAAAAGCACAAACATTAAGACAGAAAGGGCCAACACTTTTGCACAAGCCACTATTAGAGATCGACCGATATAAAGGGCCGATATTTGCCGATACCAGTGTTTGGTAGCACCGATTTAAAGCCAGGCACATCCACGGGCAGCCGTGCTGCTGTTGCATGTGAAGGACCCCAAGCCGAAACTTTTGGAACTGTTCCGCCAAACAAGTGAAAATTTATAATTTATAGCGAACAACAGAGTTTTTATGATGTGGTTACGTGTTTTACTCCTTAGCTTCGGGGGTAAAGCTAACTGCTCTAGTGAAAAACACACATTAACAGGTTACTGTTACACAGCGAGTCCCTCCGGAGCAGCCAGAGTCTCCTAGATATTACTCAGCTTCCAGCACTCGAGCTAAACGTAACTAAAGTATGAGTATTTTTTAGTCAAGTTCTTAATAATTTGTTGGTTATGAGTAAAAAGAGATGTATGT
The DNA here is from genome assembly GCA_021613375.1 of Megaleporinus macrocephalus. Classification (NCBI taxonomy): domain Eukaryota; kingdom Metazoa; phylum Chordata; class Actinopteri; order Characiformes; family Anostomidae; genus Megaleporinus; species Megaleporinus macrocephalus. The sequence goes on along the minus strand of CM038704.1, from coordinate 7,952,245 downwards.
TACATCCTGTCAGCAGTAATATGGTCAGACTAAATTTTACTTTTTTTTTTTATAATATAAAATAATATAAAAATATTTAGTTTTTTCTGGTTAAGTTAGAATTTAATAAATGATGTTAGGTTCTGAAATGTTGTGCATTCACTTATTATTGTAATTGTGACATTTTAGCAGCAAGTAAAGAGAAAAAATTCTAGATATTGGCCCCAAAAATCTGCAGCACATATCAGCCATTGGCTGACCCTGACCTCTAAACATCGACATCGGCTATAGAAAAACCCATCAGTCGATCTCTAGCCACTACTAATGTTTTATTTATGTCTCCATCATAACATCATGAAAATCTGCCAAAGGCAGAAAAGCCCCATAGTTTTTAAACAGTTAACTAAACAGTAATTAGGTTAAACGAACTTGTGATCATCGAGTCAACGAACATTACTGACACTGAAACGTGAACACAAAACATGAACACATGATGGTCACACATGGTGACTTATTTTAAATGCTGCATATCATGTATATGTGCATGTATTTTATGTAATTACTGCAGTGCAGTGTGTGTGTGTTGGGTGGGGGTTGGGGGTTGGGGGTTTACAATGTTACCATATCACATTAGTGTAATTATCAGATTATCAGACTAATCATCGCACTCCACAATGAGTAACTGTCAAGGTCTGTACAGCTGGTGAAGATGGTCTTCTTCGCCCCTCAAGGTAGCTGTGACGAAAGCTTAAGGGGAAAACAGAGGCAGCGAGGAAGCTGCACTCGACTCCCAACTGAGAAGCCTCAAGGGCCTCAGTGCTAACTCAATCAGGGCAAAAAAAGTGAAAACAGACCTGACCTACATTGAGAGAGAGAGAGAGAGAGTGGGGGGGGAGAGAGAGAGAGAGAGAGAGAGAGAGAGAGAGAGAGAGAGAGAGAGAGAGAGAGAGAGAGAGAGAGAGAGAGAGAGAGAGAGAGAGAGAGAGAGAGAGAGAGAGAGAGAGAGAGAATCCAAAGCTCTTCCTCTTATCTCTCGTTCTTCAAAACAAGTCGTAGCACCATTAGAATACTGATGTGCAGAAGTTTAATAATTCAAATCCATCACAGCCAGCGCGCACACAGCGAGCAGAACAGATACAAATCAAGCTGATTAACTCATCACTCTGAAAGAACAGCAGCACAGTGATCCCCCATGGGGCTTTGTTTCCAGGCCTAGTCAACAACGAGCAGTGCTGTCATGCAAACATGCTGTCATCAAACACATGTGAGCACTCTGAGTCGTCACCAATATCATTTGTAGTAGTAAGAAATATATGAATAGTGTTCAATTAATAAAGTAATTATTACAATTTGTAGTAGTATGAAAAGAATGAATAGTGCTCTATTAATAGTTATTTGTAGAGAATGAAAAGTACAAAAAAGTACTGTATTAAAGTAATTATTTGTAGTGGTATGAAAAGTACTTTATTAATCAAGTAATTATTATTTGTAGTAGTATGGAAAGTATAAATAGCGCTTTATTAATAAAGTTATTTGTAGAGAATTAATAGTATGAAAAGTACTGTATTAAAATAATTATTTGTAGTAGTATAAAAAGTGCTGTATTAATAAAGTAAATATTATTATTTGTAGTAGTATGAAAAGTATGAACAAAAGTATTAATAACGTAACTATCATTATTTGTAGTGGTACGACAAGTACTTTATTAATCAAGTAATTATCATTTGTAGTAGTATGAAAAGTATGAATAGTGCTTTGATAAAAATTTAGGACACCTCATCAGCAGGCCACTTGTATTTTAACAGTTGCAAACAAGGAAAGACCATGAAATTCTTGAACACACTTGCTTCTGATCATTAACAGTAAAAGTTCATGACGGTTTGTGACAGCCCTGCGGTTCCATCCTGAGGTGGAGTACGTTTATAAAGGGAGGAGAAACACTGCAGCCTCAATGCACACATGTAGAAGCCAGAGGCCTGTGATTCACTCAGTGACAACTGTCTGTCTCGACGCATCGACAACAGTCTGACACACATTCAGGTGACTAATGTCTCACTGTTCAAATTACAGTGTATCACACTCACCTCTTAGTGTCTGATGTCAAAAACAAACACTAAAGGAGGGTTTCCCAGTCCGGGATTAGGCCTAGTCTTACACTAAAATGTAGCGTCAGGGCTGAATCATTGGAAATTTTTATTTTAGGCTATAATGACAGTAAAACATAGAAATAAAAAAATAGATTAAAATAGAAATAGAAATAGAACAACTCTCTCCTGCCACATCTACTAAACACTACCAATGAGTTGCCCGCCCATTAAACAGGACAGCTGCTGCCGTCTCTGCAGTAAGTCAGGGACTGTCGGTCAGGGAACCAGCCTTGTAACTGGAAGGTCACCAGTTCAATCTCCCGAACTGACAGATATGACTGAAGCAGCAAGACACCTAACCCCCAACTGCTCCCCAGACGCTGAGGATAGAGCTGCACACCACCCCGGAGGTCAAATCCCTCTGTGTGCAGACACAAATGGCAAATGGCTCCAAATTAGGCTTAAAGGCTGGTCAGAGTTATTTAAGAGCGTATAATACCTACTGATATGCTCAGAAATGCCATATAACAACTATTTATCACAATGAAATTAAATATCAACATATTGACTACCCCTAGGTCAGGTACTGATGTTGAGTAACTTATCCAAAGGTACTAGATGGAGCTCCATCATTCTAGAGAACAAAGTTCCATTCCTCCACAGCCCAAAGCTGGGGGCCTTTATACATCTGTCTGTAGCCCACACATGGCACTGGGCATGATAGCTCTTAAACAGTCCACTCTATATCGACCAATGCTTTTCTATGGAGACTATACAAGCTGTGGGTGACTGCAGATGAAGCTGCTAGACTCTTGATTAGAAAGTCTGGCTAGTTTTTTTTACAAACAATGTTGAAAATGTCTGGAAACTTGAACAGGCAAAACTATTTTTAAGTTTTAACTTTGCAGCTTGTTTCTTTAGTTAATTTAACTCATCAGGCCATGAAAGCTCAGGAGTCACTTTTTTTGGTTGACCCCCTCTTCTCTTTAGTCTTCGGGAGGGTAAACGTACAATCAGGGTCTCTTTCTTTAATCCAGTCCTCATTCATTAACTAGAAAATAGCTTCTATTATACTGAAATGAACTGCTGCGGATGTCGGACCACAGTGACTCTGTATACTGTGGCTAAAATATACAGTACATAAAGCAGGGAGTGTAAGACCGCAGGGTGTTTCCCCAGTGAGAAAGAGGACATACCAACGGTAGGAAGTGGAAGGGGGGGAGCAAGGGGAACTCTTTCCTTTCTGTCTATGTACGTGTGGCCTTGAGAGCTAGAATTGCATTTCGGCCACTAAAAAAAGGCAGAGCCTGTAGCCTGTGGCCTCTTTCATTTGCAATCTCATTCCCTTTTAATAAGCCTGTTTGTGCAGACAGGAACCTAAACAAACAAGTTATGTGTGACTCACCACCTCTACGGCCCAAGTTATGGCTATATAAATAAGACACAATAATAAATGCTGTTAATAAATATGTTAAAAGCAACAACTTGCTAGAACTGAAGTTTGCTGTACGATAAACACTGAATATACAGTATTATGGTGCCCATAATTTCTTAGTTTTGGCCACAAGACTCTCTCATTGGCTTAAGCACTGTATTAAACAGAGTAAATATTTAATATCAGTCTAACCCTGCGGGCAGGACACTGAGAAACGTGTCAATTTCCACTGGCTTAATCACATGAAGCTCTCTTACTACACTAAGAAACTGCTACATTACACCCACTGCATTCAACCTCAGGTTCTAACGCCAATTTAAGCTGAAAATGTGTCGTTTCTTAGCAAGAGAAAAACATTAACCTTAAACCATCACTCCTTAAGGAAAGCACATCTCGCATATACGCTGACACAAGTTAAAGACAAGGTTAACTGTTTCACAAACAAGTGCAAGTACATGAGCATTTTAGAAACCTATCATTTGCTAAACCCGTAATCAGAAGCTCCTTAATTTGTCCTGATATGCATGTAATTTACAGTCATGCAGTTGTTTTGATTGTGAGCCAATAAAACAAAGTATTCAGCAGCTCATGAGCCGATGGTTGCCCTCAGAGAGTCTGGAGTCAAGGTGGAGGAGCACCTCTCCCCCTATGAGCCACAGCTTACATAGCTGTCTGTTTGATAATACTGCAATAAATGGGATAGCATGCATATATATATATATATATATATATATATATATATATATATATATATATATATATATATATATATATATATACACTGCTCAAACAATATGACTCCTAGTAAATCAAACTGCCCACTTAGGAAGCAACACTGATTGACAATCCATTGAGATGAAAGCAGGTTCACACTGAGCATATGTGACAGACGTGACAGAGTCTGGAGACGCCGTAGAGAGAGATCTGCTGCTTGCAATATCTTTCAGCATGACCAGTTTGGCAGTGGGTCAGTAATGGTGTGGGATGGCATTTGTTTGGAGGGCCGCACAGCCCTCCATGTGCTCGCCAGAGGTAGCCTGACTGCCATTAGGTACAGAGATGAGATCCTCAGACCCCTTCTGAGACCATATGCTGGTCCGGTTGGCCCCTGAGTTCCTCCTAATGCAGGACAATGGTAGCCCTCATGTGGCTGGAGTGTGTCAGTAGTTTATGCAAGATGAAGGCATTGAAGCTATGGACTGGCCCGCCCGTTCCCCAGACCTGAATCCGACTGATCACATCTGAAACGTCATGTTGCAAGTCACGTTGCACCAAAGACTGTCCAGGAGTTGGTGGATGCTTTAGTCCAGGTCTGGGAGGAGATCCCTCAGGAGACCATCCGCCACCTTAGAGGAGGTCATACAGGCACGTGGAGGCCATTGGTTTATAAATTTGATTTCCATTGATGATTTTTGTGTGATTTTGTTGTCAGTACATTCAACTTCGTACAGAACAAAGTATTCAATGAGAATATTTCATTCATTCAGATCTAGGATGTGTTACTTGAGTGTTCCCTTTATTTTTTCAGCAGTGTAGTTCTGGGTAAGCAGTTTTGTATTTTTAGTCTATTTTTACTTTTTATAAACGAAACATACGGCTTCATGGGTTTATGGGCTAAAATGCTCTTTTGGGCACTTTATGGATATCGCCATTACTGTAAAAAACAAAAAACAAAACCAATCTATACGTTTCATAGCCCAATAGACATGCCCCATTTACACTTCTACACGTGTCAAATACAAATCCCGTGATAACGTGTGCTCAGGTTTTGAGTCTAGAATAAAGAGAACACCAACATTTGTTGAAAGACAAAAACTTCCACACAAGTGCTTTTAAAGGTCTGTCTCTGTGGTTCAGATCGTATGGATTGCTAACTTGTAAACAAACAGAAGAGGAGACAAAAAAATTAAACCAGGCATCTGCTTTCATCTCTGCTGTGTTACACAACTGGTTAAGGAGGTCCACTGCTGCTGTCAGACAGGCCCTGAGATGCTTCAGCAATCATACTGTAGTATTAGTATTAGTATGCAGCCCTGATTGCCTCCAAAGGTGGTCCGGGTGCTCGGAAATACAACATCTCTCATCGTAACACAATCTAATGCGCTGTACTTCCTTCATAATTGCATTTAGTGCTTCCTACTTATAATCAGATAACCAGGATGCAAGCTGTACATTAAAGTTAATTAAACTTGTATAGCACTAAGTAAAGACTTTTTTAATCATCATGAATTGTTTCCAATATACTGTGAAGAATACAATGCATTGTAAACATCAACTGCAAGAAGCAACGCATACCACTTATTGAGAAGGGCTGTATACGTATATGTATAGTGATACAGCGGTCACGATTCAATATATCATGATATTCTCAAGCAAAGTGATATATTGTGATTTTTCAAATCCTTCTATTAAAACACATCACTATATGAACAGGTTTGCCAATGTTTACAATAGCATTGCGCCCTTGTGCTGCTTGTTATTGTTGGAGTGGAGTTGAAAATGGATTACAACACCATCTAATGGTCAGAGGTTTAAACACAACACACAATGATTCACTGTCTTGTCAAAGCCACACAAAGCGCCACAGAGATAAACTTTCAATAAGAATAAGAATTCAAGTGAATAAACGCTTTTTTCTGTTTTAGTTAAATTAATACATGATTTGACGTCGGACACTTTGGGCTGTATTCATGATATTCATGCTTTTGGTTGAGAGTAGTTCGGCCCTGTGTTCTTAGTTGTTGTAAGACTCTTATTTTGAAGGTCTAGGGGGCATAGCGAGTACAGCTGAGCCAGAGTTAGAGGCTGTGTGTTGCTGTGAACTGTTCTCGGTTGAGTTTGCACCACACTGGACGTTAGAGGGAATGGTTAAGTTACTCGTCTCCTCGTTTGTGCCGTCTTTCTGGTAGTGTGTTGACCAGGTGTTTAATGGGGGGGATTCATATTTTTATGAATTCTCATAAAAATAAACTTTATTGTGCAGCTTTAGGTTAAACACACTACACTGTCAAACTCCTATTACACACAACAGGGACTTCCATGAAGTTAATTTATGTCCTAACAGCCTCGTTTAATTCAGTCACTGGAGCAAATGACTAAATCATTGTCAGGTTTTAAAACACCCTTTGGAACAGTTGACAAGATCGAAGTACAAGTGTGGACGGAGAACACAGAGAATATTATATATAAAAATATATATATATATATATATATATATATATATATATATATATATATATATATATATATATATATATATATATATATATATATTATTAAAAAGAGCAGGGCAATGGTTTTCGAAGGGGTGTCTACACTTTACAAGTGAACCTCAAACAGACCACTAGCAGAGTCAGTGAGTCAGTATATATGTGGGGATCTGTGTGTGTAAGGAGGAGAACGACTGCATTAGAGCTCTGACTGCGACACAAACGTTTGAAGTGGTTTATCTTGGCCATAATGACAGAGTGCATCCATAAACACACATCTCCTTCCCTCCCACTCAGTCTCTCTCTCTCTTTCTCTCTCTCTCTCTCTCTCTCTCTCCCTCCCTCCCTCCCTCCCTCCCTCTCTCTCTCTCCTGTGTCCCTGTATCCCAGAGTGACCTCTACTAAACTTCTCTCTACATGGCCGAGCTTCTTTAAAGGACAAGATACTTAAGAATGTGCATACTTATAATTTTACTCGTGCAAAAACAAAACAAAACATGCTTTAACTGTTCATAGACTATGTTGGGTTTTTTACTTGAAGAAGGAAACTGAGCACCTTCTGCCAAAAACTCTATGCGTGGCTCAAAAGCTTGCCAGATCTAGCAAGAGAAGTGCTTATCGATGCACGACTTGACTGACTAAAATAGATTCACATGTACAGTCTGCGGAAAATTAAACGTTGCCATGCCAGTCAGCACATTAAAACACATTACACAACAGCTAGTTGTGACAGAATCTATCTGGATGTGAAACTACATGTTTTATATACCATCTTCTAGGGTTGTGTATTGGCAAGAACCTGTCGATACAACATGTATCGTAATACAGCGGTTCAATATGTCGTGATATATTGCGATATCACAAGCAGAGTGATATACTGTGATTTTTCAAATCCTACTATTAAAACACACCACTGTATGAACAGGTTTGTCAGTGCTTACAATAGCATTGCGCCCTTGTGCTGCTTGTTAATGTTGGAGTGGAGCTGAAAATGGATTACAACACTTCCATCTAGGGGTCAGAGGTTTAAACAGAACACACGATGATTCACTGTCTGCCAGGAATCTATGTATCGATACTGTGGTTTTAAGAATCAATACAGTATCACTAAACATAATATCCCGATATTCAATCTTTCAATATTTTCTTACACCCTTACCGTCTTCACATCAGCCAAGTTTGTTAATGTGGATGTGATAAAAGGAAATTCCGGTCCTAAATAAGATTCCTAAATAAGTCAGCCAAAAATAATTCAACCAAACAGACTTACCAGAACTTCTAATCGGTCAAAGTTAAAGATGATCAGCTGGAGTTTAGATGCTCCGATGTCTGAACTCAGCTGTTTTATACCGAATGTGGTCTCAGTTGTGCTTTTAAATGCAATGTTTCCTATGAAATGCACGGTACAAACATCGGCCACAGAATGCTCAGTTTGTTGAGCTCGCTGCTGAGCTCTGTAAACAGTGCAACACTGCAGATGCTCTTCAGCAAAGTCAAACTAGCCTTCCATCCATATTCGACACACTTCCAGACACTCCAACTGCTCTCCTGAAGCTGAGGTTGAGACCCAACAGCAGCACTTGTTGAACGGCGCAGGCAGAATTTTGATAATGCTATTCCACAGAGGGCCAGTTGCTAATTCTGCATTTACATGATGGCTGAAAAAGGATGACAGCAAACCGGACATTCCATTATATCCAAAGGAGTCACGATGGAAAATCCTGCCACCGCCAGCACCAACGTTTCACAACTCTCAAAAGCTCAAGTTTCTCAAGTTTCACCGACTGCAGTGCTATAATACCAGGTGTTTTTGGGAGTCATAGATGCCAAACATCTTGCTGGATTAGAGATGAACCCAGTATTATGTAGTAAAAAGAAAAGAATTCAGAGCATCCTTTTGCCTATTTCCACCTTAAATAAACAAATGACTTACCTCTGAGGCGAAGAATGGCAGATTTTTTTCAACACAAACATGAACACATTACTAGAAACGTCTCTCTTTACACTGTGGCTAATCATACTGATCGCACTTGAGCACGTACAAAGACTGAAAACAGACACTTTAGATGACTTCTAAACCACACAATTTGACCCGCAGCCCATCATACTCTGAAAAACCCAGTGACTGCAAGACTACATCAAATTCAGAACCCAGTATTGATCCAAGACAAGCTTTTCGGAACATGTAAACAAAATGGAGTCAGCTAGAAACAAACAGAATACAGCTCAGCCAACAAGATTGCCAGTGAAAAGCTGAGCTCAACCTGATATTCATGCAGTTTCAGCGCTCTGTAATGCACAAAGGAACTACTTTATTGGGCGGAAGGAATTACAGATTTGGCATTTTGCAGAACTGCTGTACAGAACCAATGCAACACTGCAGACCGTGTGCTATTGTAAATAATAATGATCTACTGTATGCACCTTGGGCTCACGCGGGTGACTGAATCATATCTGTGACGTTACCTGCCAGAGCGTGGTGTTTCATTTCTTAAATACAGTGTAACTGAAGGAACCTTAGCCAGCTGTTTCTTTCCAGTATCAGACTATATAGACTGCATACATGCTGACCTCAGCTTTCATGGTTCCACAGGTGAGCTGAATCACCTCTCTCCCATTACCTTATACGGCAGCGTGACTAGGAAACAGACTGGCCAACGCATGGCATCATGACAACGGAGGGTGTGGTGCCATCACAGCTGTGCTATTGTGTAGTCGGCGTTGGGAGGGGAGGGAGGGCTGGCAATGTGTCAGCATGTGTGTGGCCGTGTATCTACACGCACCTCTTTTACACTCTGTCTTTCCTGTAATCTAACCCTGGAGGTGCTTACTCACATTTCCCCTTTAACATTATTGCTCTTTAACTGCTCCTTACCTTTTTTCACCTTCTTCTGCAGTTTGATGGTGTCTGAGGACTTCTTCTTGATGTCTGCCCGTGCTTTCTTGTATTCTAAAAATAAAACACCATCAGTCATACTTTGTGGAGCCGAAACTATAATTAATACAGTGGGAGCTTGATTGGTTGAACAAAAAAACAAAACAATACATAATTCATGCGCAGATAATAATGCCCCTGGATGAACATTATAAAGGCTCATTCATATAAATAAATAAACCATTATGCATCTGAACGTTGATTGATAGACTGGGAGCGGAGTTAAGCACCTATCAATAATTCATGCGGGTCTCCCAGAGCTGTAATGGAACTTCTGGAGTGTGTATGAACTTCTTACATGACTGACTGCGAACCTTAAAGCAGCACTCGTTCCTTACATCTTTACAGCTGGAAACAAAGGGTATAAAGTCGGGAGGCACAGATTCTGATATATTCATACACATGGCCGCCTGTGCTAATACAAGCACAGAAATTGGGATTAAATCTATATAATATGCAGTATAAAGAATAAAAAATGCAGATATTTCAGCACATTAAACCAGCATCAATAAGCAAGTATCGGTCATGATCAAATAGCTAAAAAAATATAAATCAAATATAAACATCTTTCAAAATATTAAAAAAGCAATTATTGGCTGATGACTAATATTCTTAATACAACACAGAGGAGGAGGACCAGACTCCTTGTCACCTGGCACCAACCAGTTGTTCTCTTCACCTGTGCCATCTGCTACACCCCTGACTGCATTACTGTATCATCCAGATGCAGCACACCTGTGCAGCTTCTCTTCTTTTTAGTTAATTCTGTTTATAATCAGATCTGCCAGAGTTGCTAGATACACTCGAAACACTCCTCATCCTCTGTATTAACCAGAACCAGACCTAACTCTGTCTCTGTACTAACCCAAACCAGACCTAACTCTGTCTCTGTACTAACCCAAACCAGAACTAACTCAGTCTCTGTACTAACCCAAACCACACCTAACTCTGTCTCTATACTAACCCAAACCAGACCTAACTCAGTCTCCGTACTAACCCAAACCAGACCTAACTCAGTCTCTGTACTAATCCAAACCAGACCTAACTCTGTCTCTGTACTAACCCAAACCAGACATGACTCTGTCTCTGTACTAACCCAAACCAGACCTAACTCTGTCTCTGTACTAACCCAAACCAGAACTAACTCAGTCTCCGTACTAACCCAAACCAGACCTAACTCAGTCTCTGTACTAACCCAAACCAGACCTAACTCAGTCTCTGTACTAACCCAAACCAGACCTAACTCTGTCTCTGTACTAACCCAAACCAGAACTAACTCAGTCTCCGTACTAACCCAAACCAGACCTAACTCCGTCTCTGTACTAACCCAAACCAGACCTAACTCCGTCTCTGTACTAACCCAAACCACACCTAACTCTGTCTCTATACTAACCCAAACCACACCTAACTCTGTCTCTATACTAACCCGAACCACACCTAACTCTGTCTCTATACTAACCCAAACCACACCTAACTCAGTCTCTGTACTAATCCAAACCAGACCTAACTCTGTCTCTGTACTAACCCAAACCAGACATGACTCTGTCTCTGTACTAACCCAAACCAGAACTAACTCAGTCTCTGTACTAACCCAAACCAGAACTAACTCAGTCTCTGTACTAACCCAAACCAGACCTAACTCAGTCTCCGTACTAACCCAAACCAGACCTAACTCAGTCTCTGTACTAACCCAAACCAGACCTAACTCTGTCTCTGTACTAACCCAAACCAGACATGACTCTGTCTCTGTACTAACCCAAACCAGACCTAACTCAGTCTCCGTACTAACCCAAACCAGACCTAACTCAGTCTCTGTACTAACCCAAACCAGACCTAACTCAGTCTCTGTACTAACCCAAACCAGAACTAACTCAGTCTCCGTACTAACCCAAACCAGACCTAACTCAGTCTCCGTACTAACCCAAACCAGACCTAACTCAGTCTCCGTACTAACCCAAACCAGACCTAACTCAGTCTCCGTACTAACCCAAACCAGACCTAACTCAGTCTCTGTACTAACCCAAACCAGAACTAACTCTGTCTCTGTACTAACCCAAACCAGACCTAACTCTGTCTCTGTACTAACCCAAACCAGACATAACTCTGTCTCTGTACTAACCCAAACCAGACCTAACTCCGTCTCTGTACTAACCCAAACCAGACCTAACTCTGTCTCTGTACTAACCCAAACCATAACTAACTCTGTCTCTGTACTAACCCAAACCAGACCTAACTCTGTCTCTGTACTAACCCAAACCAGAACTAACTCAGTCTCTGTACTAACCCAAACCAGACCTAACTCAGTCTCCGTACTAACCCAAACCAGACCTAACTCAGTCTCTGTACTAACCCAAACCAGACCTAACTCAGTCTCTGTACTAACCCAAACCAGACATAACTCTGTATCTGTACTAACCCAAACCAGAACTAACTCCGTCTCTGTACTAACCCAAACCAGACCTAACTCTGTCTCTGTACTAACCCAAACCAGACCTAACTCTGTCTCTGTACTAACCCAAACCAGAACTAACTCTGTCTCTGTACTAACCCAAACCAGACCTAACTCTGTCTCTGTACTAACCCAAACCAGAACTAACTCCGTCTCTGTACTAACCTAAACCAGAATTAACTCTGTCTCTGTACTAACCCAAACCAGACCTAACTCTGTCTCTGTACTAACCCAAACCAGAACTAACTCTGTCTAAAAAAATGCAGATATTAACCCTACTACATACTAACATACTAACCCAAACCAGACCTAACTCCGTCTCTGTACTAACCCAAACCAGACCTAACTCCGTCTCTGTACTAACCCAAACCAGACCTAACTCTGTATCTGTACTAACCCAAACCAGACCTAACTCTGTCTCTGTACTAACACAAACCAGAACTAACTCTGTCTCTGTACTAACCCAAACCAGACCTAACTCTGTCTCTGTACTAACCCAAACCAGACCTAACTCCGTCTCTGTACTAACACAAGCCAGACCTAACTCCGTATCTGTACTAACCCAAACCAGACCTAACTCTGTCTCTGTACTAACCCAAACCAGAACTAACTCTGTCTCTGTACTAACCCAAACCAGAACTAACTCCGTCTCTGTACTAACCCAAACCAGAACTAACTCCGTCTCTGTACTAACCTAAACCAGAACTAACTCTGTCTCTGTACTAACCCAAACCAGAACTAACTCTGTCTCTGTACTAACCCAAACCAGAACTAACTCTGTCTCTGTACTAACCCAAACCAGAACTAACTCTGTCTCTGTACCAACCCAAACCAGACCTAACTCTGTCTCTGTACCAACCCAAACCAGACCTAACTCTGTCTCTGTCCTAACCCAAACCAGACCTAACTCTGTCTCTGTCCTAACCCAAACCAGAACTAACTCTGTGTCTGTACTACCCAAACCAGAACTAACTCTGTCTCTGTACTAACCCAAACCAGAACTAACTCTGTCTCTGTACTAACCCAAACCAGACCTAACTGTCTCTGTACTAACCCAAACCAGACCTAACTCCGTCTCTGTACTAACCCAAACCAGACCTAACTCCGTCTCTGTACTAACCCAAACCAGAACTAACTCCGTCTCTGTACTAACCCAAACCAGAACTAACTCCGTCTCTGTACTAACCCAAACCAGAACTAACTGTCTCTGTACTAACCCAAACCAGACCTAACTCTGTCTCTGTACTAACCCAAACCAGAACTAACTCTGTCTCTGCACAAACCCAAACCAGAACTAACTCTGTCTCTGTACTAACCTAAACCAGAACTAACTCTGTCTCTTTTCTCTTTCTGAGGTAGTAACAGCCCACCTGTCCTGCCCAATACTGTTGGAGGACTGACCACCAGGGACACCTTGTCACTTAGCACCAACCAGTTCTCTTCTCCAGAGAGCGCCAAATCAGCAGAGTGAAAAGTAAAAATAAACACTAATCCGCTAAGACAACAACTGAAAATCTAAAATCTCTGCAAAGCTCTGTTATAAGCTCAAATTGCCCAATTACCTACACAAATGAGCTCAGACTGAGCAGTCAGGCGACTGGATGAATTTATTTGGTCAGAAATGATGGATCCTTGTTTTGCAGTTTGAGCACACAATCACAACCTCTTCCCCAATACAGGTAAACACAAGTTTACTAACAAAATAAAGCTGACGTGCTGCCACCTGCTTTTCCACCACATTGTACCAGCTCAACTCAAGTAGAGGCAGTAAACAACTGTGTCGTACAGAAGAGCTCACTGACTGTAAACCGCCATACCTTTGCCAAAAGTCAGTTTGTGAAATGTCTGCCCTGCTATATTTACCCTCACTGTGACATGGAATCATCCAGGAGTAACAATAGCTCAGCCACAACATGTTGGACCACTTGAAGTCACAGTAAAGTTTGGCAGAGGGGGGATAATAGTGTGGGCCTGATTGTCAGAGTTCAGGCTCTCGGTTCCGGTAATGGATAATGATAATGCTACAGCAACAATTCCCACAGACACACTCTAGGAAGCTTTCACAGAGGAGTGTGGGCTGTTACATCAAAAAAAAAACAAAAAAAAAAAAACATGAACGCCCATGGTTTTGGAATGAAAGCCCATGTAGGTGGGATAGTCAGGTGTCCACATACTTTTAGCCATATAATGAACTTATGCATGACATCTCTACATCCTGATACCTCTGACTAATCACTGATCTTATGGTGGGTTTTACTGACAAAGCAACAGCTGACAGCTGCTGGCACTCTCTTCTTTGCTACTAGATAAAGGGGGTATTTTTGTTCTAACTGGTCCAGAAACATTACGAGATTTGGCAGCAATGAGCAACTCTTTTCCTTGAAAGCTGGATTCCTGCACAGTTTGGAGATCTTAACTAACCAGTTAATTGCCAGGTTAAGCTGGAATGTTACAGCAGGAAAAATCACCAAATTGTGTGGAAGGTTAGGCACAAAAAAGAGACATTAAAACCTTTTATTTTGTTTTCTGAGCCTAATTCTCAGGCAAATGGAGGAAATAGTGAAGGTTTTCATTGTGTGGTAACAAAGAGCTTATTAACGAGGTTAATTTAAGGCCTACTGGCAAGAATAAAGTCCACTAAGGCGATTACTCCACTACTGATCAATTACATAAAGAGCTGAACGCAGTAATGAAGTAAATAAAGGGCGTTTGTGTGTGGCACATTTAGCATCCAGTAAGCAGATTAAGGTGGCATAGAGTTGGTACCTTTGGCGTGGTCTTTATCCAGCTGACTGGCCACTTTCTTCCACTCTTCAATCTTCAGCTCCAGAGGACTGATCAGGTTATCCATGAGGGCCCTACAACACATTGATAAAAATCGATGATACAGATGAAGAAGGAAAGAAAGAAGGATATAGAGAGAGAGCGACTTAAAGGACACTCATCACCACTCATAACAATATAGAATAAAGCTTTACACTGAGGTTTAGATCCAGTTCTCAAATCATACGCAAAGACAGCAGATCACAAGCAAGACTCTTACGTGGTGAAGAGTTTGAGTTTGTTCTCGATGCTCCTGTGTCTCATACACATTCTGGTCAAGGCTGATCCAATCTCTTTTGTCGCCCCTGACAACACAAAACAAAGCAAACAGACAAAATAGCCATTAGATTCGCCTTAATTACACAAATTCCCCATTTTCAGCTGACAGTGAGTCTGTAAGAGAAAGCTTGAGAGAAAATCATGATAATAATAATAATAATAATAAAAGTCCTGTAATATATACACACAGGTCTGAGTGAGCTGAGTCACATGGCAAACTGCACAAGTCAGTGTGAATGCGAAATCAGATCTCGCTCGCCTTCCAGATTTTGCTGTGTCAGTGAGTCAAAACTCTCCATCAGGGAGAGTCTCTGACCTAGCTGTGGTTTTCTCTCCATGATAGGTGTGTGGGTGTGTTGTACTGGAGATCATCATCATCATCATCATACAGTCCCAGAATTGGTAACTTTACAGGAGAAAGAAAACACATTACTGTCTTTAATGTAAATTAATATTGTGAAAGGTAGGGCTGCACCTAACAATTCATTTCTTCGTTTATATTTTGTTTTGGATTTGTAACCAATGGATGATGATGATTTTGGGTAGCTCTAGTCAAAGGTGTTTTTGCCCACTTCAGTTAGTCTAAGAAATCTAAACCAAGAAATCTGAACATAATGAAAAGGGTATCAAAACTAGTTTAGAAACTGTTCTTAGTGTGACAGTGACCATCGTTTGCCCATCTTCTGGTGACGTGGCTTTAAAGGAGGATCAAAATAATTTTAAACATGGTTTTAAAAAAATCATTGTGGCTTAAAACTGTTGCCTGCACCCATTTTAACTTCTATTGAAGAAGAAAACACATGAACAGGAATACAAGCTTGTCACAGTTCTATCATCACCTTAATAAAACAAATAACAACAGCAGCTACTGATCAGTACTCTATACAGCAAATTAGCTTATTTCAGATGCATCCAAAAATGAACAGAAGCACTGCATTGTCTATACAGTGATGGGAAAAAACATTAGCTCACAGAAAGCTCAACTTTTACACACTGAACGCTGTTAAAAACGTTTTTTTTTGCCAACAAGGACGAAAGCAGCTAACTGATCTGTACTTTATACAGCAAATGAGCTCATTTAAGATGCAATCAACAATAAATGAAGCATTGCATCTTTTACACAGTGATAAGAAAAACAGTAGTTCAAAGAACGCTCCACTTTTATGTACTGAACTTTATAAACTGACGTTACTATTACCAACAAGGACAATAGCAGCTAACCAATCAGTACTCTGTACAATGAATGAGCTCAACAATAAATGAAGCACAGCATATCTTTTATACAGTGATAGGAAGCACATTTTTACACAGACCCCCTTAGGGGTGCTCAAGACGAATAAGAGCTTTATTATTTTTATTAGTCTCCCAGTGCCAGTGTTGTTTGCAAGCTGTGTACTATGCACGAACCCAAACCAGACCTGACTCTGTCTCTTTTTTCTTTCTGAGGTAATAACAGCCCACCTGTCCTGCCCAATACTGTTGGAGGACTGACCACCAGGGACACCTTGTCACTTAGAACCAACCAGTTCTCTTCTCCAGAGAGCGCCAAATCAGCAGAGTGAAAAGTAAAAATAAACACTAATCCGCTAAGACAACAACTGAAAATCTAAAATCTCTGCAAAGCTCTGTTATAAGCTTTATTATAGTCATAATTTGAATCTGAATGTATCGTTAAAGCCTACTAAACGAATTCCCACTTTGACTGAGCCTCAGGAATGTAGTAATAAAAACACATCTTCTGCTCTGCCCACCAAAAAAACTAAATCTGGGTATCCGGTTTATATCCAGAACGTAAAACTACTGAACTACAGCCTGAGCCTACTTGAAAAAGGCACTAGAATCATTCCAGGCAGAGTTCTATTTTTTACCATAATGGTAAAAGAGAAAGTCTCATTTTCCTCCATACAAATCCATTACAAGTACATGCCCACCTGCATGCTCGTTCACAAAAATACCACCTGAAAGGAACGGGCCTGTGCAGCTGCATCTCTATACATAGTGCACTGCCTGTTAGTTTAACACTAAAGCAGGATCACATATGTAATCTTTTTAAGTAGAAAGAAAAGAGCCACGATGTCCAAGTGGAACATTTTAATGACCTCCAACTAGGGTTGCGCGATTCTGACAAAAAAATTATATCTTGATATTTTCTGTAACTGTGTTAATAACGATAATAAACAATATTCTGAATTATTTAAAAATGTTTTGTAAAAGTATTTTATTTCACTAGCTTGGACTTAAAGGCTATTAATATCTATCTATCCATTATCTTCCGCTTTATCCCGCGAGTCGTGGTCACAGGGGGCTGGAGCCAATCCCAGCTTCATCGGGTGAAGGAACCTTCTTTAGTGAATGACTCCGCTGAAGTTTGCCACGAGTGTGCTTTGCCAGACACCTTAGCTGGTTTAGCTCTTCATATTCCTCATACTCTCTTCATACCCCTCGTACTCTCTTCATACCCCTCGTACTCTCTTCATACCCCTCATACTCTCTTCATACCCCTCATACTCTCTTCATACCCCTTGTAATCTGCTCATACCCCTCGTACTCTCTTCATACCCCTCGTACTCTCCTCGTACTCTGCTCATACTCTGCTCATACTCTGCTCATACTCTGCTCATACTCTGCTCATACTCTGCTCATACTCTGCTCATACTCTGCTCATACTCTGCTCATACTCTGCTCATACTCTGCTCATACTCTGTGTGGTGGTTTGTTGGGAGATGATGGAACAGGTTAGCTGTGGAGCGATCTTTAAAGTCTGCAAACTGCCGTCTTCGGATCAGCATCAGTCTTTTCAGATCCAGACCAGCTCCATGCGGTTTAGGCAGCTATGATAGCTATAGCCTATGCTAGAACACACTCAATACGCATGCGCAGCAGCCTATACAAAAGCGCGGTCAGTAGCGTACTCTATAACGTCAGCTCGCGCATCTTTGACCTGGCAATTCAGATTTTATCATAGACCACTTCTTTTAACGCTACACAACAATCCAGGACTCTGGATTACAAAACTGAGCCAGTGAAGTTGCTGCAGTTTCCTACTAACGTAGTGTTTATTCACTCACTGTTAAAGGCACCCAGCCTACACCATTAGTGACTGTATTACAAAACCAATACACACTTTTCTACTAGACTGATCACGGTACAGAGTCAGTGCTAGCTGAAGAGTTCAATAGGAAACTACAGGGCTGTCACGATCATGAAATTTAAGACTTGTGACATACATTACTTTGACTGATGGGTCAGTTACAGGAGTAATATGCTGTGTGTAAATCACTATATGCAATGATTTTATTAGTCTAACACAGGGGTGTGCGATATATATATATATATATATATATATATATATATATATATATATATATATATATATATATATATATATATATATATATTGTCTATATTGATATTTGATTTGCTGTGAGCGAGCAATTTGTTCTTAGACCCCTAATGCCCAGGTCATTGTTTTTTTTCCCTCCTGCAGTTAATAATTGCTCTGTTACTTAATGTAGAACACAGTACTTGCACTTTCAGTGTTTCACTTATCGTCCTGTGTAAAGCACTTGAAAAGCAATCCAAGTGCTACATAAACAAAGATATCACAGTGTTATCTAGCGTCTGGTTAAGCACACTGGAGGGCTTTTGTATCACTCTTCCTGTGACGGTGGTATTAGCCCCAAGCCCACAGATGGGGGTTAATGAAACTGTGTTAATAACATTACTTCCACAACATTAACCTAATACGCAACATTTTCATACTAATGCTCAGCTTTACACTCTAATCAGGAAGAATGCTTACACTCACACAAATTAAGAATTGTGTTGACACTGTGTTCAGACTATCACTGCACAAACACTAGAGATATAACTCTACAGATCTGACAGCTTATGAACAGGCTGTATAAAGAGGAGTTGGCTAGCAGAACCAGTCAATTTGTACGTTACTTTGGACAACTTGTACAAGACTCATAAAAGCAGGGATGAAAAATGAAACGCATGCCACACATTACTTCATAGGTGTAACAAAGCATTGCGAAATTGTGATAGCGTCATTTGGCAGACTGGATTTTGCCAATATTCTCTTATTTCATTGTAAACTGAGCTGAGCATATTTAGAGTGCACATACTGTGTGCTGGCATAGGCTACAGCAAGCATAGCTGCCTAAACAACACACCTAAAGCTGAAAATGAGTGAACACACTGCACCAGGGGAAGAAACTCAGACACCGCCAGCCTCTCAGTCTACTGCCTTAGATTTAACTCCTAGGCGAGGATTATCTTCACTCGTGTGGAGCTGGCCTGGATCTGAAAAGACTGGCGTTGCTCAGAAGACGGCAGTTTGGAGACTTTGTAAGAAACCAGCCGTTAAAGATCGCTCCATAGCTAACATGAACTGTGTTTCGCAAATCAATCTTAATGTCAAGTACTTCTTAAGTTCAGACATTCTTAAAATTACTCAAAATGTTTGTGCCTCCCACACAGCTTTAACGAAACTCTGCGTAAGTCAGAGACACTTACCTAGGAAGCGTAATTGAACTATTAAGCTAGCTTATCTGAAAGATGTACAGTAGTCATGCCATATAATGCAACTACATTGGTTAAACACCACAAGTTGTAAACAATCAGCACCAATCAACACCTCACTCTAGCTCTCCTAGAGATGACTCCTCTCTAGTGAAACTAGGAAGCATGTTTACATTCATAACTTTCAATATTCCTAAATATTTTGAACAAAAGAAAAAAAAAATCAGGGGGCCTATATCATAAATCTAAGGCTGAGAGTATCGTTACAACCCTACACATGAAGCTATTTTGTTGAAAGTGTGATGACACACAACTATGGATGAGCACATAAAACCTCATCACACTACACCAAAGCTTAAACATTCAATCTGTACATCACTGGAGAAGCATTAAATTACAAAGTGACAGCCGATGTGAAACTGTGAGCGAGTGACTTAAAGCTGTGGCTGTTGTAAAGGCACGTCCGCCACTGTACGACAAACAGCTTAAACAGCTTCTTTTAGCTTCTGCTCTCCGTTGCAGGGACAGGGACTTGTAAACCTGTGGACATCATTTGTTTATCTTAGAAAAAAACAACAACAATATAGTCTGATTATGGTCATACCCTTTTTCCATTCTTATTTATCTTAGATAAAAACAAACAATACAGTCTGATTCTCATTAGACACTTTTTACATTCTAAATAGCGACCACTGTGAAGTGTGTTTCTAGACAGAATCTCTTTATCATTATTAGTCACACTAAATAATAACATTTCCTTTTACTAAACCAATTCAGAACCATAAATGAAGGACGTGAGTTGAATATTTTCATTCCAAAATAAATAAATCAAAGGCAACAGGACGTCTTTCAGGCACTCTGGGTTTAACCAGCAGATAAGATAATGAAGAACATTAATGAATATTAGATAAGGGGGAGGACGTCGTCTTCTACACCAGGTGAATTATTTTCTGCACAGTGTGGAATGTGTAACATGTTGGCTTGTCAAGGTAACATTGAGAACAGGCTTGCGTGATATAGCGATTTGATCCTTCCTACACAATCTCCCACTGTCACGATATCCAATCACTCGAACATATAAATACATTATTAAACAGATGCCGTGAGCTCTTTATAAACCCATTTGTTGAGACCATAACTGCAGAAAAAAGAAAAAAGGAAACTCATTCTGAAGGAACAGTGCCCACTGCTCCAACCTGGCAGTTTTATTTTTAGATTTAAACCTGACTCAATATATAAAAGCTGCGACAAACAAGTCACCACAAAAAGGCTGGAAAACATGACTGACAGCACCGAATACTTTGCACCAACTTCAGATATTCATTTAAGGCCAGACGTCTGTTACTGCACACTCCATCAGCAGAATACTTCAACACCAGCTGTTTCCCAAAGACACGAGTGAGTGACAATATCTGCTGTTCTACAAGGAGCCAGAACACAATCATGGAGAACAGACAATTTAATAACATTGCCATCTAATGCAACTACACTGGTTAAACACCAACATTTGTAAACAATCAGCACCTATGAACACCTCGCTCTAGCACACCCTCCTGCACTCCAGCTCTAGTGAAACTAGGAAGACATGCAAAATCTAATTACATTCTAACTTTCTTTTGTTCAAAATATTTTAAAATATCGAATCATGAACCCAGTGTATCGTTACAGCCCTAAACATCATGCTATTTTCACTTATTAGATTACACACAATTAGTTTTTACTATGGATGAGCACATAAAACCTTATCACACTACACCAAAGCTGAAACTGGAGAGATCATGTTTGTACTTTTACTCGAAAGAAACATACTAAAAAATTAAGTCTGCATATTTTTGGAGAAGCATTAAATTACAAAGTGACAGCTTAGATAAAAACCAAACAAAACAGTCTGCTCATGGTTAGGCACGCTATACATTCTTAATGGCAACCACTGTGAGAATGTTCCTAGACAGAATCTCTCTATCATTATTAGTTAGTCAGACTGAATAAAAACATTTCCTTTTACTCAACCAATTCAGAACCATGACGAAAATACATTGTTTGAATATTTTCATTCAAAAACAAATAACTCAAATGCAATGGAATATGTTTCGGCCACGCTGTGTTAAACCAGCAGATAAGAAAATTAAGAATTTAACATTAGATGAGGAGCAGTCATCGTCATAAAGGTAATTATGTTTAAACAATTTTACTCAAAAGAAACGCATTTAAAAATGAAATCTGTGTATTTTTGAAGAAGCATTAAATTACAAAGTGAAAGCCGATACGAAACTGTAAAACAAGCGCCTTAAAGCTGTAGCTTTTTAAAAGACAACTCATTTTAAAAGCATGTCCGCCACTGTACAACAAACAGCTTATTTTTCTTCTTTTAACTTTTGCTCTCTGCTGTAGGCACAGGGACTTGTTAACCTGTGGACATCATTTGCTTAACTTAGATAAAAACAAACAATACAGTTTGATTATGGTCAGACACTCTTGACTTTTTTTAAATGCCGCTGTGAAGTGTGTTTCAAGACAGAATCTCTGTATCATTATTAGTCAGACTGAATAATAACATTTCTATTCATTAAACCAATTCAGTACCATAAAGGAAGTATGTGAGTTGAATATTTTCATTTCAAAATAAATAAATCAAAGGCAACAGGACGTCTTTCAGACACTCTGGGTTTTACCAGCAGATAAGATAATGAACATTAATAAATATATGATAAGGAATTATTTTCTGCACAGTGTGGAATGTGTAACATGTTGGCTTGTCAAGGTAACATTGAGAACAGGCTTGCGTGATATAGCGATTTGATCCTTCCTACACAATCTCCCACTGTCACGATATCCAATCACTCGGACATATAAATACATTATTAAACAGATGCCGTGAGCTCTTTATAAACCCATTTGTTGAGACTATAACTGCAGAAAAAAGAAAAAAGGAAACTCATTCTGAAGGAACAGTGCCCACTGCTTCAACCTGGCAGTTTTATTTTTAGATTTAAACCTGACTCAATATATAAAAGCTGCGACAAACAAGTCACCACAAAAAGGCTGGAAAACATGACTGACAGCATCGAATACTTTGCACCAACTTCAGATATTCATTTAAGGCCAGACGTCTGTTACTGCACACTCCATCAGCAGAATACTTCAACACCAGCTGTTTCCCAAACATACGAGTGAGTGACAATAGCTGCTGAACTTCCTTGGAAGAGTGGAAGCTGGAGGAAACTAGCCTCTTCTGCATCCCAGCCAATAATGGCACCAAACATCATGGTAGTCGTCACAACGCTGGAGCTGGCTAGCGTGACAAACTCTACACAAGCCACTTCTAACGTTCCAAATCAAACTTTACCTCCTCAGCAAGCCCTTAAAACAGTAAAAAGCTTCAGGACAGCTGCATTAGTTATTATTTATATCATCATTGTTATTACTACTCTTTAACGATAACCTATTAAAAAAGCTTGTTTTTGATGGCAATGCTCATAACTGG
The DNA here is from genome assembly GCA_021613375.1 of Megaleporinus macrocephalus. NCBI lineage: Eukaryota > Metazoa > Chordata > Actinopteri > Characiformes > Anostomidae > Megaleporinus > Megaleporinus macrocephalus. The sequence goes on along the minus strand of CM038704.1, from coordinate 7,929,038 downwards.
TTGCTACAAAGAAACATGCTGTCACATGGGTTTATTTTGAATATAGTGATGTGCAAGCCAGGTAAAATTAATTCTGCACAACCCTAATAAAGAAAATAAAAATATACCCAACATAATAAAAGATACCTAAAATATACTCTAACTTTCATGGATAGCCAAATAACACCAATGGAAGCTCCTCAGTTGAGACTGTGTTGATTGCGCTCTTGTAAGCGCACAGTATATAAAGTATGCCCTATAAATAACAACGGTGATGGATTTTGCCAACATTCTCTTGTGTCAGTGCAAACTGGCTGGTTCTAATCTTGGCTAGTACCTGCACAGGCAGCGCAGTCTCCAGTCGTTAACTAAAAATGTTTGTGCCTCCCACACAGCTTTAACGGAAATGTTCTAAGGTGGTTTTATATAAAAGCTGAAGGATGTACATGTCGAGCACACTTCACTGATTTATCTGCTTCTCTTACGTTGTTCTACTTAGCTTCAGTGCGGTAGCAGCTTTTGACTGGAGCCTATCAATCACGCTTACTCAAAATATCAGGCCACACCAGAAGGGCTCTAATCAGCAGTGTTTATAATTCTATACTTTTTTTTTTACTTAATCTTTAATGATGAATATATACACATATACACACACACACACACACATACACACACACACACACACACACACGGTCGCTGTCCAATGGAAAACATCTTTGTCGATTTTGAGTTTACTACATGGTTTGAACACGCCAATGGTCATCTACATTGTATGAAAATTTCATGATGAATAGACCAATAGAAGCACTCCAAAATAGCTTGGTTCCATTGACTTACATTAAAAGTAAAGTATGTTTTTGTTCTCTTCTGTACAGCTGCAATTTTGAAGATACTTATATATATTTACACACATATATACACACATATACACCCACATCCACCAGAGAACCTCAAGTCAACTTTCTACAGCGTTAGCTTGTTGTTTGGCCTAAAATTAGTGAGAAAAACAGTTTGGCTTCTCGAAATCGCATCAGCTCAAGGAGCTGATTCTGCATATGACAAAGTAAACACTTGTTCTTGTGCAAGTTTAAGGCACACAGCTGTGCTTGTTTTGACTTGATTTGAGATGTTTCCTGGTTAAAGAGTTTATCATGTTTGAACTCATAGCTCTACCAGCACGCACAGAGACCATCCCACACTGTGACGTACAAGTTCTGTGACACACAGCTAAAGCTTTCCCTTTGTTTGTTTTTTCATATTGTACTGCTGCAGTAGTTTTCCACCATGCTACCTCAAGATGTCTAAACCTACAGGTTGCAGTTACCCTACACAAGTGCCTTGGGTTTCTTATCTGAGAGCATTTCTGCAGTTATTGTATAATGTATGCAGGTATTTAGGCATGCAGAGACACATCCTAAGCTGACAGCTAAAACGACTTTCAAAGCACAGCAAAAACAACAACATGCACATGATCAAACTGTATATTTCATACTTTTTTCTAAAGAAAATACTGTCAAAACTAGAAATGCGAAGTCATCTTCAAAGTGGGGGCGAATGGAACCAGACATCCACCTCTAAAAACTCCCTCACAGGAAGTTATTACAAAAACAGTTATGAATACATGGCCTGATGTCTGACATGCTGTTTATGAAAACATTGAGAAGATTTAACCACCAGGCTAACCACCAGCTAATATGAAAATGTAAAACACATATAGCGGAGTCTAAATTCTAACTTGTGACTATTGAAAGTCAGAAATCATTTTATTGTTTATAAAGTCAAGAAATACGGCTTAACAGACTGTTTAGCGCCGCCCACTGTTCGGAAACTGCCGTAGGTGTTATACGTGTGACGTAGATGGTGGACAACAGCGCTAGAAGATGCACTTACAGTAATACACTATGACAGAAAGGTGGTGTTGTTTTTGACTGCAGTAATTAGATGTACAGTGGACCCCCCAACACAAACGGCCCAAAGACCCCCAAATATCCGGAAAGTGGAATAAAACTTTAAACGAGCACATTGGAAAGGACCGTCCTCTCACTCCATCATCTGTAGTGATCATTACACGACTAAAGATTATCACGACTATGGTACGTAGGCTTACACGACGACTGGATCTTAAGTCTGGCGCTGTTCCAACAATATGGGCGTGTAAGGAAACCAGCGAGAGGAGTTCAAGAGCCTCCGTGTACGTGGAGGTAAACCAGGTAAGCTCAGTTACTGAGCCTGCTTTAGCTGATGTTAGCTAACATTAGCTTCACTTGCTAAGTTTGGTGGTTCAGGTTCTGCTAAGCTAACGTAGTTGAGTTATGAAGATTTATAGAGTCGTATAAGTGTGAGTTCCACTTTAATCACATTTACTACAATAACTGTACCTCTATACCTGAGTTTAGCTGGTTGCTAGGCTGTTGTCATGAATAATGTTGGTTATTTAGCTAGATACTGTTTACACTCAGGATGAGCTGCTGTTGTGGGTGTGGTTTGACTAAAAGTCTCAGGACTAAGTGATATGGTGGTCTATTTCTACATTACAGCTCTTTCAGATTCAAATTCAGAAATATCATCAGAATCTGAAGAAGCAGCTGGAACATTCACAGTCATTGTGTTTCACCATGGCGTTGTTCACTGTTGTCCACCAGTGACGTCACACAGTTGCGTTCAGGAATTTCAGTAGTAAGCTCAGGTTTTTTTCGCCAATTTAATAAAAATAGTCTATTTTAAAGCAAATTAAGGAGCGAATTTTAAATCATGTTTATATATTTTCAGTATCTACAACAATGTGAAATCACCAGCGGTGTCCACAAGTGGTGCTTATCCTTTAAGGGAAGAGTAATGCATGTTATGAGTCCCCAAAGAAAATGTATTATTTCAGGTTTTCAATATTTCCCACCCCCCATCACTAAAATTACAAAACTATAACGGCACTTATATAGGAATTGTTAGTCAATGCTGATACAGATCTGTAAACATTAACACACATGTAGAACCTGTGAGTAAATTGGCCTGAATTAGCGTTACACAGAAGCTATAACTTATTTCTAGGGAGCTATAAACGCAGTGAAAAGTGTGGCTGAAAGATGAATTGCTTTTATACCAAGTTGCAATTGGACTGCAATTATACAATCAAAGAAACAGTAATTCGTTTATTATAGCCTTAAGCTTCAAACTAAGTTTAACCTGACAAGACAGAGCTAGTAACCTACCTGCAGAGGAGATGGAACAATTACAAACATGAGTTGTGACTTCACAACCACAACTAATTGTGAGTCTGGCACACCACATTTAGCATGCAAGTCTAGAGCCACAAAGAAATAAATGAAAGTATATGCTGGATTGTTTTGTGCTGAGTAGTTTTTGTCAATCATAGGAAACATTTTTGTATTAAAAAAAGAAAAGAATTTGATATTTGATCTTATTTTGGTTCACACAGTGTATGTGAAGAACTTCGGAAAGTATTTAAAACTTGTTTAAAGATAGATTTTAACACATCATTATTTTCAGTACATGTGCAGACACGTTGCCTTTCAAAGATTTTTGGGAGGGTGAGTCAACTTGCCCTTTGCACCACAATCTGCAATCACTATTTCCTTCTCTCATCATTCCATCTTGGTCTCCTGTCCAAGTGGACTCATAAGCTCACGGCTTTTTCTTTTGGTCTTTCAAATTGTATGTATAATTAAGTGCTTATGATGCAAACAAAGTCATTCTGAGTGGTTTGGTATGAAATGCTCTGTTCTAGAGGGACTCACTGAGTCAGAATTGTTCACAGAGGTGGTGAATGGAATCAGAAGTCCACCTTTAAAACCTCCCCCACAGAAAGTTATTACATGAAATTGTTATGAATACGCTGCCTGATGTCTGACGTGCTCTTTCATGACAGCTTTGAGAAAAAGTTTTGGACCTGGAGGGACGCATACAGTCTCTAAAGAAAATGTATAATTTCAGGTTTTCAACTTTACACAATTGACAAGGCATGTGTAGGCTCACTGGCAGTCCTGACAGCAAACAAAATATCTATATCTGTGTCGTAGACATGGTGGCCCCTGGTTCCCATCACCACCAATCAGCCATTTCACACTAAACTCACTCTGAATGTCTTCGTTTACATCTCAATCACTAAATCACACAGACATTGTGGGACATTTCTGGCTATTTAACAAATCCGTGCAGGAGAAGAAAAAAAAGAGAATTAAAGAGAACCTCAAGAGTACATAAAGGTTAGCCTCAACATTCAATACCAGTGCAAATAAGTCTTTTTACTGAAGATGGGCACTTTGATCATGTTTGCTAATAAAAGGCCTTAATTATTAAACAAATACTACATTAACACACTACTATCAATGAGAAAATATCACATTCTGTATAAAGACAGACGGAAATGAGTGCACAAGGGACTTAACAGCACAACATGACAGACTGCTGTTTAATTACGAATATTCTCCAAACACACACAATTCAGTGTTTAATGTATGAACCCTCATTAAAAGGAATGTTTATATCTGCACCCAAGTTCCCTCTAGCACGTCAGACTAGACCTTTTGTGAACCTTCTAGTTGTATTGTTCTTGATTACAAAAACAGGGCGCTGCCACCTCCTGTTATATGGAGTGTTTTCCATATATGATGATTTTATATATATATATATATATATATATATATATATATATATATATATATATATATATATATATATATATATATATAAATAATGTTTTCTACATAATTTGAACACGACAATGGCCATTTATACTGTGTGACAATTTAATGAAGAATGGACCAATAGAAGTGCTCCAAAACAGCTTGGAAAAAAACATGTATATACATATATATTATATAAATAAAACAAAATGCACATTAAAGAGGTTTAAGGTAAAGTTTAAATCTATAATAAACTTGTTAGTTTGGTCATATTAAGCTTAGTTCATTTAAAAAATCCAATGACTGATGGCCTGTCTGTAAAACATCTTTAGAAAATATCACCCTCCAACATCCTAACATCTTCACCTACAGTACACAAAATGCTCTACTACTGAATTTCACTCAGTTGTGTGTCACAATGCAGTATATGGCAGAGGAAACTTAAATTATAATTATATATACATTTTACCACATACTCCAGTTTGTGGTAGCGTGTAAAACTTGTTAAATGTTGTTAAACACTAGAACTTAAAAGGCAGCCTGTCACCCTTATATCACAATCACCCAATAGCAATTATTTGAGAAGACTGTAGTGATGTACGCTGACTGCGATACTCTCCCACAGTCTTCAGATTTTGGCGACATTATGCTGCAACATATGTGAAAGGAGTGTTTCGTACTGAGGCAAATGAATATAAATAAAAGAAAGCGTTAGTTTAATGCACTGAGACATCACGAGGCTTACGGAAACACAGAGCAGCACTGAACTCTGACTTGTTACTGTAGCATGTAATGGGGCAGCACTAAGTAATGTCTGCTAATTAGAACATTCTTTTGATCTGACAGCCCAAACAGTGCTAGCTACAGTAAACAAAGCTAGCAAGTAAACAACTTAATGCTTGCAACATAACACAGAACAAGAAAAGATGTGAATCCTTTACTTGCAATTATGACTATCGTACCAATGATGACCAATAAATAGTCACCCAAACAGTCTAAGTCATAATTACAGAGCAATCTGATCCAAGATCAGTCTTGTTGGCCAGAGTGGTGAGGTTCTGTTCAATTCTGCAGTTCATAGTAAGTCTTTGTTAATAAGTCTTTGTTAATAAAGACCCTGATACAGATTGTGAGAGGTTTTAAGTACTGAGTAAATTCCATATTTAATCAGATCTGTGGTCTTCATCCCACGGACTGCAGCCCCTATTGAGTGGTTCTCCTTGTGGGCTATTAGTCATCATTGTTTTCAATCTCAGAAACTTATTACAAACATTTCCCAAAAACCCAACAATAATTAAGTAAAAAATATCATTGGCAAATAAATAAATAAATAATAGTTACATTTATATTTTACAGTGAAGCTCGATGCAAAGAACATTTCACACTTTGTACGTATGGATCTCCTCCACCCTGGATAAATGGTTAAAACATCTTTCAAGTTTCTGGGTTGGTTGAGCTGCGAGTGCAAAAGGTCGGCCAGACCATTCAATCGTGAGCATTTTGACCACGACGACGTGCTTAACCCCAGTGTTAATTAATTAAAACCTGTCGCTTAAGCCTAGCGCACACAGCGTCACTGATTGCAATGGGAGTTTACAGTCAAGACAAAAACGGTATTCAGTATAGTTCTTCCTTGCAGGCTTTTTATTTGTAATTTACTATTTATTATAATTTTTTTATTTAACCTTTAATTTAACCAGGCAAGTCATTAAGAACATATTCTTATTTACAATAACAGCCTGGCAAGTACTGGCTGCAACAGTAGGACTGCACCTAACGTTTTGTTTTTTTCCCCCCGGATTAATCGATTAATCTAACAACTAATTTTTAGATTACTGTAATTTTCATTATTTTGTTATCAATTTGTAACTGATGGATGATATATATATATATATATCCAATTAAAAACACACATCTCCATTTTTGCCAATTTTGAGTTTTCTACATCATTTGAACACGAAAATTTCATGATGAATAGAAATGCTCCAAAATAGCTTGGAAAAATTCCATTGACTTACACTGAAAGTAAAGTGTGTTTTTGGACTCTCTTGTAAAGTTGCAATTTTGGAGATACTTGTTTTTCATTGGACAGCGACGAGATATATCATTCATGATATATATATATATATACACGCTCCGATGGACATTTAGAGGCACAAATGACATGCACAAGAAGTTGGACAGTTTTTTGATGGCTACATATTTTGGCGGAGAGACATTTGAGAAGCAGCTGCGCTTTCAGTAGACGCGTTATGCTAATCGTCATTATTTTGTAAACAATTACGTTGGCACATCGCCCCTGCCCTATGCAACAGATTCTGTAAGTAAGGTGGTGACCGACCCGGCAGAGTTTTGTAAATGAGTGTGAACCAGTGTATACTGCGACGCAGATGTAATGACGGCCAGTTAACCAGAATGTAAAGGAAACAGTGATGAGTTCTAAAATGAGCTTTAGTAACAAAGCGAAGAGCAGAATGGTACAGAGCATCACGCTTCAGAGGGCTGCAGGTCAACCAGGTGAACCAAGTGTTACCAACGGATCCAGTCGGCAGATATAGAAACTCACAGAATGCCTCTCAGCCAATCAGAGCTTAACTTGCATTTCAGCACTAATTTCTCAAAATCACTCGCACACAGACACACGTCTGTAAGTGGACACAACAATGGTCCTTTCACAGAGCTCCTCCCGAGTCTGATCTATGGAGTCCGTTAAAACTCTTCGTCACACAAAGACGGTCTTTATCGCCAAGAGAGACTCTACATTTCAGAGCACTTCCGCTTAGACTCAAGTACGTTCCACTTTCTAATTTATAAAAAGGGCCCCCACAAGCTACAGACATGTGAGCGTTTGGGTGTTCCTGGTCAAGTTACATGACTTTTTGATTACAAAATTGAAAAACACATCCTCTACAGAGATCACAGAGTTTAACATACTGAAGAAAAGACACATATAATTAGAATGTGCCATATAGTTTGCACAGACCACATTATAATTATATAACTATAGTTATGTGTGTCATCCAATATGTTAAAGTCAAGCATACAAAAGTGTGTCTCGCTACAGAATGCGCTCACTTATTTACACCTAGTAAAAGAACAACAACAACATGAAACTTGATAAGGGTCACACAATGGCTAAGCATGTTCTTTCTCTGCACTTTTAATATAAAGTAGCTGGTTATACCACACATTTAAACATACAGGGCAGGAGAAAACATGGTCTGTGCAAACTTTATGCCACATTTTTGATTTTAAAGTTAAATCTAGTTATTAAGCAGAACAAATGTACATGAAGTGTTGACTTTTTTAAACTTAGTATGACTTTTTTAAACTTAGTAGTAATTTTAAACTTAGTATGACATCAAAAAAGAAAGACATCAGAAAGAAAATTTTCACTCTGCATTAAATAAACATGCTCACAGCGAGCTTCATCGCCTCCAACGGTCAAGCTGCTTCTTCTACTCTACTCCTCTCCTGTCCTCTCTTGTCCTCTCCTAACTAGAAACCCCCTTTCTAACCTCATATTAACTTGCTAGAACATCAGTTACTTTTCTGTTTATAATCAGATCTGCCAGAGTCGCCAGCTACACTCTGAAACGCTCTGAACCCAGAACTAACTCTGTCTCTGTACTAACCCAAACCAGAACTAACTCTGTCTCTTTTCTCTTTCTGAGGTAATAACCGCCCACCTGCCCCGCCGAATACTGTAATGGACTGACCACCAGGGCCCCCCTGTCACCAACCAGTTCTCCTCTCCATTCGTGCCATTTGCTCCATCCTTGACTGCATCACTGTATCATCCACCTGATGTATCACCTGTACAGCTTCTAAAGCTTTTACCTTCAGACTCAGCTTTAGTTTAATAAACAGTAAATACAGGAGGATGGGTTTCTGCTTGTGAGTCTGGTTCCTCGCGAGGTTTCTTCCTCCAGTTTTGAGGGAGTTGTTCTTGCCACCGTCGCCTCTGGCTTTCTCACAGTGGATAAAGTGTTGTGATTTCATGTTTTCATGCTTTCAAACATTGGTAAAGCTGCTTTGTGACAACATTGTTGTAAAAAGTGCTACACAAATAAACTTGACTAGACTTTCAGTGGGCAGGTCCAGAAAGGACAGAGGAAGACACAAGGCCAGTGCCCGGTGGCGGTTAACTGATCTGCCATAGTAAAAAGTCTTGGCTGTCGTACGTCAAGCTAAACAGGCCACTATCAACAATTTCAGACAACTACTCCAAAGAAGAAAACACCAGGCTAAGCTATGTGGCCTTAAACAGTAAACTACAGGAGTGTCTTCATTTTTAAATTAATTACAACTTTGGGGTTTGCGTGGGTGGTGCCAGAGCTCATTGAGCAGAATCTAGGAAACACCCTAGAGCGTCAACCTGTCCATCACAGGGCAAATACACAGACGTATACATTCACACACACACACACACAAACACACCTTGGCCCATTTAGTATCTCCAATCCACCTACCTGAATGTCCTTGAACTGTATGGGGAAACCAGAGCACTCAGAAGAAACCCACAGAGGCGCAGAGAGAACATGCAAATTACACACAGAAAAAGGCCAGGACTATTTCCATCTACATGCTTTTAAAGATAAGAACGTGTTCTACCTAAACAGTGAAGCATTACGTCTGCTGGTAACTTTAAAGAATAACAGCCAACGCCTTGTAGACTTTACTTCAGTTACATTCATTTCACTGTGATCAATAATTTGGAGATGAAGCATTAAAATAAGTCACTATGCTTTCTTCCTTCAGCAGCTGTTCTATCACACAGTGCAAGGCCATCAGAATACGCCAGAATTAAGCTGCCAGGAGGCGCGTCAGAAATACGACCTTGAATGCTTTATTATCTCCTTGGGGCCAACATAATACTGATTTACTGAAACAAGCATCTCAAACTAACGTGGCAGGTCTAATAACGAAGGCAGTGTTCATGCAATATTTCAAGGTATTGACATCAGACGCCCATGGATAAGAGTGGTTCCCCCAAAGCTCATGAAGAACCTATACAGAGATCTGTGCTATCAAGTAAGGGCTCTGAAGAAGTACTAAACGAATCGTTTCTGAATTCTTTGGCTGTCTACCCGTCTCTTAAATTCAGGAATGTGCAGCCAAAATGAACAACTGGCTAAGCTGCTGAACTAAGTCCAGACTAAATGATTCACCTTCCTGTGATGAATCGTTTTTGGACCTCTTTGCACTCATAAAGCCTAAATGACTCAACTGCTCAATGGAGTAACAGATTACAAACACAATCCAGTCAAAACAGCATTCATACGTATTAAAAAACACATAACGACTTTAACACTCATCTGAAGCTGACAGTGTAGTTGGTGCATGTGTGTGGGTGTGTGTGAAGAAACCTGTTTCAAAACATCGTGAGCTTCCAGCAAAGCATACCCAGGCTGAGAGACATACAGGAAGTAGAGATGGAAGGATCGGCTATGTATTGGTATCGGACAATTTTTTATCAAAATATGTGATCGGCCGATATTTCTCCAATTTAGCTGATCCCAAGAGCCAATCAATGGCGTTAAACAAATGAGCCTAATTTCTGTATTTCCAGCTAGCGTTTCATCCAGGAAGAGGAGAACCCCCTCCGGCCAGCTTCCTGCAATTCCTATCTGAACCACTAGGTGGAAATACACACCCTTTCATTTTCCACAGACTGACTAAAGCAGCGGCCTCGCGAAAAGGAAGCGCTGAAAGTAAGCATGTCTGTCTGGCAGTGTTTACTGTATGTGAAGCAGACTCATCCAGGACGTTTTTAAAATGTGTAAAATCTCTCGTTGAGGAACCGAGACAAAGACAATCTAACTCTATTAATCTGATGCACGCAGCTGAATACAGTGAGTATCAGTAAACAGCAGAGCTAGCACACACAGCTAACACAAAACAAATAACCCAGAACACCTACAGACCAGATCTGACCGGTACAAACAGAACAGCAGCAGCAATTCAATATTCTACATTTAATGATTACAGATTTAGTTTAAAATAGTGTCTGTGTTTAATGACTGCAGTTTTGACTGCATTTTTTTAATGAGCTTTTTTAGTTTTAAATTAAGGGTCTAAATGTAATGATTGCAGTATTGGGGATATTTGTTTGATTTACTTTCTTTATTTACTGATAATTTTGTTAAAAATATTATGCTGTTTCATATGAGCTCGTTAAAAATGTTAATAAACCCGTTTCGACCATGTTTAATGACTTGCTTGCGCTAATAACTACATGTAGCCCTGCCGTGGCGTATACCCCGCCTATTTTTTAATATCTCAGTTAGGGGTGTGCAATAATATCGTATGCAATAATAAAATTTAATTTCCATTTTGTTGCAGTAGTGTAATCTTGACATTTATTTTTAATTTAATGGTTAGATATATTGCCAAGAGTATCGTTATCGCAAAAATAGCAAAATAAATATTTTGATATTATTGTAGGGCCATATCACCCACCCCTACTTGTGACCAGAAGATTGCTGGTTCGATCCCATGAACTGACAGGACACCACTGAGGTGCCCTTGAGCAAACTCCTGAGTCCCCAGGCGGCATGATAGGGCTGCCCACTGCTCCGGGCAAGTGTGCTCACTGACCCCTAGTGTGTCTGTTCACTAGTGTGTGTATATGTGAGTGTTTCACTGCACAAATGGGTTAAATGTGGAGATTTTGAATTTCCCACAGGGCTCAATAAACCACCCATCCATCCATCCTTTTGTTTTGTTTTATTCTGTTTGATTTTAGTTGGTTGGGACTAAAATTTGGCATCAGGTCTGCCAAAGTCCCAACCACAGTTCAACACAATGGATACACCGGTTGTTCGTTGGACAGCAACAACATAAAACCAACACATTCACCAAGCACACATGGTTGTGATATTCAGGAGTCAACATGCTTTGGCCGTATACTTAATGATTAAATCAATATTCACTGCATATTCATTTCTTTTGCTTGCTGGTTCTGACCAGAGTAGGATGAATTCTCCTTCTTGGTTACTCTTGGTTTTCTTCCTCTTGTGATTGTGGTAACACTAATTTGGGGCTCAGGCTTGGATTTCTGTGAAGGTACTTGTTGATAACGCTTGCTGTTTACAGAGTAGAGTTTAAATAAAACTCAAAAACTACCGGTTCAAGGCCCTTTAAGCATACAGGCTCAAATCTGGTGCTGTCATTTCTTCTAAAAGAGTGCTTCAGATGAATACTTATGTTCTGCTTTGCTCTAAAAATAGCTCAGCCGTCAAGTAGTTAAGTCAGCAGTGGGTGGTTGATGGTCATTGCATTAACTGGAGTGGGATCTCTCTGTCTCTGTGTGTGTGTGTGTGTGTGTTAAAGAGCAAGAGAGTGAGGGAGCAGACAGTCAGGAACCTTATTTAAAGTCTGTTCGGGACAAATACTCCTCTTGCTTAACTTAAGTGCTATTCAGACGGGATTATTTTTACTGTGAGTAGTTGGGTAATTTATGCTTGTTCAACCAAAAAGGGCCTTAGTCTTTCTTCCACCTGTACACACCCTGGTTAGTATAGCTGACTACAACGATCACTGGCAGTGAAAAAGAAACTGCTCAAAATCAGCAATAAAAGAAAAATGACAACTTAAAAAACCCTGTATAATAAAAATAATCAGTGCATAAATTGAAGTTGACATGTTGAATCCTTCTGTGTTTTGTTCTCTAATGAAAACCAGAGCCAGGCTGAGCTCCGTTTACTGTTATATTAATTTAATTGTACTGTTACCAAATCCCTGCAATCATAGTGTTCATAGTAAATACTAAAACCAAAACTATAAACTGTTTACGCGCCCTTAAAACTAAGTGATACAAAATTCAAATCAAAAACTAATGAAAACTATATAAAAAAATATTAATGATGGCAAGTAACTGTGTGTGTACAGTGGAATACAGATTCACTGGGTTTGGTCTGCAGCCTTCTCACAGTAGATTGTAATCTGAAACAATAACATTGCATAACCACATCTCTGTGCACTAAACACTTCAGGAACCTCATTACAAAGAGCTTCATTAAAAATAAAAAGACAGCCACAGACTTGGCAGCACTCAGTCCAGTTCACTGTATGTGGTACTGTGATGAGCCATCACCAGAACATATGGGAGTGTGAGGGGGACATGCTTTCATACCTTACTGCCATCCTTAAGCTGAAGGAACCAGCAAGTAGGCAGTAGAGATAGAGCTCTCCCTTAAGATGGCCGTATGTTATGTTATGTTGTGTTATGTTATGTTATGTTAATGTTATGTTAGGTTGTCGTTGCTCTTTTTGTTTCTTTTGTTTCTAGTGAAAGCCCATCCTTGAGGAACAGTCCCCCTATAGGCTGTAATGGTTTCAACCAGGGGTCGGCCTGTCCTACAAGATGGAGAAAAAAACGGTACTCTGGGGATGAGCTGTAGAGTCCGGACCTCGAGCTGAGGGGTAGCTAAGATGCTGTTGAAAAGCTAGTCAAATGGGGTAGGTTTACGGAACTCATATTGCCTAGACTGACTGTAAGTCAGGATATTTTAAGTCCAGTTATTTCTTTTGCAGTATAGTTTTGTTTAAATACTTTTCTGTTTTGTTTGTACTAAATTTCCATCACCTTTTCACTATACCCCACCGGGAGTATCTGTATTCTTCCACCAACCCACGCTTTGTTTCCACTATGCCTCACACTACCCGGTGCCTTCGCAACCCCTTCACAGGAAATCGGCAAAGCATCAACACAGGTATATGTCTTAAATCCAGTACTCTGGAAAACTCTGGAAGTTCAAGTTAACAGTGTTATCCTGTTGGTCACTGTGTACATATGAACGTAGGTGCAGCACCAAGTCTGCCTTAATGAGGCAGCAACATGGTTTTAAAATAAGCTTGAATTTCACAGTTGATTCACAATTTACTGTGCAAACTGTGAGAAAAACAGAAACGAATAATGAAGTTGTAACGCTGCATTTACACTGCTCCGTCGTGTCAACAGACGTGAACGCACTCTTCGGCTGATCACATGTGGGTGCAACAAGGGTGTTCCCTGCGTCGTCTAATGGAATCAGGTATGTGCGTTTCCAGGGGTGACGGGGCAGCGGTGATTAATGCTCGTGCTCAAGATCGGCTTTTTCATACTATATTTACAACATTTTTATATTTTTGAATCAGATGTAAATATAAAAGAGGGTGTTTTCATTTAGTTCTGAATATGGAACAAATATTTCATACGTTGAGGACAGTCATCGCGCGACCACCCGTCCTCTTCTCATTAGATGCATTGCGTTTGCCGGATTCATTTGCATAAAGTTCGTCTCAGCTAAACTTTTCGCCGCATCGCACCCCCCGAACTCGATGCGCCAGACCCATGATGTACCGCGCGACCGCGTCTGACGCAACCAACGCTACCCATTGAAAATGAATGGAATACACTGCAGCGCGTCGGCGCAACGGAGCAGTGTAAATGCACTGTAAGATGTAAAGATGAAGTTCCAGAAATGTTCTACAGGGATGACATTCTACACCAGTAAAACAGTTTTACATTTTCAGAATTTCTGCTGAAGTCAAGGGTATAAAAAAGCCTTTAAATGGACGACAGTAAAAACACACCATTTTACTTTTTATCTGTTTGGTTTTTGGCAGGTGACAAACTCTCTAACCAATCCACTAGAGTCACCTATGCTTTCTGCCATGTTAGTCATATTCCAGCAACTACAATTTCCTACCAAATGTCAAAAGGATATGAATCTCCAAAAGCAACAGGGTCTGAACAATAGGAGAAAGTTTTAGCTCCTGAATGGAGCTCTTCACGCTTCTTTCACTCTTCCAAAATCAACAGCAGCCTGCTCAACGCCAGTTCATTCATTCTGGGAGAACCTATATGTATCTGTACTTAAACACCTGAATTCTGCCTGTTCGTTTTGTCTTGTGTGGAGCAGCAGCTCCTCCTTCAGATCTATCTGCGGCTGAATAAAGTTTCAGCTCAAATCTTCTTTCTCTTTTGAAAGGCATCCGTCAGAAATTGCCACAGGTTGCAAAATATCTTTAAATATTCAGGCTTTTCAGCAAAATTTAAATATTTGACCACATGTATAGTTTTAAAGCAAATATTTGCTGCAGAAACAACCTGTACTCCTATAGGAACGAGTGTGTCCTCAACTCAAAGGACCTGAATTCATGCATTACAAGAACAGTCTAGATACTTCTGGACATAGCGTTGGATATCCTGACACACGTGCAAGTGTGTGACTGCATACTCATCACTGTGACTCAGTTTAACTTCCAGAGATGTGACTTGTCAGCTCTACGAGGTCTACGAGAATACATCTGGTTTTGCTGGCCTGTTTCCTCAAACGGACGCAGTGATCTTTTCGTGAGTCACCAACGAGAGAGGATGTTCTGTGCGTGGTTCCTTAGGAGTCATCATGAGAAACCTCTCAGCCACAGGCCACTAAACTACATAAAAGCATCTTGTTCCAGAAGGTCTTGTGAATCGTAATGGTCTTTTCCTCTGATGGCCCGAAGGATAGGGGCAATAAAGAAATCCTACCAAACCCTCTGTGGTATCAGTGCGAGCGACAGACATGCCCAAAATAGCGTGACATCAGTCCGCAGTACAGCAGGCATAATGCTGTCTGAATAAGGCAAGCCAAAGTGAAGGACCTGCAGATGTAGATAGGAAACACATCTGGTTCTGGTTTCTGACACGGGTCTAATCTCTCATTTGGTCCAAAATGCTCAGGAAAAGCAAGAGTAGCCTTGAGTCCAGATGTGAACTTCTGTAGTATCGTTTAAAAACAGCTTAGACTCACGCTAAGGACGTATGATCTCTTGGACCATGGAAGGTAGATGACTGTGGCATCGGCAGGGACTTATCGATGGGACCAACGCACAGATGGTTATGCAACCAGGGGCCCTACCTGCTAGAGCTGTGTATTGGCAAGAACCTGACAATACGAAAAGTATCGTGATACAGCGGCCACGATTTAATGTACTGAGATATTGGAAGCAAAGTGATATATGTATATAGCGATTTTTAAAAATCTACTATAAAAACACAACATTATATGAACAGGTTTACAAGTAGTGACAATAACATTGCGCCCTTGTGCCTCTTGTTTATGTTGGAGTGGAGCTGAAAATGGATTACAACACTGCCATCTAGTTGTCAGAGGTTTAAACACTACATACACAGATTCACTGTCTGCTATCTTTACATGTAAACTGTTAATTAATAGAGTATCACTAAACATATTGCATCTTACGTCCCGCAAAACGTGAGCCCTCGCACCTTGTTGTGTTTGTACACTGTGTCCATTTGTGTGTTGTTGATTAACTTGTGCCACATTGAGAATCATAAGCTTTCACCATTCATATCTCCTTCTCACTTATCATGTCTCTAGTGATGCCCAAACTCCAGAGTTTATCTGCTTAATTGAAAAAGGTGGTCTTACACACGCAATCTAATGCATTCAGTACCATGGCTGAAGTGTCTCAAAACCTAGTGAGCTGCCTTTTTATGTCATAGTATGCGCTCCCGACATGTAGACTGTCCCAATTCTCAGATATCTTAAACATGTTGTCTACTGAGGAACCTTATTTAGACCTGATTTTAAGGAAGCATCGAACACTTCCTCAGCCGCTAAGACAATCCCATGATGCAACGCAGGTAAATCTACAAGCAGTGAAGTGGTTTTAAAATGTGAGTTATTTTGATTCTCTCTGGAGTTTTAATGTGTTTCTGGTCATATAATCACACAAAACAGTATTTTATTATCAACTCTGTAACGAGTCCTTCACCATTTACACTTTTATACTCGAGCCATTAGCATTTACGCTAGCAGATTTTTAAGCCTTGGGCTATTGTTTTGGATGCTGGCCGGTAGCTTAGCAAACAGCTAAACCACCAGTCGCGTGCTGCAGTGGGCGGGAACAAGCCGTGACGCAGTCTCTCTCTAACTAGAGCGTCTCAGTAATCTGTTTTATGAGGAGAGATGAGGAGAGAACGCTGCTACTTACACAGCCTACTTAGACACTCACTAGGTATGGAGACACACCCATAGTGTCAATAAAGAACCACTCATGGCTTTGGAAAACTTGCCCTGAGTGTTGTTTTTCTGGATCGTGACTAAGCCTGGACTACACATTGCTTTCGATATGGTGTAGCTCAAGACTAGACTTAATTCCACGAAGAGCCTCCTAATTAAAAGTTTCACCTAATTCTTAACACACTTCAGCACTAACTTTCACTTGCAAAATCAACAGGTCTGCCACTTTCATGACCTTCCTTCAGGCTTAGGCCAACACAAACTCCAAACCTTCTTTATACAAATGCTTGTGTAGCTAATGCCCACGCAGCGCCGCCACGCACAAAGACATCTTGTATGCCCAGAGACACAGCCTGCCTCTGTTCACACCTACTCAGTTTCTCCCCCGACTCAGTAGCCTAGATGCTCAAAGGTTCCATTAAAGGATAACGGCAAGTTTTTAAAAAATGAACGCATATTCAGACTGAAGAGTCACGCTGTCAATCAATCGCTGCTCAGTTATTTTACAAAACAATCTCCCCAAAAAGCTAGAACTGACGTACACAGAGTAATAAACTCTGAAATGTCTAAAAACGACCAGAACAAAATTTCCTCTGGGCTTCTGAAGTGCACATATCTGTAAGGATTTGATTGCATTCACAAGTGCATTAGTACTGATGTTGGCTGATCAATTCTAGATCACTTCCAAAAGTTATTAGATGGCGCTTCATCACACATTTCCACTGCTGGGGGGCTTTAGAACTCTCTAGGCCAAACATGCATGGTAAACTCATGTGCAGCTTCTCTAGAGGGTCCCATTCTTCTGGTCAATGCTTTAATATGAAGTTCATACCAGCTGTGTCAACAATGGGTCATGTTAGATTCATTAACTCATTAGAAGAGCCGACTGGCTACTTGTAAACTACGGATGGACTAAAATTTCAAATAATTTTTAGCTAAAAACAATAAAGTCTGAAACAAACAAGGACTAAACAGGCCTATAATGTGTGAAAATGAAATGTGAGACCACAAATTATTTTATTTAACTTATTTTAGTGGCAGTAAAAAAGGGACAGTGGTTTAAAAAAAGACGTTTCTTTCTATTAGAGCAGCTACAGGTCATGTGGAACCACTTCATAATTTCTGTGAAGAACATTAGAACCCTTTTAAAACTCCATTCATGTGGAGCATCAAGAGAACATACAACACCCAAGAACTTCTCTACCAAAAGGTGTGACAGGACCTGAATACATCCTGATTGTTAAATAAAACAAAGCAAAAGCTGAAGTTTAAATTTCTGAATAGTTAGGGTTCATCCTGTTGTCAGGGATGTTGGATTTCCTGGCATATGCTGTAATAAAGTTGTTATAAATTGTTTTTATTTGTTTTTGTTAATGCTTTCTGAATTTCTGTTTTTGGCCACAGCCTTTTATGTCAATGTCTCACTAATCTAAAGCTTCTGAAATGCTCTAAATTCATACAGTAATTTCTACATGAATAACCAATGAATAGTAGGTCTTTCAGAAATACAAAACAATTACATTAGACGACAGCAATGATTCAAGCTGACTCCAGTGGTTTTCCACTGTCTTTAGACTTCAGTAATATTATATTGCAACAGAATGTAAATTGGGGGAATTGGACAAACTGCTTTCTGGGCTCAGGCAAATAAATATAAATAAAAGAAAGCAGTAAACACATTCATTGAGAGCTTACGTAATGATGCACTTAGCGCCATGGAAGCATTATTTTGTGCTAATCTATAGTGTCAATAAAGAACCAGTCCTGGAACTTCTCAATCTGGAAAACTGGCCCAGAGTGTCGTTTTCCTGGATCGTGATTAAGCCTGGACTACACGTTTCCTTTGATACTGTGTAGCTCAACACTAGACTTAATCCCTGTCCGGCAAAGACTCTCCTAATTGAAAGTTTAATTCATTGTGAGCTTATGAAACCAAACAAAGGCTCTACCTTCTAACTTTGGCGCTCTAACATTCATAGGGCAAAGCTGAGTACTGGTTATATGTCTATGTAGCTGGTTCTTAAGTTTTAGGATGCATGTTGAAGAAATTAGTGATTTTCAGTCTGGTGAAGAACATGTACACACCATTCTGTGTAACTGCAGGTACATAAGTAGGTTAGAGGTGTAAGAAAATATTGAAATATCAAATATTAGGATATATCAGTGAATCATTGTGTGTTGTGTTTCAACCTCTGGCAGTGTCGTAATCCATTTTCAGCTCCACTCCAACATTAACAAGCAGCCCAAGGGCGCAATTTTATTGTAAGCTTTGGCAAAACTGTTCATATAGTGGTGTGTTTTAATAGTAGTATTTGAAAAATCACATTACATCACTTTGCTTGCAGTATCGCAATGTATCATGATATATTGAATCATATCCGCTGTATCATATGTATTGTATCCCCAGGTGATCCCTTATTGATCATGCAGTACTGATCCAACAGTATAAGCAGTGTTTTGGCTACAGAAAACATAGCTGGCAAGTAAGGAGGGAAACCAACCACCCTAGCCACTGTATAAATCCTGTTATATAACAATTAACGGTCAGATACAAATTTGAGATCCCGACAGTCGTAATAAATGAGTTGGGGTTTTACTTACTCAGAAATAAAACGCTTCAAAACACACAAAAAGGAGACGACAAGCCACTCGAACCTCGGTTCTCTGCCAGTTAACTGACTGACAGCCAAACCATTACAAGTTAAGTAGCGTCCGAAGATCTTGTGACCAAGCATTATTGAACTTAAGTCGATAAAAGGGTGTGCCAAGTTAATTATGTAACTGATACCTCCAGTGTCATGGCAACTAGTCATGAGGGAGTTCCCTGAGCTCTGGGAGAGAATCACCGTATTGTTTGATCGGCCTCTTAAAAACAGCCAAAGCCGCAAACGTCAAAAACAGCCCGGAGGAAAATGTTTCTCCACTGCAGCCGACCACATGAATCATATGGCAACATCACAGGGCTCCTGACTGGAAACACCACCAGTTACAGCTTAGCATGAACATCTCGAAGAGGAAACTTCAGACAGATAGGATTATGCAACAGAGGCTACTGTACTGGTGAATCATCAGGTACGTGCATCGGAGATAAACATGAACATACAGGCAGATGAAAATAGTTTAAGTCCCCTTCACAGCTGACAACGTAAGAGGGAAGTAAGTATTTCCTGAACTTACAATAGAACTGGCTAGAGGGCAAAGCCACTCAGGACCCTCAGAAGTGGCATTCCTGAGACCGCTCAACATATTTGCATAATTGAATCACTCCGACAAAGTAATTAAAGAGAGGTTTGATTTGAAACAGGTCACTGTAAAAACACTGTTTACAGAAAAGCTGGGCAAAAGTGTTTGTTTAATTATCTCTTTTAAATACATTGCATATTTATATTTCTTATTTCATTTAACTACTTTATTTCATGTTTTAATGCCTTTAAATGCCTTTTCATGAATATTTTTCTTTATTCATGCAAAGCACTTGGAGTTACCACTATGTATGAAAGGTGCTATACAAATAAACTTGCCTTGCCTATAACATCAGAGTATTTAGAAAGATTTCATTAACACATATTAAGCATCACAACAGCTTGTCTAAGGTTTCATAACTGGTAACAGAGAAAAACAACCAGTGTACCACATAGAAAAATACTAATTCATATCTGTACTGGCAAAAAAAACAAAACAAACAGAGTGGCGGTGATAGTAATAAGGGGTCTCCATGTATACCACACAAATATAGCCATTTTATTCACTTTCAAAACCACCAGGTAACCAAAATGTGCGTCTTTTGAGCTTTTATGTAATTTTAATGTTTTATATGTAATGTTTGGGGACTTACTTTGCCTCACAACACCCTGTATGTATTCCTTCACCATGAAACAAGTTTAAAATGGACATGTCTGTCAAAAGCTTATTGTAAACACAATGTCTCAGTCATCAGGCAGTGTCACAACTCTCTTGTGAGAGAACATTTAGAGCTTCGAGTTCCAATCGCCACCACTGCAAGCTTTTCTAGACCAAAACATTTCACACCAAACCACTCTGTGAATGAGCTTCTGTGAACCAGGGCAGGAGAATTTTTGAATATTCAAATAGCCGTTGGGATTTTGGGTATGCAAATTAGCTTGTGCAATGATAAATGTTCTCATGAAAACTATGAGAAGTCTACACTCCACCAGAGGGCAGTAAAGAGCCTGTGGTACATTTTGGTCAGATACAGCTGAGAAAGACTACCACAGCCATCTAAGTTCTACAGCACAATGGAGGAGAAGCCCTGGGCTGCGTCACGCCACCAGAAGGACGTTGATATCAGTACAAAAGCGTGGCTACAGTAGAGAGTAGGTATCTCAGAGAAGTTTTTTTAATTAAACATCAAACTCAAGCTTATTCTATTCTGTACTCCTTTAGATTAAACACATTAAAATGTTCAACCTTATTTAGTGAATTTTACTGGTTTGATATCAATTAATTAATGTTAAACCATTAGTATTTAGTTTTTCACCTACAAAGTATGATGTGGAATATGATTGGACCTGACTTGTACCGTTAGCTGGGGTGGAAACAGTCAGTAAAACCATATGGGACTGGGTTTTATGCAGTTGAAGGGGTATATTATTCAAATGTATTTCTAATAATGTGTTCATATATGACAATCAAAATGTGACAACTTCTAATCTTATTCTAATTATGCAAAGTACATGTAAATAAACACATCATAGGGCTCAGACAAGCAAAGAAGTTCCAACAACTTGGCTGTGTTTGGCTCATAATAGTTGCAAAAGCCAAGAAATTACAGACAATCATTGCGGTTATTTACATGACAAATGTAAATCACAACAGCCCCCAAGAGGACTCTAGTGGAAAAGCACTGTGGGGGCTATGGTCACACCATTTAAACAGTGCTCTCTTAGATCGGCTGTTACGGTGGAAGGGTCAGGGAAATGGCCAGCTGTCCACCCCAAGCTTCACTGCTCTCAGGTGGCTTTGGAAGCAGGGTAGTTGTCAATAGAGGGGTGGAAACTGGCAGTGAGGGGTGGACAGGGCTTAACTGTGGTCAGTGAATGTGCGTTCAAGTGCAAAAAGAGACATTTGCACACAAACACGCTGCTGTGGCTCTCCTTTTCCTTTGCTTTCTAATCCTTTCTCTGTCTGGAATGTGCACTCAGGCACACATACGATACAGAGTGGGGGGTTGGTATTGGGGGGGCCTTAGAGACAGCTGTCTCTACATGTGGTCTAGTGTTCTCTTACACTTCTTTACCAACATCACACAGCTGAAAGCAGGCGGACGGGCTGCTTAGTCATGTGTTTAGGGCCACACCAGCCCTAAAACAGGTGTAAAACCAAAACACAACAAAAGATTTGGTCGACTGGAGACGCCAAAGTACATTTTCAGCCTATTTCAATCAATACAACAATATTCTAATAAGGGTTTATCAGAACACTGAGATCACCAGCGATTACCTGTGACTATTAGAGCCTTCCATTTGGGCCACACTTGTCAAAACTGGTATAAAAACATTTAAATCTTGTCACTCCATATGTTTTATCTGAGCCCTGTAACAGGCATATGCCTATTTGAGCTTGAATGTATCAGTTTTACAGCGGCTCAGTAAAGAACCCTGGCACTGAGCTGCCACTGCTGCTAGCCATGTCTATACAGGACCTTCTGTCCAGCCAGTGATGCTATAAATGAGGACAATGGTTGAAATAGAAATGGCAAAGCTCAAAGCTCAACATGGCCAAGATGGCTGTTGAGCGAACGGTGTCTCTTATGAGGACTTTGGTTCAGCTCCTGCAATACTAATTAATTAATTAATTAATTAATTAATTAATATGACAGGCTACTTGACAGCACCTACCTATATATGCCACCATAAGTTTTATTTTTTTATGCATATATTTTTCTGTGTTTGCATCTATTTCTGTTGTATGAACGGTGCTATACAAACTCTCTTGCCTTGCCAACGAAAAATTTATTCATGACAGCCGTCAAAAAGCACTTGACAGTAAGACTGCCAGAGAGACGGTGTTCGAAAAATTTTTCATTGAGAGCCACACTGAATACATGTGCCTTATATGTCACTGAATTTATGAAAGTCCTTGTGAAACAAGGCACAGACGGAAACTAAAGCAGCTGAAATCCTTTCAATAGAACCGCCCCCTCCCCAAAAGTGCAATAAATACACAGATGTCTCAGATGTTCACAGATTCTGAACAAACAACACGGATAATTATAAATAATAATATTACGGCAGGGGGTAACTGGCCATCTTGACATGGCTCAGTCTCTCTGACAATATGTTTGGACACCCCTGAGCTCATTATGGATTAATCTATATCCGACCCTGTATATGATAAAACAGACCAAAACAGCGAGTGTTGTGTCAGAAAAGCCTCCCTGGAGGAAGAAAAGAAGAGAATCAATACTAAAAGTCGAGCGCCTGAATCACATCAGGCTGAGGGAATACACAAGTGTACAGGGGGGTTGGAGGAAAAGATCAGAGGGAAGGAAAACGAGATGAACGGCTAATTACAGGGTCTACTGTAGAGAGAATCTTGTCCCTTCTCCACCCAGGGAAAGACTGAATAAGTGAACTAAAAGTATCCAGTTAGACTCTATCAAGACTCCCATCTTCTGTTTTAGAAGCATTACTTTAAACAGCAGTGGACCTAAAGCAGAAGTCTATGCTGCTCCTATTGTGAAGGTAAAGTCACAATCCGGGATGCTGATAGAGATGAGACATAATAATAAGTGACTCTTGTATAATAATAAAAATGTGTCCTACTCATGGCTTGTAGTGTACAAAACATTTGGCTTTAAAAAGCTTTAGGCAATCACTTTCAATGTTCTTAAACTATGACCAGTGATCAATACAGCACAAACATCTCTAATCACATGAAGCGCTTCATGATGGCTAATTACAATGTTTTTATTTTCCAGTTAGAACTCATGTACTTTCATTTCACTGTACTGAAATGTTGGGAACATGTGTGTCAGTTATGTGTCAGTTACTATTAAACAAACATTATAAAATGTGAGGCAGCCGTGCACACAAATAAACAAATGCAAACATTCTCATAATTAAAGAAAACAAAGTATACTGTTTGGTGGGTAAAGCTCTGTTTAAAGTAAGATCAATAAGTTTGATCTTTTGGGGAAGCTGAGGGCGGCCGCAGCCGATTAGCATCAGAGTAATCAATATCGAAACTGATAACCAATACATTTCTCGAAGACTTCTCCACTCTTCTAACGATTACAATGTACTTACTGAAAATTGGATAAAGAATGTTTGTTAACAGCTACATTATCTATAAATTTTAAGCCTTAACAATGAAGATTCAAACAAATCTGACAGGCCAAAATAAGTAATTCAATGAATTTGAAGTGGGCAACACATATGTAGCAAATACAATGGCTGTTTGTGCAATAGTAAATAAATAAATAAATGCAAATGATAGAAAAAGAGCTTAAAATAATTTTTAAGGAATTAAAAATTTGAGACAGGACAAAACACATTGTTTACTTTTATTTGTATGTGGAAAAAACAACACTGTGAACATTTTTTAAAGTGTTGTCACGTTCATATCACCCACGCCTGCTAAGCTTAAATCACTCGCTGACTGGTACTAAACCATCTGAAAGAAAACTCTGGTAAACCTACCTCGCTTTTCTTAATAGCAAAATAAAACACTGCCTATATAAAGTAATCAAAATAAAATAGATAATTAGCTTCTGTCCTAAACTCATTCAAAGCAGCTGAACGTCTGATATTCCATCAATTACACTGCTTTGAAACTTCATTCACATCTTTCACTCACTGCTTTAGACACGAAAAAGCACTACACACTAGAAAAGCCGCAATTCCAAACAGATTAGACGTGAAGCTGCTACTGTAACTGTCGGCTACAACACGTTCTTTTACACCTTCAGGTAATAAAAGCTTTGAAGAAATGCGTCCTGCTTGTTTTAAAAAAACACGATGACTGAACTTCACCTTTATTCATTCTTCTTTTAACTGTCAGGCAGGTTTGACCCTGCAGGGCTGGGACGCCACTCGCTGTGCATATTAAGGTGTGGCAACACCACACTCAGGTAAACTGCTCTTCTCCTGTACACGCCCTCCCTTTCTAGGTGTGTTCTTTTTTTTTTTTTTTAAAGAGAAGCAGGTGCTGGGTTGATGAATTCTCTCCAGGCATGGGAAGGCTTGCTGCTCTCTGACTGCAAAAACAAGGTTACAAAATGCCTTCACGCAACAGCGATCCCCACAGAGTCTGAGTATTGATTCTATACTCCAGTTAAAATGGAATTCCACAGATTTTCTTTTTCCTTATTTTCCCTAAACTTCAGCAGTTGAAATGTAAACATTATGATTCATTATGAGTCATTCTTATGAGTGCTATGGTGTCAAATACAGAGTATAGACTCACATTTCTTTACAGAGTAATAAACTGTGGGTCACATGTCCATTAAAACAACCTTGTAACTAAAAACAAAACATTAAAATATTTTATGGCTACACTATGTAGGTTTCCAGGTTGTTTGAGACCTCTCTGGTGAAATCAATGATGGAATGATGATGAAACAAAAAACTTGGTGAAGGATTGTCATCATCTTATTAGTATGATATGGAATTTGAGATCATTTAAGACATAAACATCAAGCCAGACCCTGCGCGTGAGGTTAATACACACAGTCGTGTGATGTGCTGTGGGGCTGTGGCTATAACCACATTACTGCAATACCACAGTCATGTGAACTCCACCGCCGGGTGCAGCTCATTATCGCCATCACCGCACTACTTTGCTATCAGCCCTCTGTTAGTGAACTGAGGAACACTGGGCTACACTGTTGGCGGACATCTGTGTAACTACAAGACTGACTGTTAAGTTATCGGTCAGGATGTTGGACTCAATGTGGCATAAATTTAACACAGTAATGACCACCGAGTATGGCGTTGCTGTGGACTGGAGAGCGTACTCACACTAGGACCGGTTTGCTCGTTCCGTGCTGGGGCCCGGTTATCCCCCCTTCCCAACCCCCCGCTGGCCTGCACTCACACTGCCTTTATCAATCCGCGCCCGAGCATGCTTACGTCATCACAACGGGACTTTTTATTGGAAGAGAAGCACGCTCGCACGACATGATGGAGTTCATGATTGTTTTAACATGAGCGTCGCATCACTGACATCATGTTTGAGTTCCAGCAAAACGAACCAATCACACGAGGCTCCAAGCAGGCCCGGGCATGGATAGCGCTCACACTAGAAGCGAACCGAGCCCGAGTTCAAGCGAATCGTGCCCTGGCCCACCTTATCAAGCTTATCACCTTATCATGGTTAACCGGGCCCGGGCCCGGTTCGGAACGATCACACTAGTCAAACAAACTGTGCTTCAACAGGGAACCTCGCCCGGATCACGAGCCTAGTGTAAGTACGCCCTAAAAGTCTTTGAAGTGTTCTCTTGGTGTTGCGCCACTATCCCAAGTCTTTGGCTTGTCACATTAAACTATCACTGTGAGACTTTGCATTAGGATTGGTTATTTTTAACATATTTTTTCGTTCTGTTACTAATTCTATTCGTTGGGTTTTGTATTATCTGCTTGTTCTATTTTGAACAGATGTTAGCTAGAGCTGTGTATTGGCAAGAACCTAATGATACAATATGTATCATGATACAGCAGTCACGATTCAATATATCAAGATAAGTGATATACTGCGATTTTTCAAATCCTACTATTAAAACACCACTATATGAACAGGTTTGCCAAAGCTTACAATAGCATTGCGCCCTTGTGCTGCTTGTTTATGTTGGAGTGGAGCTATATACAGATTACAACACTGATCACATCTAGTGGTCAGAGGTTTAAACACAACACAAAATGCTTCACTGTCTGCCAGGAATCTGTGTATCAATACTGTGTTTCTGATCATCGATACAGTGTCACAAAACATAATATCCCAATATTTGATATTTTGATATTTTCTTACACCCCTAATGTTAGCTCAGTATAAAATCTGAGAACCACAAATACTCTCTACAAAGTAATGCAAGAATACCATCTCATCTTGCCAGTTTTTGTTCAGAGATGTTTTTACAAAGTAATACCGGCCTACGTGAGGACGTTCATTAAAAAAGGATAGGTCACCTCGGTGGTGAGCAGAACAACGTAACGTGATCTGAGCCATTATAAAGTAGCCATGCCTTATTCCATTGTCCGTACAGAGGACAATGCCTAGCCCGAGGGTGTATGATGACATTTTTTTCCACTGCATTAACACAAGAGGCAGGTTTAACTTGTTGCACAGTGTTAAGTTTTTATAACGGTGACTGCATGGGATCATGTTAAATCCATGCAGTTTGGCCTCCTGAGAACAGATAACGGATCCCATCGCAAAGCTTTCTGCACTTTCCACATTTCCAGCACAAAGTACAACAGATTAGCCATGATATATAAAAAGACAAACACAGTGGTCTCAAAAATACACCACAGTGGGCGTGAAAATTGCTGGAGAAGCATAGATTGCACATGAAGTGATGAGCTGCGTTATGTGAACACTGACGAGAGACTGTCAATAATGTAAGAGCACCATATGCAAGAAAATGGATGGTCATCAGTTTAAGTGTGTCAGTGCATTCGTCCAACCACTGTTTGGGCAGATCTATAGGAAGCAGGCTGGGGACATTGGACTGTCTGTTCATCTGCCTTCATAATTCAGCCAGAAACTTTAGAACCAAACAGTAGCAGGGTACAAAAGCATTATCTCAATATTTTCTGTAATTTTGTAGATAACTATAATAAACAATATTTTGCATTATTTAAAAATGTGTTTGTAAAAGTCTTATATTTTACTAGCTTGCACTTCTTAACAGGTATTAATATCTACCCATCCATTATCTTCCGCTTTATCCTGCTAGTCAGGGTCACGGGGGTGCTGGAGCCAATCCCAGCGTCATCAGGTGATTGACTCCGCTGAAGTTTGCTGAGTGCGTGTTTTGCCAGACACCTTAGCCAATTTAGGTCCGTCTTGAATAGTGCGCTCACCAAGCTCTTCATAATCCTCATACTCTCTTCATACTCTCCTCATACCCCTCATACGCTCTTCCTAGTCCTCACACTCTCTTCATACTCCTCACACTCTCTTCATACTCTCCTCATACGCTCTTCCTAGTCCTCACACTCTCTTCATACTCCTCAGACTCTCTTCATACTCTCCTCATACGCTCTTCCTAGTCCTCACACTCTCTTCATACTCCTCACACTCTCTTCATACTCTCCTCATACCCCTCATACGCTCTTCCTAGTCCTCACACTCTCTTCATACTCCTCACACTCTCTTCATACTCTCCTCATACGCTCTTCCTAGTCCTCACACTCTCTTCATACTCCTCAGACTCTCTTCATACTCTCCTCATACGCTCTTCCTAGTCCTCACACTCTCTTCATACTCCTCACACTCTCTTCATACTCTCCTCATACCCCTCATACGCTCTTCCTAGTCCTCACACTCTCTTCATACTCCTCACACTCTCTTCATACTCTCCTCATACGCTCTTCCTAGTCCTCACACTCTCTTCATACTCCTCACACTCTCCTCATACCCCTCATACGCTCTTCCTAGTCCTCACACTCTCTTCATACTCCTCACACTTTCTTCATACGCTCCTCATACCCCTCATACGCTCTTCATACCCCTCATACGCTCTTCATACCCCTCATACGCGCTTCATAGTCCTCATACGCGCTTCATAGTCCTCATACGCGCTTCATACTCCTCACACGCTCTTCATACTCCTCACACTCTCTTCATACTCCTCACACTCTCTTCATACTCCTCACACTCTCTTCATACTCCTCACACTCTCTTCATACTCTCCTCATACCCCTCATACGCTCTTCATAGTCCTCACACTCTCTTCATACTCCTCACACTCTCTTCATACTCCTCACACTCTCTTCATACTCCTCACACTCTCTTCATACTCCTCACTCTCTTCATACTCCTCACACTCTCTTCATACTCTCCTCATACCCCTCATACGCTCTTCATAGTCCTCATACACTCTTCATACTCCTCACACTCTCTTCATACTTCTCACACTCTTTTCATACCCTCTTCATAGTCCTCATAGTCCTCATACCCCTCATACACTCTTCATACCCCTCATACGCTCTTCATAGTCCTCATGCGCTCTTCATACTCTTTTCATACTCCTCATACTTTCTTCATAGCCCTCATACTCCTCATACTCTGTGTGGTGGTGTGTTGGGAGAAGATGGAACAGGTTAGGTGTTGATCTTTAACGGCTGTTTTCTTACAAAGTCTGTAAACTGCCATCTTCTGAGCAACAGCAGTCTTTACAGATCCAGACCAGCTCCATGCGAGTGAAGATGATCCTCGTCTAGGAGTTAAATCTAAGGTGGTAGACTGTAGACGAGGCTGGCGGAGTTTTTTCGCCTGGTGCAGTGTGTTCACTCATTTTCAGCTTTAGGTGTGTTTAGGCAGCTATGCTAGCTATAGCCTACGCTAGCACACAGCATGGGCACTTTCAATGCGCACTCTTAGCTGCCTGTACTAAAGCGTGTGGAGTCGAGGCGTTCTGGTTGTTGTTTTTTCCCTAGTGACTCAATAACGTCAGCTTGCACATCATTAACACGCCAATTAAGATATTATCGTAGATTATATATATCGCACACTCCTAATTATATTGCACATTAGGTCTAGGCTCAGACTCTTGACACTTTAGATACCGTCTCCAGATCAATTACAATCAAAAGACGAGTTGGATCAGATCAGTGGACTGGATCAGTATAACCTGCACACCAGTCAAGATTAGAACATTCCAATGTGTCAGACTTTAAGAGAAAAATTTTAAGATGTTTCTTAATATATACATCTTTACTCAGTAAATATCTTTTTTGTCGTTTTATATGAACCCAAAATAAAACCTTTACTCAGATGTGTAGCTGGAGTGCAGCAGAGCCTATAATCAGCCACAGGAGCTGCTGGACTGGTAAACACAGTGCTCCACAACTCACCTACTTCATAGACTACATTATATTACTTAATGCGCTAGAACAAAACCTGGGATAAGGCAGAACTAACAGCCTTCATTTGTTATCTCTATAGTGGCAAATCACATAAAATCAAAACAGAACATTCAAATTTATTGATCAATTCAAGTTACAGATTAGTTTTAAACTGAACACCCAACAACAAGGGCTTTACAGCTTTTGCTGACCTGGTTTTGAGTTTGCTAGCTGCCAGTTGAGATGTTATGTTACTGAAAGGTGACTATTCAAAGTAAGCTCTTAAATTAATAGACTTTTAAAAAAGATTCATTGCTGCAGTGAACACCAGGACAATAAATGTTTTATACATGCTTTGGGGGTACAGAGATCTCTTCTGGCGCATCTCTAAAAAAAATAAATAAATAAAATCCCTTTCAACTGTTTATAAGATAAAGGGCCATACAGCCTATTTAGCAACTTGCCTCATAAATACTGGGTGATTATTAGCTTACTGCGCTACAAAGCGTCCACAAGTCTGCCATGGGGAGCAGATCATTCGATTATACCACACAGGAACATACACATCTGCTTAATTTGCTTAAAAAAAACTTATTTAAGTAAACAGAAAAAAATTGTTTGTTTGTTTATGGACAGTAATGGTACATCCACTGAGTCATTAGGTAGTCGTTGTTTATGATAACATCAGTAAGTAATGGCCTGGAACATACCAGCAGCAGGCGTTATACATTAAAAAGACATTTTCTGTATTTGAATGTGTATTTTGTTTTCCTGAATTTGCTAAAAAATTAAATATGTCACATTAAAATAATGGTTATGCTCTTTCGCTGCCCTTTCCTGTCAATGCTGGCAGCTCTTCACTACATAAAGCGACAAGAAGGCACCAGAGGCTCTGACGATAGGCAGAAGTCTGGCTTGCAAGACCAGTTCCAGGTAAACATATTAGCCTGTGGCTAGTGTATTAGACAAGACTGCACACAGCTTATAATTAGCGTTTCTTTGCTGCTAAGGAACCAGTCAGAATGAATCAGCCTAAACTCCACTGTCCTGGAGTCTCATATTTTAAGCCCTAATGAAGTAAAAATGGAAAATATAACATTTTAAAGTACGAAAACCGTCACACTGAGAAACTGAATTCAGACACGGCCATGCTTAATCTAACAGAACCCTATGAACCTTCCAAACGCTGTAACTGAACACAAGCAGCCCACTCTTCAACACCACTTACAGAATCCTCAGAGTCCACCTCGTGAAGCAAAGCCTCAAGGTGATGGACGTGCATCTACATGTCTTCTTGGAATAAATTTTGGAGCACAGCGGAGAGAAAAATCCTGGTGCACTGAAAACTATTTATACAACTAGCACCATTTGGCATGTGCATCTCACTAACTGTGTTCCTAATGGATCATTTTACGGATTCCGTTCCACTTCAGTTAAGCCCAGAACCCTTTTAATTCATTAGCGTTAGGAGGACAGACGGTTTTAAGTAGTCCTAATTGTAGAGACATATTAGTAAAGCCATTTATCTGGACAGTTTCTCTCACAGAAACGAAGAAACATTAAAATATATATAAATAAACTGTACAGAGTGACTGTTCTGAGACAGAGCGTGACGGCCAGTATTCAAATGTTACCATCCAATACCTAATTCATTAAACCAATGCTTCATAAAACACTCTTATACGTAAAGAAAATAATTAAAAAATATTTTCATAGGCTGTTACAGTTCACTACAAATTGGTATAGTCCAGACACAGGAGCTGAACTGCAGATTGTTTAAAATTCATTTATTTTGTGATGTTAAAAAACTTTTATCTAGAGCAGGGGTGGCCTAACTTTTTTTCAAAGGTGGCCAGATCGGAGAATACATCAAAATAGCTAAGGGCCGGTCCCTCTTTCCAAAAGTAAAATTCATAAATTACAACACTGTGTTCAAAATATGAAAAAATACCATTGTACAGAATTAATAAACTAATTAATTTAATTTAATGCTGTGAGACCAGGTCTCTCTGTCCTCTCGTCCCCTGAGTATTTACTATAATGTCCAAGCTTTGTTTCATAACGTCTCTTCATATTTAACTCCTTCATTACTGCAATAATGCATTTGCAATTATTCGCAAAACTATTGACGTCCATCTCTCTCTAACCGCTGGTTCCCAGTGACGACTCTGATCTTTTTTAGTGTAGCCGTCACTGCATGCCGTTCCGTAAATTCAGGCCCAGACAGAAAAATAACAGTTCTTAAGTTTATTTAACTTTTATTGCTAACACAGCGGTGAAACCTACTATTTGTGTATATGTACTGCTGCCACCATCAGGTGAAAGGAATAATTGCAGAGTACCGGCAGGCCACCAATAACGTATTCTTACGAGTGATGCAGCGGGCCAATAAAAATCTGTCTGGAGAGCAGACTTTGAACACCCCTGATCTAGTCTTAATAAAGTCTCAAAAGCTTAGTCCCGCTCATTAACAATGAAGTTATAGGGTTGTTTTTTAAATCGAACACAACCAATCAGAACAGAGATCATTTACATAATCATTCCTAAAGGCACCGAAGCAACTAGTTTAATGTACCTAAGGGATAAAGAGAGGCTGGAAAAAATAAAATATAAAAAATATAGAATCTTTAAGCACTGAAATCAGGACCTGGAAAACCAAGGAACAGTAGGAGTGTAGTGAGAACTAACCCAGTGCTCTTACATCAGTATTCTTACACAGAATGTTATTTACCTGCATTGAATGAAAATGATGACCTTTTCTTTAAGACTACAGAATGAAAAATGAATACTGTACTGGTGGTGGAGGTGGTCCAAGTTTGTAGCCCATTTATCTACAAATAGAAAAGACTGAATATAATGTGAGGCTCCTTTTTATTTGTTGGTTTCTTCCTCTTTCATTGTCACCTCCATAATTAAACTCAACTGTGCACTTCGAATTCAGTCCCTGTGCTGCTGCCTCACTAGTTTATTGTTCCAAAATACATAGAGAGGAAAATCATTCATTGCCCAGATAAACAGTTTTAATTATATATATATATATATATATATATATATATATATATATATATATATATATATATATATATATATATATATATATACACACATACACACACACACACACACACACACACACACACACACTTTTTTACATAGAAATGTATTTTTCTGACTGTCAAGAATAAATTAGTCTGGCTCTCTCATCATGCCATGCTATAATATAGAAAACACCACCAGAGGAAAACAAATAGCGTGAAAGACAGCACAAGAGAAGAGGGAATCTGAATCTTCGCACCTCGTGTTCCAGTTGCGATGTCAGCCACCTTCTGGAAGGCATCCAGAAAGGAGCCAGTGACGATGATGGTCGTCCTAAGAAACACAGGGGACAAACAGACACATTTCAATTGTGCACATCCTTTCATCTCTATACAGTGACTTTTAATGGACACCTGCTATTGTCACTTCATAAAACGTGGAAGCAGCTATTCAGTCTAAACCAACAGTAGAGTACACACAGACATATAATCAGTAGAACAGACACTCCTATTCAAACAAGATCCCTGAAATGTGATCAGCGCCTGCCCTTTACAATGCACCATTTATAATGTTGCAGATAGAAAGCTGCTGGTGCTCACTTGACCTGGACGTATGTAACACTGTATACTTTTGATAAGGTATTGAAGATGATGCAAACAATGAACCATTCACATTACAACCAATGTTAACGTTTAAAGGTTATACGCTACTAATGAGAGCCAGAATATATGGTTAAAAACATATACCCCAGCCTGTTTTCACCACTTTAGTACCATGTATCTTGACATTCATGTATTCTCTCTAATTAATGAACTGCAGGGTCCAGTATGAACCAAAATAACAACAAAAATACTTACAAACATACAAAAAAGCTCAGTAAGCAGTGCAACGTTCACACTAGGGTTGTGTATTGGCAAGAACCTGGCGATACAATACGTATTATGATTACGTAGCAATCACGATTCAATATATCGTGATATACTGCAATATCTCAATCAAAGTGATATACTGCAATTTTTTAAATCCTATTATTAAAACACATCACTGTATAAACAGGTTTGCCAATGCTTACAATAGCATTGCGCCCTTGTGCTGCTTGTTTATGTTGGAGTGGAGCTGAAAATAGATTACAACACTGCTATCTAGTGGTCAATGGTTTAAACACAACACACAATGATTCGGTGTCCGTCAGGAATCTGTGTATCGATACTGTGTTTGAGAGAATCCATACAGTATCACGAAACATAATATCCCGATATTTAATATTTCAATATTTTCTTACACCCCTAGTTCACACAAGTGTGTTAGCAAGTATATACACTAAACCCATAGCAGAAAAAATTGCTTATTAAACTGCAGTCAAAAGTAAGAAAAATAGCTCAACACATTCCAGCTCATTCTGGGAGCTGCTGTTGGTCTACAAAAATTGGTCTAAACTGCTCAGCATAACCACACGGTTATCAGGGTTAGTTGTACACTAACACACACAGACCGGCTCAGATATTTCTAATATGTACTCTGGGTTTTAGCCCCCCCCACCCACACAAAACACAACTTTACATCACTGAGAGGTTTCCAGTATTAAATGTGGACTAATAAAAACGCACACATTTTAAAACGTTGCATGGTTACTGCCGCAAGTGAGCCGGCTTCAGGCCTCCAAAACAGACACGGCTGATGACTGGACTGCTAATGAGTTGTAATACTATACATCATGACGATGATATCCACAACACGGAAGCTTTTCAACCCTCTGAGGTCTTCAATGTCACCAACGACATTACAAACAGTTTACATGAAAGATGTATGCTGCATGCATGCTGGAGACTGGAAGGTTACCAATGTGCCGTCTGCCGTTGCGTACACATCCCTTTCAGAAGCTTTACAGTCCAGCCTGAACTTGTGTTAATAGACTACAAATCTATAATGACAAAATACCGAATAGCAAATTGAAAAGAAATAAGAGAAGAATAACACTGCATCCTGTATAGAGTTGTTCTGTTATGACAGGAAAACGGAGCAGTATGAAAAAACCGCAGTATTAAACTAATAATGAACTCTTATTGAACAAGGATCCCAGAAGACTTAACAACGGTTAACAGAGATAATCATTACATTCACAAATACACTAATGAACAAAGAGAACTGAGAACTGCTAAGCTTATTTCTTTCTCAAATTTCTAATACATTTACTGGTGCACATTAATGGTAAGGTCTTATTCTGTTAGCTGTTGTTTTGTTGGTGTTGAACAGAGCAGGATGGGTTTTGAGCTTTGGTTGTTTCTTTTACTGGGGAGTTTGGTTACTGGTCAATCTGGCTCCAACCCGGATTTCTATAAAGCTGCTTTGTAACTACATTCTTTGTAAAGCGCACTACGTTAATAAATATTAAACTGAACTAAACGCTACCTGATATGATTTATAAGGCGTGTAATGGACTGACAGCTGAATAGCTAATGAATCTATGGAGGCTTAACAGCAGAGACAGGAGAAAACATGTATAACATGTTGGGCTAAACATTTTCTCTAAAAGTTGGCTAAAAGTTGTTTTTCTGAGCAGCACACAAAAAAACGACTGAAAAGATGTTTTTGTAATTAAAAGCTCAAAAGGGGAATCAATGTGATGGGAGATTTTTGTGGTGGATAACAGTGCTAACATGCAAAAAACTGGCACTTATAAAGACCTGTCATCTTTCAAAGACAGAAAATAAAAATATAAAAATAAAGAAACTGCAAAGAATTTTGAATCTTTCCTCATTTCTTAACTAATTAATTTAAAAGAAATTGAATGAATTTGTTTAAATTGTTACGCTCTTTACTTCCAAGTTTAAATATTCCAAATTATCAGTGTAGTGTCAGATTTTAGGACACTGAATGTGTTTT
Organism: Megaleporinus macrocephalus; assembly: GCA_021613375.1. Taxonomy (NCBI): domain Eukaryota; kingdom Metazoa; phylum Chordata; class Actinopteri; order Characiformes; family Anostomidae; genus Megaleporinus; species Megaleporinus macrocephalus. The sequence continues at coordinate 7,893,455 of CM038704.1, read as the reverse complement.
GAACTAAAAGACCAACACATCACACATACCGTTTAGTATATTTCAGTATATTTACTGTTTGCTAAACTGAATGAATTACTTATAAACTTCAAATAAATCTTAGTGTTTATTTACAGAAACAGTAAACAAAGCAGCGTCTTCTTGTTAACTGTTTCACATCAGGACCCATTCGTTTGGAGCTGCCTGTGGAAAGAATAAACATATACGTCTCTCTATTCCTCGGTTTTCGCCATCACCTTTTCTTTTTTAGAGATTTTCCAACTCGCTATATTCTCTGACTCACTTTACTGTCCGGCTGCTGCTTCTCGTTTCAAACCTCACCTGTGTGTGGGCCGCACTCCCAAAGCCTGTATACCGTAAAGAAAGGTTCTGCCGCTAAAAACGAACATTGTCAGAATTTAATAGTTCTTAATAGTTTATCGGTTTGGGTCCACATTGGACAACATCTGGGTCCAGACCCGGAACACAGTCCGCCTATTAGTGACGTCTGATATACAACAACGTCACTGGTTCAGGTTTTAACTGCTACAACAAAGCAGTCGTGCAAACACTCACAGCTAACATGCTGCATGAGTTACATGAGAGGAAAACTTTTGAAAACAAGTTTTAGTTATTATAAAATAGCAGAGAGGTATTTGGATAATGAAATAACAGAGCTAACCAGAACACTGGACTTATGCTTAGGTACTTACGTTCTGGAGCGTCACAGCATAAATACATACATAGGCACTTCAAAAGGTATTTCATCAAATCCTTAGCCTGTATATTTTCTCTGTCTATCTGTGATGAGATGAAACAAGTACTGAAACTAGGGCTGGGCGATATGGACCCAAAATTATATCTCTATATTTTTTATCTGAATGGTGATGTACGACATATATATATATATATATATATATATATATATATATATATATATATATATATATATATATATATATATATATATATATATATATGTATGTATGTATGTATATCACAATATTTTTTCTTCCCATAAGGTGATAACAAAAAGGCACCTCTGTGTCAAAGCTACACATCCCAAATGTCACAGACACTTTTGACAGGCATTGTTTTCCTTCAATAGCTTATTTCGTGTCTTTATCCGTCTCCATGCTGTCACTGCCTGCATTTACGAGTGAAGAGGTGGGGGAGGAGTGAGTTTTGTGAAGGAGAGAGGCAGGGCAGTGTAAAGTTGAGACAAATTGGGAGAAAAGAAAGAAGAACTGGTGGATCTACACGTATAGCGCAACACAGACTATATCGATTTAAACAATATTGTCTTGCCTTATATCTCATATACAAATGTATCAATATTACTTAAAACTCAATATATCGTCCAGTCCTAACTGAAACAGTGATTTCAGTATTTGAAAACTGACACCTCGAACAGTTATCTTAATACTTCAGTACTTGAATACATCTGAGTACGTCTGGGCATTTACTGCCTGTGTGGAATGTACAATGTACACAGAGGCACATAAGAATCCACTGTTTGCTCGTCTGACTGAGCTACTCCTCCTCTACCAGGTAGCCAGGTCATCAGCCTGCAGTACATCTGTAGCACTAAAGTGTTCAACAGGACCCTAAACACACACACACACACACACTCACACACACACAGTGTCATCCTCTGAGTAATCCACCTCCGCATTCTTTCTCCATGCATCTAAGCAGGTATTGTCATTAGCTCTCCTCCCACACTACAGAATAACGATTTAGAGAGCCCTGTTCCACTAAAGGTCAAACTCCAGCAAGAACCAAGATATAACCTGAAAGTAGTTTCACAGACGATACATAAATAATTTTCCTGTATATTAAAAAGAGTTACTACTAAAAAAACGAGTCATTGTACGTAGAACGACCCACATGTACAGTACACACAAACAGAAGTACACCTCGTCTGCTACACAATGTTTCCAACACATGGACTATATCTGGCCAATCACACCAGAGTAGGCTCAAAGCTTCTCAAGGTTAACTTCTCCCATTTCCTAAATAATAAGAGATAGTTTGAGCTGCTAGTGATGATAATTTAAGACTGATTCCATGAAGCACAGTCAGTAATAAAACATACTTTGAGAGATAATGTGACAAAATAAATCTCTATTAAGCCGATAATAAATAATAATAATAATAATAACAATTTAGCTAATTTTATTTTACAACCTGCACTGCACTTAACAAAACTGAACTGTCCTAATTATGCTGATTATTATACTTATATTGTACTTATTATCACTATATTGTGTAACAGAGGGCTATTTAATTAGAATTCAGTGAGGTCCAGTAAGGGGTAATTCACTTAGGCCAAGGTCCAGACCGCCATAATTCCTAACTTGCCTAATGATTCAGTGCCATATCCCGTAATTTGAAGTAGCCTTTTATGTCTTCAGCAACTGAAAGAAAAGACAAATTACAAATACCAAGCAATACATTTCAACATTTCAATACTTCCTATTTTAAATGCTAATCAGAATTAATTATTTATAAAACTTCAAATAAATGTTTTTTACTCACATCAGGTAAAAACAAGGACTACATTAAAAAAACGGAATGGTTTTTAAAAAGTGCATCATGAAGTGCTTATTTAAAGAAAAAGTAAATTAAACGTTTTAGAGCACGCTGTCTGAATGAGCCTTACTATGACTCGCTTTATTCTCCGAATTCTACTTCGTACCTCGCCTGTGTGAGTCTACACAGATCTGATTGGCTGAGGAGCACCTTCTGTGGTTTTACGACGCACGTGATTGGAGTTTACTGCGCCGCAAAGCCCGTATACCGTAAACACAAGAAAAAGTTTCACTGCTTAAAATAAACACTGTTAAAATTAAATCCTAAGTAGTTTATCGGTTTGGGTCCACATTGGACAAGGTCTGGGTCCAGACCCAGCCGCTGTCCGCCTATAAGTGACCTCTGCTGTAACGAAACTTAGATGACAACATCTAAGACACGCTCAGAGGAGCGTATGGTGACAATCATCATGACAATTGCAGCAATAAATAATCATCATATTGCCTACCTACTCAATAGGTGGACAATATGACCTGTGTTTATTGTTATCTTAAGATACATGCTTCTCTGAGCACAGCAGCATTCATTTGTTCTAAAGAAAAGTCTGACTGTATTTAGTGTTCCTAATAGAGGAGTGTCACTTCACATTTCAACTCCAAACGTCTGGTGCTACTCACTAAAAACGCTTATTATTTGCTATTATTATAAGCCTTGGAATAATTCTACACTCCGCCCCATGGAAGTAAGTAAAATTAGAACGGAAAAGTATCTCTCTGTACGGGGCTGAATCTGTGCCAGAAGGCTGGGACACAGGGGCAGGCTAACAGGGTCAATGGTGCTTTTGTATCGGCTATTCAGAGCCCCTCCTCTGTGGAGAGATCCGTTAGTGCTAGTTTATCAGAAAACTCTGGGGTATCAGGTGATATGAACTACAAAGTACCGTCTTTCAACACCACCCAACTCTCCAAAGAGGCCCACCAGCCCTGCACAAGTCTACACCCCTCATTATGAACACTAAACCTCAGGAGGTGCAGCTGTTAGAAACCAGCTGATCTATTTTCAGAATGGAGACTCGGCCGACTCAGTAGCGGTAACATACAGCCATACATATTCCTCTTTTTCTGAAATCACAGATCAGAACTAAAGTGGGAACAGCAGCATTACTGCATCATTTTTATATTAAAGGGCCGATATGCTACACTTTACCTGTATTTTGTTTCATTTTTTCCATTTGAAGTCTACTTATTACAATTATTATGGGTATTAGGGCGGTGTATTGGCAAGAACCTGGCAATACAATGCATACTATGAAACAGCGGTCACGATTCAATATATTGTGATACACTGCGATTTTGCAAGCAAATGGATATACTGTGATTTTTAAATCCTATTATTAAAACACACCACTACAGGTTTGCCAATGTTTACAATAGCACTGCGCCCTTGTGCTGCTTGTTAATGTTGGAGTGGAGCTGAAAATGGATTACAACACTGCCATCTGGTCAGTGGTCAGAGGTTTAAATGCAACACACAGTGATTTACTTTCTGTCTGGAATCTGTGCATTGATTCTGTGTTTTTGAGAATCGACACAGTATCACGAAACATAATATCTCCATATTTTCTCACAATCCTAATGGGTATAATTAGAGATGGACCGATCAGTGTTTTTGAGGCCGATTCCGATCGTCGATCATCTTTCAGTGCGATCGGCCGATAGCCGATACCGCTCTAAGTAGGGCTACATGTAGTTATGAGCGCAAGCAAGTCATAAAACATGGTCGAAACTGGTTTATTACCATTTTTAACGAGCTCATGTAAAACAGCATAATATTTTTTACAAAATTAACAGTAAATAAACAAAGTAAATCAAACAAATATCTCCAATACTGCAATCATTAAATTTAGACCCTTAATTTAAAACAAAAAAAGCTAATTAAATAAATGCAGTAAATACTCATTAAACGCAGACTCTTATTTTAAACAAAAACTGCAATCGTTTAATGTAGATCTTGAATTGCTGCTGCTGTTCTGTCAGATCTGGTCTGCACGGTGTTCTTGGTTGTTTAATTTGTGCTAGCTGTGTGTGCTAGCTCTGCTGTTTGCTGATAGTGAGTATAGTGAGTGTATTCAGCCGGGTGCAGTGCCGTATCCGATTAGTAGTGTTGAATGTCTTGCTTCGAGTCTCCCACTATATACATAGGAAGATATAATCTGCTGCAGGCTGAACAAGTGTATATATGTAAATTAGCGGGCTCTTGTGACATCACAGAAATGAGAAATAAAAAATAATTATATATATATATATATATATATATATATATATATATATATGTGTGTGTGTGTGTGTGTGTGTGTGTGTGTGTGTGTGTGTGTATAATATTATATTATATTTTTTTGAAAATATGACACTGCATACTTACAACTTATAAAAAAAAAAAGTGGAACATATTTGGTTCCCTAATCTGGGCCATTTAGTCAGTTTCCTCCTTTAAAGTAAAGTCACACAGTAAGCAGCAAAAACACTAATACTGTATTGACATGTTGGTATAGTCCATTGTTTGCTGTGGAACCAATACAGACCATTCTGCTAAAGAGAGCGTAAACACAACTCAGGCGTGTCAGTGCTTACACAACCAAAACAACACTTTAACGAAAACACTACAACAAACAACACAGTGCATTTAAAGAGCAGCACAAAACAGTGGCCCACTAGCATCAGAGCAAGCAAACTTACAGCATCAACCAAACCACAATAACGCATATTCTGAGTCAGGAGCATGCTTATTTTCTCTGCTTCTGTGAGGTCAACTGCGTTGCAGCAATCAAATATTAAAATTAAAATACTGTATTGCATATCGTCTTGCATATTCGATAATAAGAACATTTTATTTTATAATCAAGTAAATATTATTAATGCAGCAAACGTTGTTGCTGCTGTTGTTAAAACTTGTTTTACATGAAATTGAATTGAAATATTACAGATAATAACTGATAAAACAATGATGTAAGTATGCAATAGTAATTTAGAAGATTCTTGCCCAATCTGGCAACACTTGTTTTAGCTGTTTTAGATTCTATATTCAGTTCTGTGTTAACTGAAGTTTTCAAAGCAGCTCAAAAGCTGACTTCCACCGGTATTTTCTCTTTTATGCCATCTTGCTCACAAACTGGAGAAATTGGAAACTATTTTGGACTCCACCAGTCAATACAACTTGCATTATCTCAAGCTGATGGGAACAGAGTGTCGATAGCCTGATACTTTCACTCAATGCACTGATATGCAAGAACGCTTGATAAACAAGTTCATTTAAATCAGACTGATATAAAATATGTGCACAAAATTGTAAATATACATGATTATTCAAATGCCTTTACAGTTTAATTTAATGTTTGCTGAATTGTAATATCTAAAGCTCAGGGTTTTAGCTCCCACATCAACTATCATGCATGACCTTTGGTGAGAAGTGCTGTGAATATTAATTGAGAATGTTCTGGATGCTTCTTCTTTCTTTGCAATGAAACCAAGCGTCCTGGTAACGCATAAAATATCTATTAAAACACAAACTGACCATGAATACGCATAACTGTGTATTTATAGCGTTGAACAGCAGCAGTCCTACAGAGGTCAGCTGGAAGGAGGCCCATCACGGGTGCTGGCAGCAGTAAATTGTCTGTGTGAGTGGAGCGTGTTTGATGTTTATCAGCGAGAGTGGAGTGGACCTTTGGGAGGGTCATTATCCTGTTTACTGTTTACTCTGTGGGGACAGGACTGCAAGAGAGCAAGAAGAGAGGACGCACACTGTAAACGCTCATGACCCAGGGGCCAACTCTGAAGCGCGGGTCCAGATATTCCCCTAGCGGTATCTGAAAATTAGACCTGCCCCCCTTTCATACTCCCCTCTGCTCATCACTTTCCTTCTGTCACTGCGACACAAAAAAACATCCTTCATTTTGATGCACGTCACTTAAAACCGTTTCTACTCATCATACCGTCTATTCATACTCATATACCTCTCTATCGCTCTCTCTTGTTGTTCAACAGTTCATAGAAGACATCAAAGTAATATACTAACACCTTGCCTACGGCTGCAACAGCCTGCTTTCAAAAAGTACAGTAAGGATTACCATTATCTTCCCACCTTCCACCGGTTATGGTGTGGAAAAGAAGGGGAGGAGTCAGATCTTACCTTAGCTGAGACTGTAGCTTGGCCCCTTTCGTGACAAAGTCCTCCCAGGCTGGGTAACTTGCCTACAGGGCAAACGCACACAAACAGAAAGTGGGAGGTTAGTCTGGGTAAACAGTGGTAAATCATTATACAGTCACCTGGTATCTATCATTGAGATGAGTCTGCTTCTCCATCATTGATTGAGTTCACGTTGCAATAATTTTAGCTCATATTCCCGTCATGAGACCAACTCCTGTCTGCTCCAGGCTACATAAATGATGGAAAAGGTAGATTTAGCTCAGAACAACTCTCTGTCATATGCATAACAGCAGAAAACCTTTCCTTAAAACTTTTATAAGTTTTAGAATCCCACTAGTACTGTGCGACATGCTGTTTATACTGGATAACTGTGACACTGACTTTCTGTTGTAGCTATACTTTTCATCAAATATTTAGTAAATAATGAGCAGTATATCTGTGACACCATGACTGGCAAGTTTTGTAGCCAAGCAGTTTAATTCTTTGTGGTTTTTACTCATGATATCCAGGATCACACAATCCTCTAAATGTTTTGATGGCTATATAATAACCCATATAAAATGGCTATAGAACAACATAATCACGTAAAAATCACTTTGTAACCACTGTGAATGCCTAACCAACTGCTTAACAACATCTTAGCAACCACGTTAAATAATACAGCAAATAAGCCACAGGACCCTAGCAACCACCTGGAAAACAGGGCTCACTTTGCGGTGTGCTTAAACCCCTGACCGTTAGATAACAGTGTTGTCAAGTGTTGCCATTATACTCCTTCACTCCAACATCAAGTAGCATAGCATGTACTTATTTAATACTATGACAGTTTTCTTAAACTTAGGCTTAAAATTTGCTTTCCAAACACACACACACACAACACTTTTGAGTATATACACTCATTACCCATTTTATCAGCTCCACTTATCATATAGGAGCACTTTGTAGTTCTAGACTTACAAACTATAGCCCATCTGGTTCACTGCATACTACAAAGTGCTAATTATATATATATATATATATATATATATATATTTATACATACACTTTTTTTTTTTTTCTTTTTACATTTATTTATTTATTTTTTGTATGCCCTAAATATGTGACATGTACTGGTAAATCCCTAAATGGGTGTCTGTTTGTAGGACTACGCCTACTACGCTTAATGAGAAAGACATAGAAACAAATAATGACACTCAGATAATAAGACACTAATAACTAGAGATGGACCGTTCAGCACGATCAAGGGCAGGGCACATGCAAGTCATGAAACATGGTTTAACTGGTTTATTACCATTTTGAACGAGCTCATATGAAAAAGCATAATATTTTTTTAAACAAAATTAGCAATAAATAAAAAAAGTTAATTAAACAAATATAGTCAATACTGCAATTATTAAATTAATTTAAAAGGAAATGTGTCACATACGGTAACAAACTGCCAGACGGACGAAATGTTTTCTATTAGCGCATGCCGTGAAGGCAGTCTGTTGAAAATGAAAGGGTGTGTAATGAAAGGGTGTGCAGTTCAGGCAAGGGCCTGGCCAGAGGGGCTTTTAGCGAAACGCTAGCTGGAAATACAGAAATTAAGCTCATTTGTTAAACGGCATCAATCGGTGCATGGGATCGGCTAGGGAAATATTGGCCGATGACCGATCGCATATTTTGACTAAAAATCGGCAGAAACCGATACATAGCCGATCAATCCTTCCATCTCTACTAGTAACACTATTATCTCCTAAAAAAAAATAAAAATAACTTTTTTTTTATTTGAGTACCACTGTTAACTGCTACAGGCTAATCCATACAGCTGTGCTTGAAAACACAGATTTCATCAACAAACAATGCGAGAAGTTATACTCCAACTTTAACTGAGCTGAAACAGTCACTGTGCACAGCTGATGATCACCCACCCTTCACAGCAATCCTATTCAACAGTGAATAATAAACAAAACTGTTTCTTGCCCTCTGTGCCCTCGTCAACTTGCGCTGACCATTTCCCCTCGGGGGGGAATCCCAGACGCTATCCTAATGGCCAATGCATTACTGTATTAACTCAAGTGAACTTTCATAGAGGGGTGAAAAAGTCAACATAACTGCAGACTTACAGAGAACACTGCAGCCCACTCAGTGACTATGATTGATTAAGATGCGCTCCTGTAAGAACAACACACATCTTGGCACTAATTTAAATTTAAAATCTGCTGCAAACAGGGGTCTAAAGGCCACCCCCAAAATCCTGAAGTCCATGCTTATTTAATGTCCCAGCAGAATGCTCTCTTAAACCTAGGAAACTTTCAATTTAGATTCATGCAGATTTTGAAAACTGCAGCAATTTTCTACATTTGCAGTGTTGTTGCTCATGCCTGCTGTCATGCTGTTTTCATTATGATGACAGTCAGTGGCAAACTGGATATCTGTGTTCAGTGAGGCAGAGACAACGGCAGCATACCACAACAATCAGCAACACCCTGTGCAACCTCTGCTGACTGCAGCAGTGAAACAAACTGGATGTTTGTTTTTGCAATCATGTATGTCAAAGGTCTCATCCAGACACACCTAGTATTACACAAATAAAGATCAAAGAGATATTTTATCACATTAAATAAAAATAAAATCATCTTGAAACATGGCGAACTTGCTTTTTCTAGTTTTTTTTAGTAATGTTTCCAAGGATGTGTATTGGCAAGAACCTGGTGGTACAAGTATCGTGATAAAGCGGTCACGATTCAATATATTGCGATATTGCAAGCAAAGTGATATATTTCGATTTTTCAAATCCTACTATAAAAACACACAACTACATGAACAAGTTTGCCAAAGCTTACAAAAGCATTGCGCCCTTGTGCTGCTTGTTAATGTTGGAGTGGAGCTGAAAATAGATCACAACACAGCCATCAAGTGGTCAGAGGTTTAAACACAACACACAATGATTCACTGTTTGCCAGGAATCTGTGTATCGATACTGTTTTTATAAAAATCGATACCGTGTCATGAAGCCTAATATCCCGATATTCTATATTTTTGTACACCCCTAATCAGGGCATGGACTGACCACCCCCCCACCCAAAAACACTAACAGGTAAACACAGTATAATGCAACTGACCTGCTAGTTAACATGTTAAGGCAACTCTGTTAGCAACAACGAGCGCAAATGGAGCAGTGCACTGCAGCCCTCATACCAAACCTCAAACTCAAGCCCGACAAGGCAACGTTTATGAATTTCAACTTTGCATTCCAAAGTTTGCTAGGAAGCTCAGTAAGCTTAGTCTGACCAAGGAAGTCTACTTCTTTCTGTATTGTCCTCTCCTTCCCTTGATCTGCAAGTGTCCACGTGTTGTGCATTTCCGAGTAGAGAGGAGAGGTCGGCAAGGACACGTTTAAACAAGAACTGAAAGGCAGGCCCAAATGGGGGTCAACTGTTTTTAGATCAGCTCAACTGCATGAAGGGTCCATGCAGTAGTGGCACTCTACTCTGAAATGCAAAACATGAGAGTGAAAAATAACTAAGGAGTGACCCAACCAACAAACAGGTGTGGTATCTGCGAGAAGTAGAGAAGTAGAAGTAGTCCTGACTACAAAGAGAACATACACACGGTTGCTATGTCCATGTAAACTGACAGATTTAACGCCTTGTTTTAGAGACTTCTGGACTTTACACACTACAACTGTGACTAAACACAAACCAAATGTCAAATGCAATAAGCCCAAGACATCAATACATTTACATATACAGCATTTAACAGACGCTCTTATAAAGAGACGTACAGTTCACCCGTACACAGCTAGGTTAAGGCAGCGGTAAAGTTTACCTGTCTTAAACAAGGACACTGACTGGTATAGTGTAAGGTGGTTATTCATGTGGGGAAATCGAGTCCCAGTCTACAGCATACAAGGCAGCAGTGTAATCCACTATGCTATACCACCCATCAAAATCACAACAGAAAGGGAATGTACACAATGAATCCACTAAAGTTATTTAGAAGACCTAATGAGTGAAATTAGGCAAAATCTTGTGCAATATAAATTGGGAGAAATGCTTTTATACAGTTATAAGGATTTCTGTGTGAATGACTTCTAAAATGTGATCTGACTGACATCTATTTGATAATATGTAATATGCGATGCTACTTTTTTTTTTTAACTATTTTTTCTGTGCATTGTGAAAACATTATGAAGTGTTGCGATATTCCATTTTTGCCAACTGCTGTGATATTAGTCCACTGTCAGCAGTTGCGTTGTGTTTGCTGAAAACTCTGAAACAGAAAGTAAAGTTCTAGACAAGCTAAATGTTCCTTTTCTTTATTTCCAAAAACACAAACTGCAGTCTTATATACCATGGAAAGGGAGACTGGCCTATTTGCAAGAAGAATGATGCTTAGTTATGAGGAAGGCTCCTTCACCCTGTCTAGTAATTGTGTAACACAACCAACGAGTTACCAAACACACACATACCGAACAATCTTTTTTAGCAAGATCATGAGACCTGCCAAGATGTTTACTACTTTGATTTATCCAAGACAATTAGCAGAGCAGTACTCAAGTTCCTTACTAAGTATTCATCGGCTAATCGATTCTAGCAGCTAAAAATGAACATAGATCGTGTGTTAATGTCTGTAGACTCCTGAATCACCTCAAGTGAAGGGTATTAATGGGTTCTATGCTGCAGTAACATCCTCAACGCCTCTGAAAAAGTTTTACACTAGATTTTAGAACATCAAGTGAGGATATAATTTCAGTCATCATTCACAAAAGCATTAGTGAAGACTGGTACCGATGCTGGACAACCAGTTTTGTTCCGCTAAATATTACCTCAAATACTCAAGTTTTTAATAGTAATAATAATAGGAATAGATTAAATGTGTTTCACATTAATAACTGAACCAAAAGATACTGTTGTTGATTTGCTTTTTAATAACCTTCATAAAAATCTGACCCAGAAATGGTGTGGGCAACATGATATTTTCTCTTTCATTACTAAGAGAACATAATGAAATGTCCCATTTAACTGGATTTGGTGAAGAAAAAAGATTAAATACTGAATGTATGATCATAGAGATTTTTTACATTTAGCACTTCTGGTGCTTTCTAAAAACATTATTGAACTTTCTAAATTTCTTGAACTTTTTAAATTTCCCTCTAGGATCAACATTAGGCGCTGAAAAGACCACATACTGTCTCAAAAAACAAAAACAGCTTGTTGTTTGGCTCCAGTCAGCGCAAGAGGGTGGCCGTGTTTTAGACTGTATGACGAAGTGCATGCTAACCTGTATTCGTCTTCTGGTCTGAACAGACATCCTGGCGTTTGTTCTTAGAAATAAATACAGCAGAGTGCAACATATTGCTAACCAGCAAGCCAGAGCATCGAGTGCACCTTAAGCGTAGTCAAATACACTCATTATGGCTGTCTGATTACTTTTGGAGAACGCACGAGCGAATCCTTCTTGGTTATATGTAGTTCTACAGTTTCATGCTGGAATCTCAGGTATCAGATAGAGGCACTTTGGCAGCAATCTGTGAAACTGGCAGCGGCACAACATTCTCCACAAGTATGTGCTCATTGTAAAAAGAAAGCTGGCTGCGTGAAGCTTTTAAACTTTAAAACTACCAATGAAGCAGCAAGTGTGCTTTCTGTTTATACATACATGAGGATATAAGCAATTCAAACTAAATCAAATGCAAATAAACAACTAAATATAAATATGCACATCGATTTGTATAGATTAAATCAACAAACATTCAAATAATTAACGGACACTGTGGTGAAACTCTTGTGCACTCGAGGTAATAGAAACTGAAATGAACACTTGGGTTTTCTTCAAATGCCACATGTGTGTTTCAACACTGCGGGGTCTTTAAAGGCAGTGGTTTATAACATAATACCCACACATTTCACATCAAAATGCTTTGCTATCTTCGTCTGTAAAATGCTCTGGATTTGCTCATATCTGTGAGGGAGTATGTCCACCACAGTAGGCTGGGGGCAACTACAACTGGCCTGATATTTTCTAGTCAAGTGATTATATTGCCTTTCCAAACAATACACTGCAGCCCACTGCAGCTCTGGCCCTGTTATAATAAAAAGTAAAACATATTACACAACATAATACTGAGTAAACATCTCTGGAAAACTATTTCACCTTCATTTTAACAGACGTAACCGCAAACATCCGTGTTAAAATGCTTCTTTAGGGGTGCATTTGAAGCAACCATGTGCAATTTGTGCACTAACACCTTTCAAAGACTTTCAATAATTAATGAATGAATAAATGAATGAATGAAAAAATGAATAACAAAATATACTAAAACAAATACAAAGGAAAACAACAACAACATAAGTTGTTTTTTCTCTGCTGTGCATGTTAGTGGCCTTTCCGTCGCATACCCTTCAGCACTGGGTGAATCACAAGAAGTGTGTTCTCTCAGGAAACAAACAACAGTGTGTACAGAACCCTCCCTATTAGAAGCCTGAGGGAGAGATATACACCCACACAAGTCATCCATGACTCTTTCATGTCTTCAGTTCCTTCACTTCCATTTCTCTTTTTCAAGAAATTTCCTTTCCCCAGAGTTTTGCTGTATGTTTTGTTTTTGTTTTCCAGTGATTAGTGTCATAGTCATGTCTCGCTCTGTTGCTATGGCAAAGATGAAGTGAGACAAAAAGTAAAGGGAAAGAACAGGAAGGGGGGGAAAAAAACCTGTTGGTCCACTGTATTAAATGACAAAACAACAACATGCGATGTGTTATTTGGTAAGAAAAGGCATCACAATGAAAACGCGGAGCGAGGACGGTTTCAACTCAATCCTGACATCATAGTCTTCGCTCTGATCCACAAAACATTCACCTTTACTTGGTTAATGGGAACATTTTAAAATCATTCAAAATTTCTATAGAATTCTGGGCTGGAGAAAGTCGTTCAGAGTGAGTTTGGTGTGAAATGGTTTATTACAGAGTCTTTACAGAGGTGGTGATGGAAATCCATATCTACAACACAAATATAGCCATTTTATTTACTATCAAAACAACCAGTGAATCCACACGTGTCTTCTACTTTTTATATGGAATTAACTAGGGGATTCCTTAGAGAGTATGTTGATTCACAATGCCCCACATGCATCCCTCCACTAATGATGCGCAATATTTATATACGTCTATGATAATATCTGAATTGCTGTGTTAACAATGCGTGAGCTGACGTTATTGAGTACGCTACTGCCTGGAGAAAAAACAAAAATCGGAACGCCTCGACTCCACACGTTCACTACTGCATGCTTTAGTGTAGGCTGCTACGAGTGCGCATTGAGAGTGCCCATACTGTGTGCTAGTACAGGCTAAAGCTAGCATAGCCCTCTAAACAAAATGAGAATCACACTGCACCAGGAGAAGAAACTTAGACAACGCCAGCCTCACAGTCTACCGCCTTAGATTTAACTCCTAGGCGAGGATCACCTTCACTCGTGTGGAGCTGGATTGGACCTGAAAAGACTGACGTTGCTCAGAAGACGGCAGTTTGCAGACTTTGTAAGAAAGCAGCCGTTAAAGATCGCTCCATAGCTAACCTGTTCCATCATCTCCCAATGAGTATGAGGAGTACGAACAGAGTATGAGGAGTATGAAGAGATTCGTGAGCGCGCTGTCCAAGACAGTTCTAAACCAGCTAAGGTGTCTGGCAAAACACACACTCAGCAAACTTCAGCGCAGTGGTTCAGTCGTTTTAGATGCAGATGTCTGGTTCTCATCACCTGCAGTGTAAACAATAATATGCAGGATATCAGAATAATGGTGAATCTTCACTAACCTGACATTCGCAAAGCTCAGATTTGAAAATTCTGCTACTGTAAAGACAGTGTGCCAACACTAATATTGACTTTGCTTATCTAAACATCAAGTTTGAAGAAAAAAGATCAGAACAGATGCGCAAATAAGATATGAATATGTTTATATATCATCGCTGTCCAAAGCAAAACAGGTATCTCTAAAATCACAACTGGACAGGACAGGACAAACACCTTCTTTACTTTCAATGCAAGTCAGTGGAACCTACTTTAGAAGCTACTTTAGAGTATTTACATAAGTATATTCATCATATAACTTACACAGGATGCAAGGGACAGCTACCGCATTCAAATGGTAAAACCAAATGAAAGTAAAATAGAGATGCATGTTTTTCCTTTGGACAGAGACAATATATTAAAACAAATCACATTTAATTTACATTAAGTTTAAATAAGGCTTCTCTATTGGAACAAAAATGCCATTTTATGTCATTGCACTGACATTGCTATTTAAAACACCAGTGCACCTTTATATTGCATAATCATTCGCTTCAGAATTAAAATCTCATGACATTAATTAATATTAAAAGACTCCCACCCTCTCTTAACCATTTCTAAGTATACATTTACAACACTGACAACTGCAGCAAACTGACTGCAGATATGTTAGTACAGTAACTCACCCATACATTCTAATCTCCTGGAGTCAATAAAACCAAAGTCAAGCATTCGTTCAAAACATCAGTCAAATAGAAAAGCAATTATCTGCAGATCCTAATACAATTCTGATACCACTGCCCTTATTCGTATGCTGTCGTTAGCTTCAAAAGGTAACTGACAGTCAAAGGTAACAGCCCCAAAAAAGAATTTACTAAGGCTGGACAAAATTGTAAATTCAGAGAAATCATCGCTATAAACAAAAGTTATAAAGTACCACTTAAGAGCATTAAAGAGCTTTACTATATACTTTGTGTGTAGTTTAACAACTGGTGGCATTCTATGTCAATTGTTATATCTCCACAGATTAGAATAACTGCACAAGGGAACAGGGAAGTGAAGCAATTAAAAAATAAATCAAGTGGCATGTGAAAGTGAACACGATCATATGCATTGTTCAAATTATCAAGATAATTTGTGATCCACACGTGTCTCTTTTTTAAGTGGCAAAGCTAACCACAGAGACAGACCTACAGCTACAAGACATCTGAAACCTGACCAAGAGGATCCATTACTAAGAGCCCTGAAGAGCTTGGTAAAGGCCAGGCAGGTTTGGCTGTTCAACAGAATTCAGGTGTGTCATGCACTTACAGAGGAAACACCCACACATGCCAGCTAACACACCTTCACACGCGTGCAGGGGAGGCCTTGTTAAAAATCAGGCTGCTACAGCGTACAGATAAAACCTTTCAACAACTGGAACTGTTAACTTAACACGGATCGTCCTGCTGTGAGGCGACAGTGCTAACCACTACACCACTCTACCTTAAAAACATCACTATTAAATTTCAATGAGAGATATTTAAGTTATTGTTATTATTTCAAAATTAACTTTAATTTGTTTTAAGACCAATGGACCTCAAAAACTTTACATTGTAGATTATAGAAGCATTGCATTTATAGT
The DNA here is from genome assembly GCA_021613375.1 of Megaleporinus macrocephalus. NCBI lineage: Eukaryota > Metazoa > Chordata > Actinopteri > Characiformes > Anostomidae > Megaleporinus > Megaleporinus macrocephalus. The sequence continues at coordinate 7,877,340 of CM038704.1, read as the reverse complement.
TTTCATGTAAAACACAAATGAGTCACCGACAGGGCACGAGTTGGGATGGAGCTTGCCTTTTCAATACACCAGGCGCTAGTGAGAAAGTCAAGCTACAGACTAAACACTGTCTAAAGCCTAGAAAAATGGTTTCTAAAGCCTAAAATTATTTCTGTACGCATCTGATCAATCATTAAAAAAACAATGAGGCAGCAACACGAAGAAATATGAATGTTAATATGTTTATTTTATTTTGTTGTTCAACCAAAAATGTATTTTATGTGATAAGAAGCAGGAGTTGGGCAAGTATCAGATGTCTTCTGTGCTGCATGATTTGATGTAAATAGCCTGTTTAGTCTAAGCGCAGTGTTGAAAGGTTTGGAAGCGGTGAGATGCAGCTGTCTGCAATTTTAATGAGCAAAAAACACATTCTGAACTCGTCCAAAGCCCCAAAGAAGCTAAAGAATCAGTGGGCGTCAGCATGCCGTGTCTGCTACATACAGAAACCTCACTCTTGCAAATGCAATGTTTCAGGTAAGGCTTACACGAGTCATGTTTGTCTGGCTAGAGTGAGTGAAATTACATAATCGAGTACATTGTGCATTTGGCCAGCTGTGTTGTTAAAGCTCTCGCCATGGAAGTTAAGGCAGGAACTTCTTCATTCCCTCCCACAGATCTCACAAAATCTTTGATTGGATTGCACATGGGATGAGATGGAATATCCAAATTTCTCGATAGAATATCCAAATTTCTGCATATCCAAATAAACTGCAAATTTAAATAAGTTGGGGGAAAAAACAAGGAACAAAAACCAACATACCTCACATTATAATGAATGAATCAATTGAAACATTACTGTTTTAATGGTGGTTCTAAGAAAGTAGGATGAGGGCATATTAATACAAACAAATACCAACATCTGATAGCATGATAAACTTTAAATAATTATGATACTAAATTTAATTGATTTCATCACCCAGTGCTAAATAAACTTGAGTTGCAATCACAAGAATCTTAGAACCGTGGTGTATATTTACACGTCTTTGAACTGAGCACTCTTTTATGCAAGGTCTCTCTGTTTAGGCTAACTTACTGACACAGAATAGCCTAACCTGTCCAGAAGGGGAAAGTTATTTTCATGGTGTTCCACAAACATTTACACGTTTTTGTATCACCTATAATAGTCTAAAAACAAAAATCTTCAACAGTATCTCTATGCTTCATGCAAGCCAAACTGGACAGTTAAGCTAAATCAAGACTTCTGTAAGCACCAGTAAATTCCAGTTATTTGGACAAAAGCACAGCTCACGCTTGTGGACAGAATTCCATTCCCACCTGCACAAACACAACAGGAGATTGGTTCCTATCATAATATGCAGACCTGGGCTGAGACATGTGTCGGTGTAAAGTTCAGGAGCTTTCAATGAGCCAAACAGAGGTGGAGAGGCCACCAGGTAACCAGAGAGGCTTCCCCTTCAGCTGCCCTGTTTTCAAATAGCAGGCACTTTTATAACTGATCTAGGATCAGACTAACGCACTGTCAACCACACTCATCTCTCGCTCAGCGCACAAAATGATCCAAAGACACTGAAATAGCATTTCAGCATTTCAAAGCACGTTAATGAGGTCTAATAGGCTCTACTCCTCCAGCTTTACACTAGATGTTGGAACTTTTGGATCCAGTACTGGTTATCCAAAGCAAAGGTTTCACCTCTAGCTTGGCACTGGGCATGGTGACTTTGGGCTCATGTGCAGCTGTTTCAGAGCACTACTATTACAGAATGCTTTTGTATTACAATTACATAAGTATGCATCGAACACCTGTGTCAGCAATGGGTGCATCTTAAAATAGCTCATCAGAAAAGCTGTCCATACTTCAGTGCATCTCTCTGCATGCCGCCAACAAAACTGATCCACAGACACCAAGATGCTGTGCGGACAGACTCTATTTAGAATTGAAGTAGATTTGCAAGCTGAGTTTCATACTCCTGATCCATCTGTACTGTACTTCACTGCACATTTAAATGAAACGAAAATGGTTCTACGCAGAACCAAGAACGTTCAAATAATACTCTGTGTGGGGTCCTCAGCATCATGAAAGCATTCTTCAGACTGGTGGAAATGTGCTGTAGCTGGTTCTATGTACATACTTTTTTAAAAGGGTTCTATATAGCCCCAAAAAGTGTTGTCAAGTTTACAACCCTTTGCAAGAGTACAGCAGAGTACAACCTTTGGTGCAATACAGGACCCCTTTCAAAAAAACATTCTACACAGAACCATATACAGAACATTACCACCATCAGAAAAATTGAGTCTATATACAACCAGTTTGTTCACTTAAGAACCCATAAGGAATCATATTTTTAAATAAGTTTAATTAACAAGCCATTCATGAGATCGTAATGTTTGGGTATGAAAAGGAGAACCACAAAAACATGTGAAACGTGCTCAAAAACTAGAACCAAGAAACACAAAAGGTAAATGGAAGAAGTAGCTGTCCTGACACTCGTCTTCCACAATCTTAAGAAAGCAAAGAGAAGGTCAACGCTTCCAATGTTGGCAAAACTAACACCTCCTATCAACCAGCACTTTGACTGTGCATTATCCCTGGTCATTAGTAGAAGTGGAGGTAATTTAGATCAGCTAACGATTTTGGTTCAGCTTATTTAAGATAACAGTGTGAAGACTGTGATCCCAAGACAACCCCAGACGAGTTTTCCTCCTACAGCAAAATTCACTGTTTGCACTAGGGGTGGGGGGATATAATAATTTATTGCTATCATAAAAAATTAGACCACAGTATGCTTCATACATCTTCAGAACATAGTTTCAGTACAAAGTAAATATAAATAGTGCTGTTTAATTGGCAAACACTAAATAAAATAACAGTTCTAACTTATCAAACCTCAGAAAAATGAAATCTTATGATAAATATTGCATTTTGTGGAAATAAATTATGATAATATATTTTTACAATATTTTCCACCCCTAGTCAGAACTATGCATTGCTTTACACCACTCCAGCCAGCAATGCCTGGCTGGGATGTTGTTGCTCCTAGACACTTCACAGTAATGGCACTTAAAGCTGACTGAAGCAGATCTAGAAGGCCAGAGATTTCATGAACTTGAGTCAGAAGTGGCATCCAATGCAAATACTATGTTTTAAGTTAGTGAGCTCTTCAGTACAACCCATTCTACTGCCAGTGGATGTCTACGAAGAATGCATTACTATGTGCTTGACTATATACACATGAAATGAGTGTGGCTGAAAAAACAGAACTGAATCATTAGGGAGAAAATTAAAAATATCTGTATATTCAAAATATACCAGCAGCCATGATCAAACGATAAAAGATACAAAGATATCCAGAGTAACAGCAAAGAGTTTTCACAAAAGTATATCAGCTAAACACAAAAACCTAAACAGCTACCAAGATTTGCACGATTTGTTACTACCAATTAAAGAAATAACGTCAAATAAAATAAGCTGGAATTTAACAGAGAGGTGTAATTTCTATAACTATTCTATAATTATTAGTAATACGATGGCAACACTGACTTCTGCTCACCTCTGATAGCTAAACAGCACCAAATAATATAACCTAGACAGGATGAGGTCACTGCGGACCAGCTCATCAGGGAAACCACAACAGCGGTCTGCAGTCAAGACATTGCCTTCTTCAACACATTCCTGAGATTCAATACAGACCCCCCCCCCATCCCCCACCACTCCCCCTACTTTGCCTTCCTTCAGTCCTTTCATCCGTCATGTGTACACACCGCCTTACACAGGCCAGCCCCTGCGTCAGCTCTGAAGGTGAACCTCCTGAGTATGCACACGTGCTGCACATCTACTGCAGTGCTGAATTAACAACGCTTTCGCTGACTAATCTAAACAACACATGAAGGAAGAACAGCCTTCAACGTCGGGAAGAAATTCCATCACACCAATTAAGCTTAGTCTTACACAGAGATATATAAACAATTACCAGAATTACAGTGGCATGTTTATCCTATATGGTTTTAGTATCACTTGTCAGGTGCTGTGCTGCTTCGAAAAGAAAACTTTCATGAAATCCTTCACATCGAAGAGCACGTATACTTTATCTTTACTCATTCATAATAGTTTTCTTGCTCCTCTATGTCTAAAATTAGTTTTATATAGCTATAAAACTATTTTATATAGCAAAATTGCCTTAAATAACTTTTCAGTATAAAACAGGCTCTTGTGATAGTGTGCCTTTAAAAATGGTCTACGTAAATCAGCTCTGTTCTGATTGGCTGTGTAAAAAATACTCAAGAGTAGTGCTGGACGATACGGCCAAAATTTATATTGCGATACATTCCTTAATTTCGGTTGATACAATATAATTCCGATATCGATATACATTATCTGAAGGCCTCAGAAAAAACTGCCAAGAATCCTTATAATGGAAGTCTGTATCTACTTTATCAATATAAATAACTTTGACTTTAAATTACAACCGAGGCAGAGTTTCTTATACTTTTGTAAACAGGATAAAGAACCTAAAAAGTCTTCATATACATAAAAGGAACATGACATCCCCATCAAATAAGCAATCCTAATGATCGCGGGGGACAGATTAGACAATATCAAAATCCTACTATATATAAAAATGAAAAAAATGAAAAAAATGAATAATTACTAACTAATTAATTAAATTTTACTGTAATCGCAGGAAGTAAAAATGTACGCACTAAAAATAACAGCACTTAAACGTTCATTTATACTCAATGTTAAATACGGATACGCATGGAGCTTCCGGTCAGCACTCTGTGTTTATTTTGTGCGGAATTTGCATGTTTTCGCAAAGTGCCCGCTACTGGAAGTGTTGCTCAGCAACCATGTAAACGGAGCTGAGAATGTGTGTGGCAGTAACGGTTATATCTCTTGAAACGCACACATACATTTCCGCAGAGAGAAAATAAATAAGCCTTAAATCAGCCTTAAGTTTATTTAACTTTACCTCGTAACACAGCGGTGAAATATACTATACATTTATGTACTGCTGCCACCATCAGGTGAAAGGAACAATTGCAACGTACCATTAAGGGTGATTCCACAGCTACCCTCATATCAAAATATCGTTTTTGGAACCGTTATTGTAACATATCGCGGTAAATACAGTTATCAAATTATTGTCCATGCCTACTCAAGAGTATTAAAAAGCACTTAACCACTCCTTAGAACTTCAATATTAAGTACCACAAGCTATCATCAGAAATTCGATACAGGACTTTTCTGTCTCCGTAAATATAATGCCAATTCCAGTTTTGCGTCTTCAGAGCAAACATTATTTTCTTCCACGCGTTGCCCTTGACGGATTTCTGTCATTTGCAATGCCATTTGTGGCATTACATTAATTAGCAGCGCTGGACCACAATTAGCACAAGGCAACAATAAAGATGCTGCCAAAACTGACAGAGACAGTGCTGTTTTTTTCCACCAAACAGAGCTTTAGTTCTTCACTTCGGTAAGTTAGTTTTTCCATCAGAGCCAGGAACGCTTCCTCTTGAGAGTTTAGTACATGTGGTGAAGTGTGAAAGCTGTTAAAGCTGAAAAAAATATGCTTTTACATTCTTCAACTATATAATTAGTAGAACTAATGAAACAAACCAAACCGAGGGGGGAAAGCTCCAAGTAAACGAACTCATTAACTGATTCTGACAAGTGAAATGATCCACAAGTGTGAAAACACCCTTAAAATCTTTAAAGGTTTCTAAAAACGGAGAGCATTTCAACTAAAATCAGTCTTCACTGTATCGTTTGTATTTTTGTCATGAGATTAGATAAAGAAAGAATATAACATAAAATACAATACAAGTATACAACGTTTCAAAACCACAAACTGGAGATGAACATGTGGCTGAAGAATGCTGAGATCCCAGCGAGAGCTGGAAAATATTTTACTACACGCTGGCAGCCAACGTCTGGATCCTTACGTTACACATGATAACAGGCCTTATTTGCCTGTGCACAGGAAGCAGCTCCAATATCTTTGCCTTCCACTGCGCACATGCAGGAAACTTCTTGTTGCAACTTTTCAAGCTCTATCATTTTCTGCTGCTTGAATCATTCACTGACATCACTGACTACTTCACACTACAGCACTTGTGAACGCTGTAAAATCGAGCAGCTACAGTGTGACTCGCTTCTCCTCTCACACAACGCCAGATCACTTGTGCTGTCAATCGCTTCCAATTAATCTCCCAATTTCAAAAATTGTGAAAATCTGTCAGAGGGTCAAAACCATTAGTGCAGGTCCAACGTCAGCTATTATAGTGGTTGTAGCTGGAAAACTCGGATGCAGTTGCTCCATATCTGACAGACATGCTCTAAACCTTAATGTAATGTAATGTGAATGTATGAAAAAGCAGCTGATCTGGTGGTTTCCTAAAAGGGAATAAATTCTTAATTATTTGTATTGACCAAGATGTGAAATGTTATACGGCACCCAAGCAACAGGCAACATCTAGACTCAGACCAACTTGGACCACATTAAATCAAGTTTAATATAAGAAAGTATCCTAAGAGAAGCTTCTCGTGCAAGTTGGGAAAACAAGCTTTGGCTAGTAAATGCTGTGCACAGAAACATGAAGACGAGCTGATGTGCCAGGATACAAGATTAGTGAGCGCCTGAGGGGGAAAATTACATGTTTACTCCTTATTTTACAGCTTTCCAGTCGCAGTCTAGGAACGGGAAATAATGTAATCCACTCTACAGTGGATAAGACAAGTGTACTAATGGTTGGTTTAAAGTGTTAAGACTCGTGTCTGCTGCTAACTTTTTTAAGCATTGATCCATCTATATCACTTATTACCATAAAACAATTCTGAACACAGTTCACGTTTTAGAGCTTAATCTTAAACAGCAACTGAAAAACCGAAATCAGGCAGCAGCCTTCTATTCCCTCATGAAACACGACAAATGATTGTGTAGTTGCTTCAAAAGTTGGGAAAATCAATAGTCTAAAGGACTTTCCAGAACTGGGAGTGTGTTTATTTTCTTTGGTTTAAGCAGATATATTGGCCCGTGTTGATGACCCGCACTGTTATCAGCAATAAGTCTGGGTGATAGGGTAATGTAAACGGATATTGTCGATGAAGGACAAATAACCTGGTGGTTAATTAATAAGTCTGGGTGATAAGGTAATGTAAAAGGATATTGTCGATGAGGGACAATTAACCTGGTGTTGCGGAGAGAACTTTCTAAAGAAGCTGCCTGTCAAGCTGCCTCTTCAGATGCCCATCTACAACCAGGAAATCAGCATCAGCAAATAATCATAATCCTTTATTTCACCTCTACTTTTAAAATCTGCAGTATATTTTGTATATTCAGTCCTAGTAGTTAGTTTAATTATGCAGGGAACAACATTAGCACGTACGTCACCATGAATCTACACCAGAAGGAGCTCAAGGATGCAGACATTTGCAGTAACGTCTTTTAAAACATCATGTGCAGTAATATTCATTAGATACTGAGTTGCTCTGTATAATATTATTTAACATGTTATCTTCTTTAAAACAATGAATGTCTAAAAAAGCCTATACAAGCCTTATTCCTGTCTCTGTGAAAGAAATTGCCATGAATATGCAAAACGACAAGCCTGCAGTGTCAACAAATCGCAACAGCCCTATGAAGACAGTTTATGGCGCCTTATTGCTAATCTTAATGCTGGAGGTCATTTCCTTGGATCTTACCTTTGGAGGGAAAACACACTCATCACTAAAACGTGCACACACACACACACACACACACACACACACACACACACACACACACACACACACACACACACACACACACAGGGGGATATCCTGCATGCTCCAGTTTTCCTCTGAGTCAAATGGCCCATTTCCACACGCCTGCACCTAAAACAGACTACAAAGTTGGCCAAAAAAAAAAAAGTTGGCCCCAAAAGATGTCTAGGCCTACATCTTCCCCTGAATGCATTCCAGCGAACCAAGTATTTCCCTTTTATTATTACAGGCACAGCCGCAGCACTGCCTACCTGAAGCCCAAGTTCTGACAAATCATATTTATTACGTCAGTTTAAGTGTCTGAGTCAATCAGGAGGATGTTTGCCATGTTTCTCACTTCCTTTGAGGCATAAAAAACAAATACAGCTCAGGTCGTGCGGAAAGACACTGCAAATACCAAGTGCAGCCATATATTATCAGGATACTTACGGCACTTTTACAAGACAATTTACGTTATTCTGCTTTGCAGTTTAATATGGTTTAGATAGTAGTGCCACTTAGAGTAGTTACTATTAAATGTTTGCACTAAAACCAATTACCAGACCGATGATATCCACAATATGGTCAGGAAATCACACTGCAGGGTAATTTAATCACAGTAACAATAATATATTGAAATTATTGCCCATCTCTATCATCTTTATTACATCAGTTTAAGTGTCTGAGCCAATCCAAAGGATTTGCATGTTTCTCACTTCCTTTGAGGCACTAAAAAAACAAATCCAGCTCGGGACATCAGAGATAAGACACTAAAGCGACGTTGTTCTGGTTGATCTAGTGATATTCGATAGACTATATGTTTGTTTTGAGCTTTTACATTATATTTTGTGCATTTTGACAACAAATAACACAATTTACACAAACATGGTGGGTCAGCCAAAACATATCTGGTGTCCAAGTTTTCCTCCTTTAGTTTTGCACTGGAGCTAAATGACTAAAATAATCATGGACGGTTTTGTGGACAGGGATTACACCCAAGTATGGACTGGTCAAGTCAAGTCAGTTGCTTTTAACTGTCATTCTTCAACATAGCTTGTATACGTTTGGAAAAAATAGCAGCACAATGTACAGAACTACACAGAGTGCAGTTACATGACACTGTATCAAGTACACCAGACAAGAAATATACAGAACCTCAACACACAAGACAAATATTGTCACTGTCCAAAGAAAAACAGGCATCTCCACTTTTGACAGCTCCTTTTTAGATCCTGTAAAGGTCTGATGATTAATGGACCAATAGAAATGCTCCACAATCACTTGGAATAACATTACATTGACTTGCATGGAAAGTAAAGGTGTTTGTTCTCTCCTGTAAAGTTACTATTTCAGAGACGCTTGTGTATCTTTGGACAGCGGCAATGTCCAGAAATCCCCATTGAAACCACTGTTCAGGTACAGGTCTAAGCTTAATGCTTGGATGTGGAAACCTAAGGCATCAGAAAATATTTTGGGTAACAAACGTCCAGTATTTATTAGACACACTAGCTGTGTAGCCCCTAAAGCAGTACACTTCAGAGATGAAACATTAACCAAGTTTAGGGTAAAGGGGAACAACTCTCTACCTCTACCGCCCACCTCTACTATAGGTGCACCAATACTGACAGCAACTAGGGACAGACGCCATGTATTTATGTTTATTTTGATGTTTATTACTATTCTTTCAACCCCTTTAAAGAGAAACACCACAGATCTTGCTAAATTCTTGCATAATATAATGATTAGGCTGTAAACAGTGTGTTTCAGAGTGATTTGGTGTGAAATTATCCTTTCTTGAGAAACTTGCACAGTAAGAATGAATCACAGGGGTGGTGAATGGAACCAGACGTCCACCTCTAAACACTACATCACAGAAAGTCTTTACATTAGATGGCTACAAATCTGTTGCACGATATCCAGGACTTTGTACTATGACAGTTTAAAACATACTTTGGCCTTAAAATCCACACATGCTGAAATGATGCATGATGCTGTGAGGTAGAAGTAGTCCCAAATAGAAATCTTATTATTATTTGCAGAAAATCAACATTTCAAACACTCAGACATGGTAGACCCCCAGGTTCCTATCAGTACCTCTGCAAAGAAATCTGAGCCAGTAAGTGTCCCTGTATATGACCATTTCACCTCACACCACTCAGAACGACCCTGTTTACACTCCAACCGCCTAATAATACAGAAATTTCGGAAAATCAGTGGAATTCCCCTTTAAGTCGTTAGGAGTCTTCAGTTTCCAGAGGACCAACCAGAGAACTGTTGCCAGCCAAAGTGAAGCCTCGCTGCTCGTTATGCTGTTATGGAGCTCTAATACCCAACAGCTGGCGAATAACTCACAGCCAGGGCTTTTCCACACACGCCGTGGCGTTTATACACACGGTTGGACTGCAGAAATGTCGTTACGTGTTGACAAACACGCCGTTCAAACCATCCATTTCGACTTACCTTCATGTCGTTCATGATGGTCTGGAAGAGCCCTCCCAAAGCGCTGCACTCCTTCTCGATACCCGCATCCATTTTCCACGTCCGAACAAACAAATCCCAAAAAATAAACCTCAGGAGTTACCTTCGAGAGGCCAAAAAACAGCTTCGTCTGTGTACAAACGCCGCTCTGGGGGATATAAGGTTAGCTGGAAGTGAGCGCTGGCGGGGGGAGAGGGTAAAAAAAAGAAGAAGGGAAAAGAAGAATACGTGGAGTAGAGTATTCCTCCGATAGCTCAGCTCAGCTAGCGCTGTCTGGCTAGCCGGCTAACTAGTACTCCTACTAGCTTGCTAACTTAGTAAACCGGTGTAAATACATCTCGTTTTCGCGTAAAAAGTGCACAAACCGGGCGGAACCGTCGATCCGTTCGAAAAAACGTGTCCTCGGTGCGCCGCGTTGGCTCGCAGTCACAGGCGAAACCTGCAAAATCCGTATTTAAGCCAGCTAAAACTACCTGGCTCGTGACTAACGTTAGCGCTGAAGCGGAGATGATGCGAGGGCTAGATATTCACGGTAAACTCGGTAAACCCGCCCGGTTCTGTTCGGTTCAGCCTCCCGCCGCTATCACCATCCTCTCATTCAGCGCTACCGCCAAATAAAACCCCTCCACGCCGCCGTCCGTCCGGAGCGCCCGCAGGATTCCCGCTGAAGCCGGTGTGGAAGCGATACCTGCCTGAAGTTTCTCCACAGAGCCGCTCTCGCTCGCGCGCGCACTCACTCACTCTGAGGTAAACCAGCCGCGCAGATTCCCTCTCTTCTCTCTACAAGCTCCCAGTTGACGATCGCGCTTCGGGGCGGAGCGAACGGGCGCTCGGGAACCTTCGGCTCTTTCCGGAGAGTCCAAAATAAAAACACAGCTCTGTCCGCCAAACAGCCTCCGAATGGATATCATCCCACTGGAACGTAAACGATCATGTCAGTTAGTATTATTTCTCCTCTGTTAATTACACAGGGCTCTCGTAAAAACAGATTTTCCACCGATATGGAGAGATTTATCTGATATGAGAACACAGACCAAGCTTTAAAATACTGTAGTAGTAGTAACAGTAGTTGTATTGGCTTATTACAGCGCCCCCAGGAGGTGGTGCTTAAAAAAGACATGGCGTACCCTCGCAAACGTTTTAGGTTCCCTCGCAATAATTTAGTTATCAATGGATTTTGCAAGAGAATGTAAAGCTATTGTAAGAGGGCGCAGTGTTGTTGCAATTTTTTGTATTCAAAATGTCTTTTAGGGGCTTAATAGCTTATTTCCATTGTGGTCTCCTGAAAGTGGACAATTATACATGCAATGTATATGATGTTATGTTATATTATATATTATTTGTATGTTAGGGTTAGAGTTAGGCTTATGTTTTTATTATATATATATATATATATATATATATATATATATATATATATATATATATATATATATATATATATATATATATATATTATATATATATATATATATATTAGGTTATATATATATATATATATATATATATATATATATATATATATATATACACCATATATGCACCATGCACAGCTTCTTAGCAGACTTCAATTTTATCAATAGTTCTCTACACAGATGCCACAATATGATACATTCAAGTTACATATGCATTGGATGCAATCTGCCAGCGCTTCAGGACATCTACACCAGCAGGGTGAAGAAACGTGCTGGCTAAATTACAGGTGACCGCTCTTATCCTGGACATCTTCACATCTTCCAGACACTTCCCTCTGACAGAAGACTCAGTACCATCAAAACCAGCACAACCAGATGTGCTAACAGCTTTTTCCCCAGAGCTGTTACTCTCATTAACCATAGTGGTCGCCCTGCACTCTAAATTCAAACTCATACCAGAACTAAATCTCACTGGAACTTACTCACTTTGTAACATAATGCTTATTAGCACAGCTGTAGAGATTCTGTAAATAACAGCTCTTGTATGTCTACTCACTAATAATAATAATTTGATCCACTTTTTCAGTTGCACTGTGGCTGACGTAAAGTTAATAAGTCTTTAGATGTTAACTCACTGCTTATTGATTTGGAAGTGGTGACACTATCTGGATGAAGATAGTCTTTGATTGACACATTGAGAGAGATTGTTTTTCTGTGATTGTTGCATTGTTGATTTTGTTGGTTTTGTGGAGATTATGCAGCTCCATCTACTTTTATTGTCCCCTCCTTCGATCACCACCTTACCGCGGTGGAGGGGTTTGAGTGTTTGTGTGATCTCAGAAGCAATGTTGTCAGGGGCAATAGCCCCTGGTAGGGTCTCCCATGGCAAACTGGTCCTGGGTGATGGGCCAGACAAAAAGTGATCCAAATAAACCCCCATGATGACCACTAAAACAACAAGGACTCAGCGTCCCTCGCCTAGACTAGGGCTACCGGGACGCCACCCTGGAGCCAGGCCTGGCGGAGGGTCTCCTCAGCGAGCGCCTGGTGGCCGGGCTTTCACCCATGGGGCTCGGCCGGGCTTAGCCCGGAGGAGATACATGGGTCCAACCTCCCACAGGCCCACCACCTGTAGGAGGGGGAATGGGGGTCTGGTGCTATGTGGATCGTGTGGCAGTCGAAGGCGAAGTCTACTGAAACTGGCTCAGTTCATGGAACATTAATTTAATGTTGTATAATTCATTAATTAAATTATGAATTGTTATTTAGAATAGTTTAAGAGCATGTGCAATAGCATGTATGTAGTAGATCAGTCCTTTATTGTTTAACCACGGAGCAAAGAAAAAAAATAACAACCACAAAACCAAAAAAAAACAATTGGGGGGTGCGGGGTGGCAGTGTGAGGGTGAATGGGGGTGAGATTCATGGGTCCCCACCAATGTCAGTAGCAACTCTACACCCCTGGGCCATGTATTCATAACCATTTCATGTAATAACTTTCTGTGGGGGAGCTGTTAGAAGTAGACGTCTGGTTCCATTCACCACCACTGTGAACACGGACTCTAGAACAGAGCCTTTTACACTGAACCCCTCTGAAAGACTTTGTGTACATCTTGTTTAAAAACAAGAAATTTAAAAACTCTGTGGAATTGCACTTAAAATCTGTTCTCCCTTTTAGATCTGTGGTCTCATAGCAACTCAGTCAGACTCTCCATCACAGCCCGCGCCTCCCAGTGGCTCTGTCTGCTGAGAGAGAGAGAGAGAGAGAGAGAGAGAGAGAGAGGTCACCTTGCTGTCTGCTAGGCCTACATTCTCTCAGCAGCCTTAAGGCTGGTGCAGTTTTATCTGGTGAGGATGCGGAGGCCGCGTTTTCCTGCCCACAGCTTATTTCTCCGTTACTCCAGATGATCTTTACAAGGTGCCTCTAAAAACACCCATATATTTACACCCACCAGCTACTGCATTAGATACATCTCTTAGTATCTACACTCACCGTCCACTGTATCAGCTCCACTGACCGAACAGGAGCTCTTTATAATTCTACACCTACAGACTGTAGTTCATCTGATTCTCTTTATACTTTATTACCCTGTTCTTTAATGGGAAACGACCACCACAGGACCACCACAGAGCAGCTACTATTAGGGAGGTGGATCGTTCTCTGCATTGCAGTGACACTGATGTGCTGGTCAGACACAGCAGTGCTGCTGGAGTGTTTAAACACTGTGTCCACTCACTGTCCACTCGATTAGACATACCTTAGACATATTCGCCTACCTTGCTGGTCCACCTTGTAGATGTAAAGTCAGAGACAGTAGCTCATCTGCTGCTGCACAGTTTGTGTTCCTCTAGTTCTTCATCAGTGGACACAGGACGCCGCCCACAGGACACTGCTGTCTGGATAGTAAGGTGTTTAAAGACTCCAGCAGCACTGCTGTGTCTGATCCACTCACACCAGCACAACACACACTAACACACCACCATCTCATCAGGGTCACAGTGGAGTAAACAATTTAATGAATAAAATGTGTTTTATCAGTGTATATATGTATAAATATATATATTATGTACATACAGTATATACACTGATAAAATACATTTCATTCTATAAATTGTATAATCCACCATTATATATATATATATATATATATATTTATTCGCTACTCGCACAAAACATTGTTTACATTTGTTACTTGCACTTTATGGCTGCTGCTCTTCATACTTGCACATAAAAGCACACAACATTTATTAGTATAATTTATTATTTTGTATTTTTTAACTATATAAAAATACTTTTATTTACTTCAACTTATATTATTATATTTTGTATATATTTTTATTATTTACTTTTTTGTTATCTTTTCTATTGGTGAATGGAGGAACAGCAAAGTAAGAATTTCATTGTACAGTGTAACTGTCTGTTCTGCTGTGCATATATATATTTTATATATATATATATATATATATATATATATATATATATATATATATATATACTTCAAAAATCCATTGTGGTGGTTTACAGATGTAGAAGTACTTATAGACCAGCTTTTGTTAACTAGCTAGCATGTTTATACATACACACGTGTGTGTATATATATATATATATATATATATATATAAATATATATATATATATATATGGTAGGCTAATAGAGTATGTCTAAGGTATGTCTAATCGAGTGGACAGTGAGTGGACACTGAGTGAGTGGTCTGACCAGCACATCAGTGTCACTGCAATGATCCAAATCAAACACGTGTGTATAATATATATATATATCAAAATACATTAGTTATTTAGAATTTATTATTCACACACACACACAAATCCATCATAGTGGTTTACAGACATAGGAGTACTGCATCACTGTCCAAATATTTATGTACCTGTTTTTGTTAACAAGCTCACAAGATTAAATAATATATTTGTTCTGTCCCTGGTGGACCAAATCAACTGTGCTCACTAGCCAGTCTTGGCTTTTTATTAGGTATGTGTGTGGGTATAATATAAATATATTTATATATATATATATAAATGATACATTTGGTTAAGTCAGTATACATTTGTTATTTAGAATTTATTATACACACACACACACACACACACACACACACACAATAAATGTTCTCTTCAAGGCTTTTCTGTCCTCTTGTGTTGAAACACTGGAACTGCAACATGAAAGACCCCAAAATACCATTCAGTGAAATAAACATGATCATTTATTATACTGTAGTGGCAAAAATGTGCACTTTTTAGTACAATTTATTCACATAAACAGTGCATCGACTCCACAGTCATTACAAAACATACAAACATGGACATTAAATGACATTTTGAAGCCAGTGACAATCTTTACTATAAAGATAATATTTCAGAAATGTTACAAAATCACATTTGGAATGTTTTACTCTGTATATAAAGTATTTCTCTGAAAATGACAAGAAAGCTGTTTTAGTACATCAGTACATAACTTTACTGCATGAATACAAAAAAAAACAAAACATCATGAAAAGTAGCTTCACATACTTTCTGTGTTTAATCGGATCTCTCAGGTAAAGTTGGTTGTATTTGATTTCCTCGTTGTATAAGGCCTCCAATGTTTCAGTGGCAAACAGAAATTTGGCCCCACATTATGTTAACAAGAGCCTCAGGGGTCATTTAGGCTTCCTGGTTGATTTAAATAAGAGGCATCAAAGTAATGCCCGGGTCATAGAGCAGTGAGGCCCTCTTGTGGTCAAAACTGGTAAGTACAGCCTCTCAATTTAGCCACTTCTGTATTTACAGGGTTAACCACTAAACTTTCCACAGGTTTTCAACACTTAACAGACTTCTTTTTCAGTTCCACAGTGAGGATGTAATGATTCAGTACAGCGGTGCTGTGTGTGTGTGCATATATATATATATATATATATATATATATATATATATATATATATATAGAAATATAAATGGAGTGTTGATATATATATGCCCTCTGGTGTTTCATGGACAACCTAAAACATTAAAAACTGTCAGCAGCAAATGATTTATAGTTAATGTAAGTAAATTCTATGAGATGCTTCATATCATTGCTGTCCAATGGAAAAACTTAATTTTTGTAAAAATTTTTTTTTTACATCACTTAAAGACGACAGCTGCCGTTGAAATTGTGTACACATTTCATGAGGAATGGACCAATAGAAATGCTTCAAAATAGCTTGGAAAAGCTTCTGGTTCCATTGAGTTCCATTGAAAGTAAAGACAGTTTTTGGCCTCTCTTGGAAAGTAGTGATTTTGGAGATCCTTGTTTTCCTTTGGACAGCAACAATATAAATATATATTTACAGTACTGTGCAAAAGTCTTACTTGAGCACATTGTTTTATCTGTGTTTTGTGCTTGCAAGAAAATATACCATAAAAATAATGCAATAATTCAAACATTAGCAAGAATTTCATGTTTTCAGGAAAATAAAAACATAATAATTACCTTGGACCCTAGTTTGAATGATAAAGTTTGATGGGTAGCTACCACATGGATTTATCACAGTCCATCAGTAGCACCTGATTTCACTTAATCAAGTATTGATTAGATTTTCTCAGCTGCCCAAAACATTTGCACAATACTGTATACTCGCCGCCTCGGCCTTCGCAAGTGGTTTAAATGACACATTCCATTTTATATTACTCCAGGCTCTCGATAAAGACATGCATTAGACTTCACACACTGGACAAAGAAAAAAAAATACACAGAAATTAAAGTCAGTCAGTACCAGGACTGATACGATGAGGAATTTTGCTTGGCAAAGTAGAATTCTCTGCTATTTCTTCACATGAAGAACTCTGGATATCCATCATTATTGCATTGGAGGTCGTTATAGTCTTTATAAATGAATTATCAGTAAAAACGTGACGGCACGTATTAACGCTTCCCATGGAAAAGTATGATGAGCATAAACAGACTGTTACCGTCACCGTGACGGCCGCATGACCAGCTCACTAAACAGGACAATAATAAAACCTGAAGTGCTCGAGCACAGTGCCTCGAGCCACCGACACACTTTCTGGGACACGTACAGCTGCACCGCGAGTCAAATATTAACCAGGAATATGTGTCCGTGTTCAAACTGCCATTGAGAACTTAACTGCTGTAATCAGAGCTGATCTGACCTCCTTAAACAACGAGAACATGTACACTGCACGTCCTGAAGTCTCCCGCAGGGTGTCTAAGAGGCTGTAACACTCTCTGCTGCTCTGGGAAGGCCTTACACTACATGTTGGAACATTGCTGTGAGCATCTGACTGCACTCAGCATTTACAAGAGCGTTACTGGGGTCAGGACATCCAGGTCATCGGTCAGCAGAGGAACTGCAGGGCTGAACCTGAACCTTAAATAGGGCAGCCAAGGTTTCAGATCAAAACCATTTCTATGGTATTCACCTAATTTGAATATGTAACGACGAACGGGCCAATAGAAATCCAGCTGGTATCAAATACAGTTCATATTCATTTCCATTCCAGTAACTGCCTCACGTATCAAGTGCCTACAGTTGGTCCAATAACGTTTACATTGGTTTATATATAGCAAATCCAAATTTCAGCACGCTGCTACTGTGTCTTTAAGACTGGTATATGTAAACGAGCTGTTCTGATTGGCTTTGCTTCACTCAGAAAGCAGTCCAGGCTGAAACACTCCTTATAACTTCTAGTATAAATGGGCGGGGCTAAACTGCTGTAGGCTGATCTAGGTCAATTAATTTTTATGACGTCACAAAAATCTGAATCTGTTTTTTTGTAGCTTAGTTTTTGTTTTTTTAAATTTATAGACTACATATTCTGATATAGGCCCTTTAATTGATTGTGTTCCCTTATGCGAGCTTTTTCAATTAATTTAAGGCCAAAAAGAAAGAAAAACAATAGAAATAGAAATCTACCGTTCCTGTGCTGATGCATGCTGGATGTACTTAAAAGTACCTAAGTACTTTTTTGGTAAGGTACTGCAGTGAGTATCACATACTTTTACTGGCGGATGAGTTTAGTCACAGCCCAAGTAATACAATGTCAGGTACTGATGTTGGATCAGTTCAGGATCACTTCTACCCATCCAGATACTGGATGGAGCTCAGGTCCATCCCTCTGCACGCAGCCCAATCCTGGTGGGCTTCATACCTCTCTAGCTGACAGGCGTGGTCATCTCAGGACCTTAAAGTAGCTGAATGATCTCAGTAGGACTTGTTCGAGCACTTCTGGACGTACAGTGTACATAAACATACTTCTTATGCTTTCTTGATGCCCCCATAGCTTTCTTTCTCTTCTCCTTGTGCGCTGGTTGCGCCGTCCCTCTCTTTATGGACTGGTAGCTGCTGAGAGAGCAGAGCTGAGAAGGACTGCAAATCTGAGACTCTGAACAATCAAGTTAACTCTTTACTCTCTGCCCGTCCCCGTCCACGCTCTACGCTTCGGGAGTGCAGTTAGACAGCTGGCAGCTCAGCGAGAGCCCGGCGAAACTCTCCTGCACGCTCTGCTGCCCCTGCGGCGTCCGTTTCCGCGCCAGGTCACACGCGATGGCGAGAGCGCCGCCCTTCAGGAAGCGTACAAAGTTCTCGCCCACCAGCGGCCCCATGGCGTAAAGCCCCGCCTCCTTCAGGCTCTCGTACGTATACGGGTCCACGTCAAGAGGATTGCGCCGGCAGCTGATCAGCTCGTCCGGCTCCAGGCCCAGCGGACGTCCCTGCTCGGGAAGGAACGACAAATTCGGGTGGGCGCCGATCAGTACTAGCGCCATGGACACCCGCAGGACCGTCTGCCGGCCGTCCTCGCCCTCCAGCACGCACTTGCCGTCGGGTTTGAAGGAGACGACGCGGTGCTTGGGGAAGCTGAGGTAGCCCGGGTAGGAGCAGGGGGAGCGGGCTTTGTCGTCACTGGGCGACGAAAGGCGCTGACTCACCAGGTCAGCCGGCGACTCGCCCGGCTGGTGCTGCTGCTGGCTCATCATCTGGTGCACTTTGTGGTACTCCGGGTAGAGCAGCTTGGGCAGCTGGTTGAAGATGAGCGCCGGGTCGGCCACGGAGCGCCGGAAGGCGTGGTAGACGGGAGTGTTGAGATGGTGGGCCGCCAGGATGGCGTCGGCGGCAGTCAGCCCGGCCCCGACCACCAGGATGGGCTCGGACGCCCGGTCCAGACGCCCGGAGGAAATCGCCGCCTCCAGCTCCCAGAAGCTGTGGCACACGAAGGGCAGCCTTTCGCCCTCCACGCCCAGCCGTGCTGGGATGTCGTGGGTGCCGGTGGCCAGGACTACGTTTTCAGCCCACACGGAGAACGGGATCTCCGCGTCTCCGTCGTCTTTGGCGTGTCGCTGCATGCCCTGGATCTTCCACACCGAGCGGCCAGAGCTGAGGGACACCCGGCGGACGGACGTGACGGTGGTGCCGCAGGCAAAACTCTTCTCCAGACCCATCTCTTTGACATAGTGCTGGTAGTAGGAGGCGATCTCTGCAGGCGTGGCACGGTCGTTACGCACGTTCCTGATACACGGACACAGAAAAAAGAAAGACAGGTGAATAATGTGCTGCTTTCAAAACCTCTTTACTCAGCAGTTCAGACAATCTCAATCAAAACGTTTGTTGGATTTTATACTAAAGCACCTCTCTGTGTATATATACTTTTTTTTCCTACTATTAAAACACACCACTGTATGAACAGGTTTGCCAATACTTGTGCTGCTTGTTAATGTTGGAGTGGAGCTGAAAATGGATTACGACACTGCCATCTAGTGGTCACAACACTTTCTGCCAGGACTCTGTGTAGTACTCAAATTTTTAATTCCACTTTAAATGCAGCAGCTGTTACATGTAGTATAACTCACTTAATAAAATAAATGCTGAAGTGATGAGTAGTGGAGTTATGGGCAGCACAAAATTTCACTAATACTGAATAATAATTATAACAATAATAGTAGTAGTAGTTATAATAATAATAATAATAATAATAATAATAATAATAATAATTCACTAATGTTAAATAAATAGACCTTTACCTCAAGGAAATTGTGTAAAAAAAAATAAAAATAAAATTCTGCCATGATTTCACTTCATATTTAATATTTCTGAAGTTATATTCATCCAAAACACTTATAAAGACTTTAGTGTTGTATGTAATAGGTTTTTGCTAAAATCATATAGAGTCACTAAAATGCAAAGTCATCTTAACAACTTCATATGGTCACAAGCAGCATAACTGGTTTTGTTTAATCTGAGTAATATCTTTGAATTAAAAATGCTGAGCAAGATTTTAGCTTGCACAAACAAAAGTCAAATTTTACAATAATTCAAACCTTCAAAACCATCTCAGCTCCACTTTCCACTGGATTAGTACTAGAAGTTGAGGAGTTGGGCAGCAGTGAACAGCGAAATGTAAACTTTATAACTGCTATATTAGTCCTAATCTAATCTGACCTAACCTGAGCTAACCAATAAACCCACAAGCTTGAACGAGAAGTTGCACCAAGATGAGCAAATACTCCGCTTCCTTCCAGTTACATACAAATTTGCATAACATGTGTTATAGCTTGCGTCATAGATTTCCAGCAAACCTGCAAACAAATAACACTGATCTGCAAACCCTCCAGACAGGACAGCACTGTCACCGAGTCTCATTAACTAAGAACTGAGAGCACTGGAAACTATTAGCACCTGCCTAATGAGCGCTGGCTTTCCACCAGTCTTCAAATTCCTGCATAATTAAGTGGTTCAGATGTAAACAGAGTCATTCAGAATGGGTTTGGTGTGAAACACCCCGTTTTAGAGGAACTTAATGAGCCAGAATCGTTCACAGTGGTGGTGAATGGAACCAGGCGTGCACCTCTAAAATAACTCATATCTGAGGCAATAGTTTTACAGCAGTGTGTTAGTTTTGCAGTGTATTCGTTTTGCAGAGTGTTCAGAGCCAAAGAAAACACTATTTTCTGATGTTCTACCATTTTACCGTACACGTGTGGGTTCACTGGTGTATATCATATTATTAGTATATTATATTATACACATGGACGACCCCTGGTTGGAGCACCAGGTCAGTCTGTATTATTTCATTCACTATAACAGCTAACGTCTGACCCTCTTATTGGGAGAACACACATTCGAATCCTGGTGATGCGGCCGCCAACAAATGAGTTATTGGTGCAGTATTGCAAGATCATTATTGGATGATGTTGCTGCCTAACTGATACATGGGTGGGGCTCTATACTACAAAAAAAGTTCAAGTAAAATAATTACAAATCTAACTTCTTTCTAGATGGCTGTACTTATTTATTAAAATTTGTAAATGAAACCCTCACTATAATGATTGTAATGAAGTAATTATTGTTCTTGTTGTTGTTTTCTAGTACAGCAAGGGAAATTTTGGGACATTTACTTAATAAAAGTCCTGAAATTAGTTAAATAATCTTAATAAGATTATAAGATCACAACTTCATGATGATATTATGAAATATTAACCATGTCGACTGGATTCAAGATATCATTTATATCAGTGTGGAGCATATCAGTGGTTTATATACAGCTCTTATAGCTTTATACACTTATATTCAGTGATGAGCCTATATACTCTTAAACTGATCTGAACTGTGGTGCCTGGTGTGGATCTTCATACCTGCGTTTTTCTCTCATCCAGTCCTTCAGTTTGAGGCCTGGAAGCTCCATCCAGTCAGCAAGGCTGAGCGTGAGCATGGATCCCTCCATAGCCTGCAGGCACAACAAAGGAAGGGGGGGGTCAGTCAAAAGAGGCAACCTGACGCTCCATATGCAAAGCACAGGACCAGCAGCTGATCCGGCCTGTGGACGTACACAACAGCAGCGCCAACAATGGCTCACTGTGTTCTACCAAGAAATAGCAGCGTCACCCCCTTTCCTTGGAACCTGACAGGGTTCTGTGTACTGGTGTGTCATTCTCCTGTCATTCAACATTGTGGTCTTAAATACACACATATTTATTATATATATATATATATATATATATATATATATATATATATATATATATATATATATATATATATATATATATATATATAAAAATACTGTGTGTATTTAAGACCACAATGTTGAATGACAGGAGAATGACGCTAAGCAATGATTTTTTTTTTCTTTATTCACAATTTGACATTTTCTAAACTGCTGAATAACTAAATTTGAGAGCACATGGAACACAATATGGAATAAAGCTGTCTTAGCAGAATGACAGCGAGCAATGTTAAAGATGCTTTATATAATATAAATATATAAAATATATATTTAATAAAAAATAAAATAAAGTAAGACACTTAAAGGGGAATTCCACCTATTTTTTCCCCAATTTCACAACCCTCACATTGTTATTACATGAAATGGTTATGAATACATTTCTTTATATCTACATATAGCTACGTGTATCTACATATATCTGTGTATATAAGCCACAGTGCTGGCCAGTAAGATAATTACACTTAATAAAAATCATAACCAGTAAAATAAGTTAAATAACCTGATAATTAAAAAAAAAATCCCAAAAACAGGAAATACTGCATATACTCAATAGATTTTAGATATTCCTACGTGGCAAATGTATTTTTACAGTGTGAGATGTTTTATGATTGTACTGAAACAGTTTTGGTTCTTAAAACCAAAAATCTATGTAATATTGTATATTGTATATATATTGTATATTTTTAAATCTATGTAATTAGATAAAATACAGAAGTCCATTAACAAAACATATCATTTCAGACTTTCCACGATTTTATCATCATCATCTACATTTACATAAACACTCAGAAGGCACGTGCAGGTTCACTGGTGTCAGTACATAGTAGGAACAGAATGTTTCCTCTCTCTTTTTCCACCAGTCCAGTGAAATGGTAAGTACTTGCACTCACAGCAGTGATGAGATTCTGCTGTAGGTGCAACTGCCGCTAATTTGACTACAAAAAGAATCTTCATTTACTATTTAAATGTTGTTTATTACTATTCAAAACTGTGAAGATGTGAAGGACTTCTAGAGCAAAGTGAAGGTCTACCAGTGAAAACACCTTTTATCAGTCAATATGTCTAAAATGTCTCATTATAAGATTGATGTTAGTAAATTAAATGACTATTCAACTTATTTCCACACATAGTTTCAGTACTTTTATCTAAGGGAAGTGTCTTATTCCATTGGCAGATCATTTTACATGTTTGAGGTATAACTTCAACAAGTATTTGCTAACAAAATAAGACAAATTCTCCAGATTAAATTACTAATTAGT
The DNA here is from genome assembly GCA_021613375.1 of Megaleporinus macrocephalus. Classification (NCBI taxonomy): domain Eukaryota; kingdom Metazoa; phylum Chordata; class Actinopteri; order Characiformes; family Anostomidae; genus Megaleporinus; species Megaleporinus macrocephalus. The sequence continues at coordinate 7,853,952 of CM038704.1, read as the reverse complement.
AATAATATCTGGAAACTATAAAAAACCTTAATGAGAAATCTTCTATACATTTCCCTAAAATTAAGATTTTTCAATTGAGATGTGCCTGTTTGCATTGCAGTGAAGTCTTAAATGCCTTTAAAATAAAATAAAAATAAATAAGATGTATGAGATGCACCTACACTGTTAACTGGGTTGAGTTGAATTAATTAAAAACTTTGAATAGTAAGCTAATAGAAGAAGAATTTTTTTTGTTTTTTTTTGAAGAAGTATTTTTAATGTTGCCCAGGAAACAAACTTTAATTTAAACTTTCATTTAAAACTCTTTTGGCTCAAGACACATCCACAGCACATTAAGACAGATGACTCTTCAGAAACCACAAGATGTTTTTGTTCCTGTGAAAGAACCAATATCTACGTTCTCATCTCCCTGTAGTTTCTCAGCCAGTTGAAGACGTAGGAGTGGTCCCACGCTACAACTACCCTGACTAACCCTTTATTAAGAGGCCGTGTCTGCCCTCTACTCCACACGGTGTGTTTCTGATATTTAAAGAATGTGATCTAACAAAGCTGATAACTCGTTACATCACTCGGACCTCTCAAACTGAAAGCTCATTCCTCAAATTCACATCCACGACTCATGTTTATGTACTCAGCGAGAGGGGCGTACACAGGGTTATATAATCTACAGTAAAATACGGAAACACTGTTCGTCCCTGCAGCTGCTGCAGACGCTCCATCTTAGTGAAGTTAAAACTCCTCATCAAGACATTAGAGACACTGATAAAATTAATAATCATATATATATATATATATATATATATATATATATATATATATATATATATATATATATATATATATATACATACACACACACACACACACACACAAACCATAGCTATATAATTAAAATGAAAAAAATATATATATATATACACACATTTTAATAATTGTAAAATGTAAAAGTAGTAGCAATTAAAGCCAATTCAACCTTAAAATACTTTTTTTCTTTACATCAATTAATTAAGCTCAATTTGTTGGAGTCTCAATGTTGCATTATGGTCTTATTACAGTGCCCTTCAAATGTGCATTTAAATAAAATGATGATGATGATGATGATGATAATAATAATAATATAATAATAGCAACACGCTAGTTAATTAGTAAGGTATTAATATTAATAAAGAATATATGAGCACTAAAAGTTCATATGTTAGCAGTGATTAAATTAAAAGAAATTAAATTGTATTATTTTTGTACAAAGCAATTAATTTTATTACATACATTCAAACTAATGTTTTATCAATTAATTATAGTTAATTTAGTTTGTTTTGTTGGTCTGTTAATGTTGTATTGCGGTCTTATTATTACTAGCAATGCTGAAAGTAAGCTAGTGATAATATTAAATTAATATTATTAAAGACCAAAAATGAACATTATTAAAATTAGCAGTAATAGTTAATATGTTCACATCAACGTTAATAAGTTATTTTTAATAAACTTAATAAACTCTGTGTTTTTCTACTCTAAGAGAAAGTCAGTAACCACTGCTTCATTCTGATGAGAAGTGGTGACTTACATGCCAGGCACCGCCCGGTGGGCCTTTTCCCAGAACCAGGTGAGGTACAGCTCTCTCCGGTTCGTATCTCCACTCCAGCGGCGACGCGTAGTCCAGTCCGAAATCACTGTCGGGCAGCAGCAGCGAGTCAAACAGCACGGCTACCGGGTTCGACGATCTGCCCTCCACACCTTCACACAGGTACTCCAGGTCCTGCACACACACAGCACACACTTAACTCAGAGGTCTTACACCAGAGCTGGGCTGATCTTTAAATATGTGAACACTGAGTGTGTCAGTGTGCATCTTCATATTGAACTTTTTTATTTTTGCACTGCCTGCAAACTGGATGAGCACGTTTTCAGCATAGACAAACCAGATTAACTTCTTATTGGTATGGCTCAGTAGCTCCTGCTGAGATTTTAGTACTTTGCACATTTAGTAGCATATAAATAATGCCTTGGTAAATTAATTATATGATGTTTTATTATTATTGTTATTATTGTTGTGGGTGTGTATTGGGTGAGCACATCTAAACGTCAGTGTAATCGCTAAACTGCCCTTACAGTTTATATGTTAAATTGAATTCCCTTTTAAATTCAATGTTTTTGTGATGTCACAAAGCCCATTTACATATATAAGCCCATTCACCTATTCATACTGATGTTATAAAGAGTGTTGTGTTCCAAACTGAGTTTTTAAACTTTTTATTCTGAATATGCAGATAAGGTGTGTGTGTTTTTGTGACATCACAAAACAATTATTACCAAACAGCCTGTGTTTTATGGAAAAACTATACAAGTGAGAAAACATTAAAGGGACATACAGTGCAGGAAACAAATTAAACAAAGGGATGCACGTAAATGAGTTTCTGTTTCAGCACAAAAAAATAACTAAAACTGGCAGCTTAGTTTCCATATATGGACTGAGAATGTTTCATACTGCATTTTTTTATTAAGGAAAATTTAGTTTTCCGTTAATATGGGCCCCTTAAATGACTACTGGTGTTAGGATCTGATTTAACAGCTGGAACTGTAGTTGAAATCTTCACCAGGACGAATGAAACCAACAATTACGTGTACAGCTTTGTTATGAAAGTAAATTATTAAGAGAAAAAAAGCATTTATATAAATAAATACAGTTTAAAACAACTACTTAATAAATACTAGCAACCCAAAATTAATAAGATCATGTTTTAGAGGAGACGGTATTCATGACTGCGTTGTTGAGCCAGGTGTAAAAGTGAGCATGTCCTCGTGTTTATCTTTGTTACCTGTTCAAACAGAGACAGGTGAGGGTTCTGGGCAAGCTTGCTGTGAAGAATCGGGTTCGGATGGAAGCTGTCGGGTGACGCGTAGGGGGTGTAACCTGACAGCAGGTACGACAGGCAGATTCCTGAAGGTCCATTCCCTGTAGATCAACAACACACAATCATTTCATCGTGTGCCTCAACTCGTACATCTAACATCTTATCTGCCCACCACGCTTCAAACCCTTTATGTTGACGGAGCACTTCTTGTTAATGTGCCACCTTTACTAACAATTACTTTTTTTTTTTTTAAGGCCCATATATATATATCACTTTAGAATTTAATTTCATGCAATTTTCATGCACTTCACAAACAATATTGTCCATTTCACGATTAATGTAAGTGTATCAGATGATTTTTAAAGAATAAAAATGTTTGTATTAAAGTCTATTTTTGTATAGAGGCTTATTTAGCATATAGTCCTATTATCAGTAATTCTCAGTCCTCTGTCTAAATCTCCTGGTACAGCCGCCAATCCAAGTTAAGGATGTTATTGGACTAATTGGTTGTTAGGACACTCTTGCTCAATTGTGATGCACAGCTGAAAAACATTCTACTAATAAGTGAGTATAAAAGGGAACAACATTCTAGGTTAGTTTAGTATCTGAAGATCAGCAGTTGATGGCTTGCTGACCGACTCAAAATGACCAGAAAGAAACAACTTTCTTTAGAGACCCGTCAGTCCATTGTTGTGTTAAGGAAGAAGATACTCCATTAAAACAAGAACATTTCACTGTGATCCCAAACTTTTGAGCTGTAGTGTATATATACATACACTACCACACACACACACTTTTATGTAGCTTTACAAACAATGCCAAAGTTTCAAAACATAGCATTCACTCCTTTGAAAAACACCCCCTTTTGAATTCAATATTTTTGTGATGTCACAAAAACAATCCATTTACATATATCCACACTAATAATGCTGACGTTATTAAAAAAAAAAAAAAAAAAAAGTGTTGTGTTTCAGCCTTCCAGAACTTTTTGTTCTGAATATGATACAGATCAATGCAGATAACGTGTGTTTTTATGACATCACAAAACAATTGTGTCCAAACAGCCTGAGTGTAACAGCCGTGCATGCATGGGCCAGAGCAAGAATGGTATGTTTTATTTATTTATTTTTTATTTTACTTCATGGAAACCTCACTATACGGAAAAATTGAGAAAAAAGTGAGAGAACGGTTCCCATGCTATGGGCCCTTTAATAGCTCCTCAGATCAGATATAGGTCACTTCATCACACGAACTATGGGAAAAAAAAAAAAAAGCAGAAAACAGCAAACATCTTTTTCCTTCCTTTCTGACTCTTCAGCTTCTCACATCACTACAGAGGGACAAAACACCCAGCAGCCTGTTACTCGTCTCCTAGCGCTTTCACAAACAGCACAGTGCTCTTACCCACAATCACCACAGGTAGCACGTCTACAGACCGGGGCTCTTTGTTTTGTAGGTCCATGTCTGAAGCTCGCCAGCTGTGTAAGATAAAAGCAACGCAGTCAGTCACAGAGAAACTCATGCAAACATATACCTTCACTTCGCCTTCCGAACAGGAACTCTCACCTTCCTCAAAACCACATTTCATCCTGCACTCAGTTTAAACTCTTACATTAAACACCTGCAAGCATGCAGCACTGCAGCTCTGACCTAAACAGCAAAGTGATCCCCTCCCCTCCGAGCGCACGGCAGAAAAAGGAAACGACCCCTAACGCTCGCGCTCCACAGATGGAAGCAGGGAGAGGGGTGGGAGAGGGGGGTCTCCTTTTTCCAGCTATGACATAAGCCGGCCGGGAAAGGGATGGCTCTGGAGCCAGCTGAAAGTTCCAGCATGTGAAGTGTGGGGGGGAGGGGGTGGAGGGAGTTTCAGTATGATGGAAACTGGAGGAAAGTTACCAGAGCAAGCAATCTGAAAAATCAAAGCTCCTTCACGACTTTCTCAGAAAAAAACCTTAAAATAGCTTTAAAGGGCACATACCCTATGATTTTGAGCCCTCTGCTCCACTACTAACATCATATAAACTGATATACCAATAACAGTAACAATAAGCTGAGCTCTGATTGGCTGCTCGGGATCCGTTTCCATGTGTAGAGTGAACAGCATGTTTTACAGCCTCGAGCAAAGTTCATATGAACTTGCATCAAACTCACAAACTTAGATTTATACATGATACAGAACTTTAAAACTTAAAAAGAAAATAATCTCTACATTTCCAAACGTGGTTCTTCAAGAAACCGTGTATTATAAGGTTCTTCAGGAAGTCAAAAGTGGTTCTTCTGTGATATATAGAACGAAATCAAAACACAACAGAGTCAGAGAAGCAGAGCTGGGCAAAGTACATTGTAAATATCAGTATATTGTGATAATTAATGAGATTGCTTTTCAGGTTTATTAATATTTCAGCAAAATGTCTGATTGATAACATTTACCAGCTCTGTTAATGATAATGTGTTTACATTAACATTGGATTTACATTGGATTAGGCTGTATTAATGCTTACTTATTAACTACTGATAGCTGATATAGAGGTCTGGAGTATAACAGTGTCTGATAGCTGATATAGAGGTCTGGAGTATAACAGTGTTTGATAGCTGATATAGAGGTCTGGAGTATAACAGTGTCTGATGACTGATATAGAGGTCTGGAGTATAACAGTGTCTGATGACTGATATAGAGGTCTGGAGTATAACAGTGTCTGATGACTGATATAGAGGTCTGGAGTATAACAGTGTCTGATAGCTGATATAGAGGTCCGGAGTATAACAGTGTCTGATGACTGATATAGAGGTCTGGAGTATAACAGTGTCTGATAGCTGATATAGAGGTCTGGAGTATAACAGTGTCTGATAACTTATATAGAGGTCTGGAGTATAACAGTGTCTGATAACTGATATAGAGGTCTGGAGTATAACAGTGTCTGATAACTGATATAGAGGTCCGGAGTATAACAGTGTCTGATGACTGATATAGAGGTCTGGAGTATAACAGTGTCTGATAACTGATATAGAGGTCTGGAGTATAACAGTGTCTGATGACTGATATAGAGGTCTGGAGTATAACAGTGTCTGATGACTGATATAGAGGTCTGGAGTATAACAGTGTCTGATAGCTGATATAGAGGTCCGGAGTATAACAGTGTCTGATGACTGATATAGAGGTCTGGAGTATAACAGTGTCTGATAGCTGATATAGAGGTCTGGAGTATAACAGTGTCTGATAACTGATATAGAGGTCCAGAGTATAACAGTGTCTGATAGCTGATATAGAGGTCCGGAGTATAACAGTGTCTGATGACTGATATAGAGGTCTGGAGTATAACAGTGTCTGATAGCTGATATAGAGGTCTGGAGTATAACAGTGTCTGATAGCTGATATAGAGGTCCGGAGTATAACAGTGTCTGATGACTGATATAGAGGTCTGGAGTATAACAGTGTCTGATAGCTGATATAGAGGTCTGGAGTATAACAGTGTCTGATAGCTGATATAGAGGTCCGGAGTATAACAGTGACTGATGACTGATATAGAGGTCTGGAGTATAACAGTGTATGATAGCTGATATAGAGGTCTGGAGTATAACAGTGTCTGATAACTGATATAGAGGTCTGGAGTATAACAGTGTCTAATAGCTGATAAAGGGGTCTGGAGTATAACAGTGTCTGATAGCTGATATAGGGGTCTGGAGTATAACAGTGTCTGATAACTGATATAGAGGTCTGGAGTATAACAGTGTCTGATAACTGATATAGAGGTCTGGAGTATAACAGTGACTGATGACTGATATAGAGGTCTGGAGTATAACAGTGACTGATGACTGATATAGAGGTCTGGAGTATAACAGTGTCTGATAGCTGATATATAGGTCTGGAGTATAACAGTGTCTGATAACTGATATAGAGGTCTGGAGTATAACAGTGTCTTATAGCTGATAAAGGGGTCTGGAGTATAACAGTGTCTGATAGCTGATATAGGGGTCTGGAGTATAACAGTGTCTGATAGCTGATATAGAGGTTCGGAGTATAACAGTGTCTGATAGCTGATATAGAGGTCCGGAGTATAACAGTGTCTGATGACTGATATAGAGGTCTGGAGTATAACAGTGTCTGATAGCTGATATAGAGGTCCGGAGTATAACAGTGTCTGATGACTGATATAGAGGTCTGGAGTATAACAGTGTCTGATAGCTGATATAGAGGTCCGGAGTATAACAGTGTCTGATGACTGATATAGAGGTCTGGAGTATAACAGTGTCTGATAGCTGATATAGAGGTCTGGAGTATAACAGTGTCTGATAGCTGATATAGAGGTCTGGAGTATAACAGTGTCTGATGACTGATATAGGGGTCCCGAGTATAACAGTGTCTAATAGCTGATAAAGGGGTCTGGAGCATAACAGTGTCAGATAACCGATATAGGGGTCCCAAGTATAACAGTGTCTAATAGCTGATATAGAGGTCTGGAGTATAACAGTGACTGATGACTGATAAAGGGGTCTGGAGTATAACAGTGTCTAATAGCTGATATAGAGGTCTGGAGTATAACAGTGTCTGATGACTGATGTAGAGGTCTGGAGTATAACAGTGACTGATGACTGATAAAGGGGTCTGGAGTATAACAGTGTCTGATAGCTGATATAGGGGTCCGGAGTATAACAGCGTTACAGGATTATTTTTAGTGTGCTGGGACGAGTTAAACAGTCTGACAAAAGACTTCCTGAATCTGTCGGCGGAGCGCGACTTGATAAAATCTTAGTTTTAAGTAAAATGTTATGATTTGATTAACTTGAAGATAAACACTAATTAACTTTATATTAAGCTCAATTATTCACTGCACTGATTAAATTCTATTAAATATCAAAAGCCTCACACTTGGGAGACACTGGGACACTGAATGGGTTTAGTATCGTCCAGCAGCAGCCTGACGTTCTCACTTTGGAATGCAGAAGCAAAACTGAGCAGAATGAACTCTTTCAGGACAAAAGCACTGACTTCAGATCAGCTGCAGCTCCGGCCGGGGCAGATATGCAGCTCTCAGACGAGCGCCTGCGCTGGTGATTTAATCCTTCCAGCCAGCAGCTCGGTTGCATAATGAGTGTGGAGTAAGCGTGACTCTGCAAAAAGCTTAGAGAGATGGTGCTGCAGTTAAACTCGCCACTGCGTCACGCCTTAAACGCCGGACCCCCAGCTCAAGCACCTCATTATAAAAGAAGAGAACTCACTTTGACAGAGAGCATGTGTGTGTACGTGCTGTACTTACTATGCTATGACAAGTAGTTTAAATATTAAACATATTTTCTTACAAAGGCTACTCATTTATAATTGCATGCAGGTCACGGGCGAGCGAGGTGCTGCCCCTCTGCGAGGAGAGACAGGACTACGTGCGAGACGGCTTGTGTTCGCTCAGAGAGGGGCCACTCTGCAGAGGGGGGGAAGTGGTGTCGGTGGGCTTTCATGCTTTTTTTCAAAGTTCAGATAGGGTTGCACACCACTCTTAACACTGAGACTCACTTCCCTTCACGTCTTTTAACCCTTTCATGTGCGGCTGTTCAGCTCAGCAGGGGAAATTACTTTGTTTGGTCCAAAACAGGGCTGTCTGAACTTTTCATGGGGAAAAAATTTTTTAATAATAATAATAATAATAATAATAATAATAATAATAATAATGCAACAACACTGTATAATAAGGTTAAACTATATTTTTCAACAATACAAATTTCAACTACCCTATAAATAAAATATCATATTTAAAAATAAATAAATAAATAATATTTTTTTATGATATGATCAACTTTCTTAATGTCAACTCACTAATGCACACTAATTAACATTACTAACTTTACCTTTTTAACTTATATTAAGCCAAACTATTCACTTGACTGATGCTATTAAAGCATTAGATGCCTTATAGTTAGGAAACACTGGGATACTGAATGGGTTTAGCATCGTCCAGCACTGGCCTGACATTCTCACCCAGTAATGCAGAAGTAAAATTGAGAAGAATGAGCACTTTTAGGATAAAAGCACTGACTGTAGATCAGCTGTGGAGCTGATTCTTTCATTGTGTGAGGTTCCTAATACTTCAAGAGGCATATCTGGGCAGGCCTGCTCTGAATGACTGTCCAATTGTAGCTATTGGTCAACAAGCAAACACAAAATCAGTAGTGCGATGATAAATAGGAAACTTTTATCCATTTTTATTTCATTTATTTGAAACATTTCTTGAGATTTCTGCTCAGGCATGCTTATACGGACCGCAGTTCATTAAACTATTTCAGATGCAGACATTCATTGGCTCACTGGTGTCTTTGAACATTAATCCAAAGCACTTAAAGTGGAAAGTTCGAGCATGAGCCGGAGATTGAGAAAGTCATTCAGAGCAGTTTGATGTATCAGTTTTTTTTGCCGTGTTAACAGGAACCACAAATGAAATAAGCTTTTATATATGTTGTCTCTGAGGTCTCATGAATCCACCCAGCATTAAAAACAAAATTTCAAAATTTAGAGACGAAAACTTTCATAAAACAATGTATTTACAATCTTTTTACACCTTTCCATCAGGGAGCTTTTAAAGTTTGACGTCTGGTTCCATTCACCACCACTGTGAACAGTTCCTTTACTCTCTGTAAGCACTGTTATACCAAGTAAGTCAGCAACCAGGAACAATAGGGGGCTATTTTGTACACAGACGGTCCATTGTTTTTGTTATGTCACACACACACATGCATTTACATACATCCACCTACACAGCCTATAGCAGGTAAACGCTCTCATTCACAAAGAAGTCATAAGGAGCTTTCAGCTGGGGCTGCTTTTACAATGAGGCGCAATACTTAAAACATTAGGAAAGGTAAAAATGTTAATGTGGAAAAGAATTATGCCTGTGGATACATACAACTACATGAATTTAAAAAGAAAAACAGAATGTAAGACAAATATAGGATATTAAATGTGTGAAAGGTACTATATAGATATTATATAAAAGACTATTATTGTTACTAGACTTTTAAGATCGCTGATAATTGGCTTAGAAATTCTTTTCTCAGTCACAAAACCATGTGTCAGTGTATGCATAACCATTTAATAACCTTATGAGAGGGAGCTTTCAAAGCTGGACGTCTGGTTCCTATCATCACCACACTGAACTATTCTGACTCGACAGGTTTCTCTAGAATAGCGCATTTTACACCAAACCTCACTACGTGCGTGTGTTTACACCACAGCCATATTACGATGCAGAAATTCTGGGAAAGTTGGTGGAGTGCCCCTTTAAGCGCTACAGCTCGGTTGTCGGCTGTATAAGCAGCGTGGTTTCTCGGGCTAACGTGCTAATGTGCTAACGCTCCTGGCCGCTCCGCCCCTCTCGGTCGTCCTGTAGGCTGCGAGAGGAGCAGATGTAGTGTTTATAGTCTGTCTACGAGCGAAATCTCTTTAAAAGGATTGTAATTATCCTACAAAGAGATTAAGGTTAAATGGACAGAGGTGGCCGGCGCGTAGCCCGGCTTCTTGTGTTTACAGTGAGCGCCGCGGTCACAGAGTCAAGTAGCGGATTCACTTCATGTAGTTGACATTTGTGCACCAAACGTGAAGCTCAGAAGCACAAGAACTTAACTTCTCCAATCTGAGCAGCTTTTTATTCACGCACAGCGTCAAATCGCCAACACTGAACCGCTGGGGCTATTACTACTGCATGAATGAATCATTGAGTCGACTCCTTATAATGACTCGACGTGCAACCGAATCGAGCGCCTAGGCATGTCGCTGTGTGTGTTGTATGCTATGAAACAAAATCCACAATTAAAATATATTAATTAATACATTCAGAAAAAGTCGATTCAGACGCATTTTATTCGAATCGATTCGCTGATTCGAAAGAACCGAGTCACCCCATCACTACTTACCGGTCACGCCGCTGCCTCGCTCCTCAGCACCGGCTTTCTGAAACTGTAATAAGGTCTGGACTGTAAATAAGGTCCCGCAGCCCCGGTTCGGTTCGGCTCGGCTCAGCACAGCTGAACTCAGCTCGGTTCCGTTCCCTCTCCTTGATCCGCTTCAGCCTCCGCGGTCTCTTTTACTGAAGGTGTAGAAAGCATGCACACGGGTTTTATAATTGCTGGCCACTGTCTCCGCTCCAGCCAATCACAGACAAAAGCAGTGACACCGCGCTCTGTGATTGGCGGATCCAAGCCACTGCCTTACAGGCGCCGCCCTCAGCCAATCAGACGCGGCCGGCGTGCGATAGTTATGACTGCGTTCACAGAGATGGAAGAAACAGCTAATCGTAAAACTCCGCATTATGGAGTCAAGGATGGCGACATCACCGCTCCGCTCACGGACTGATTCCTGTTTAAACTGATAGCAGTTTATTACCAGGTTTTTAAACCCCTTAATGGCGCAGCACCTGCTCATATCTGTGAATGAATACTGTTCAGCCTTAAAGGGCACTTGAGGGCCCCTGAGGGCACCCAAAGGAAACACTTCATCATCTTTGAAAAGAAGGAACACGTTTACATGATTGAGTAAGTTTCAGGACGTGTCATTCACTCACCCTGTCAACACTACATGGTCCACAAGCTGGCACACCCCCCCCAAATAAGCTCACAAATCAAAATTCTCCCTGAAAGAAGCTCATTATGGTGTAATGTTTTCTGTTAAAGGTGCCATAAATGTATTTTTTTCCAGATGCAGTTTTTTACTCTCCCATTTACTCCCCGTGACTTCGACCTAGAATGAAACACTGTTCTTCATTTTTTATCCTGAGCTCATGAATAATTCAACAAGCTCTGCTCTGATTGGCTGGTTTACAGCAAAATCCAGTGATGATCACACAGAAACAGACAAAGTAGATTAAAGTCACTGTGAAACTTTCAGTTTAAGATGATCTGCTTCAACCAGCACACAGTGGCTACGTTTACATGCAGCCTGATAATCTGTTAATAATCAGACTAATAGCTCAATCGGAATAGAATACATCCATGTATACACCTCAATTTACAGTTTATATCTGATTGAAGGAGGTGAGTAATCCTGTAAATAATCAGTTTAATAGAAGAATAATAGTCGTGTAAACGCAGATTACATTCCCAATCAGAAAGTTTAAGTAGGTTCTGCGCATGTGCAGTAAGATGATCTGGGTGGGATTCCCGGTCTGGGTGGTTCTGTGTGGAGTGTGTATGTTCTCTCTGTGTTTGAGTGGGTTCCTCCGGGTACTCCGGTTTCCTCCCACAGTCCAAACACATGCATGTTAGAATCCTCACTCTGAACTGTCTGTAGGTGTCAGAGTGTGTGTGCATGAGTGATGGACTGGCAACCTGTCCATGGTGTACCCCGCCTTCACCCAATGACACCCACCCCCAGGACCCTGACTAGCAGGATGAAGCAGAGGATAACGAATGGATGGAGGTTTTTCTTTGGACAGTGACAGTATATCTTACAATTTCCGTAACTGTTTATAAGTTATCAATATTCATTTGAGTCACACGAGTTCATCCCACAACTCCTCAGTTTAACAAAGGAGGAGCTCCAGCTTTATAATGAACTCTGATTTGGAGTTATTCATGAAAACTGTTGTGTAAACTGTTTTCCAGCTTTCTATGAATGTTCTCATGTTTCCGTGTCAGGTGGTCAAAGTTCATCAGGTTGTAATTCAGCCTCCTGTATGTTTGTATGTCATCTGATACGAATAAAAATGCAAAACCGTGTTCAGTCATAAGAGACTGTGAGGCATCTGTTATCAACACGTCCGAGAATTGCTACTTTGCGAGCTCCGGTATCAGTGCTGGGATAACATCTCTGTACGGGAAAGAGAACCAATGGTTTTGTATTTTACTTTAATTATTGGTCTAGAAATGTGACTTTTATTTATTAAACAGTTTCTAAACGGGAAGGCTTATTATTAAAGTTATTATCTTTATTATAGGTTTAATAACTTTGTTTATGTTGCATATTTCATGCATTTAAAGGGCACATATCTTAAATTTTTCTTACATTTCAGTTTTTCCCCCCTGTGTGATGCTTGTGTGGTTTTATGTTCCAAAAAGAGGCAACATTTATCTCTACATTACCATTTTCTTGCCTCTCTTCATGCCTTAGAAGGTAAACAGACAATGACATTAATACTTTAATGAGCTCTGTTTTGATTGGCTATATATATATATATATATATATATATATATATATATATATATATATATATATATATATATATATATATATATATATATATATATATATATAAATCCAATTCATTATCTTCCCTTTGCCATCGGCTGCATAGTATTAGTCCCACAAGCATCACCAGCATTTGGTTGGGTTATTAGAGATACTTGGCACAGAACTGGCATCAGTGCTTGTTGTTTTTGAAACAGTGGCTGTGGCATCAAACGTGACATTTATTATATGTTTCATAAGCATTTCATATGACTCTCCTTAGTAAAAGACACAAACCTTAAGACGTAGATTTCAATCTGAGGACCATATAAACATTCTTAGATGTAAAGCACCTCATGGACCTGACTTAAAACTCACTCACTCATATTTAGCATTACATTCTACAGAAGGGGGCGCTGTTAGTGCTGGAATAGCTGTGATGCTTACTATCAATCTCCTCGTGTACATGTGGTTTCTTATAGTAGGTTTTAGACCTGTTCATAATACCATACCTCCATTATCTATTTTTATCTATATCCATTATTTATTTCACCAGTCAGAGTCACTGAGGGGCTGGAGCCAATCCCAGTGTCAATGCGCTGGACTGGCGACCTGTCCATGGTGTACCCCGCCCTCACTCGATGGCACTGAGATTGGCTCCAGCCCTTCTCTGACTTTGACTAGCGAGAGAAAACGGAAGATAATAGATGTACGGTATTTTGAACAGGTCTAAAACCTACTGAGTACACAGTTGTACATATAAGAAACCATGTACACAAGGACATTGATAGTAAGCATCACAGCTATTCCAGCACGAACAGCGCCCCCTTCTGTAGAATCCAATGCTAAATGTGAGTGAGTGAGTTTTAAGAGTTTTAAGAGTTTGGCCTCTGGGGTGGTCAGTCCATTGCTCTGAGAGCAGCTTTGTTGTTTGACGTGTCTGTATCTCCCTTTCTCAGTGAGGAGCTTCTCAGTGAACAGCTACACATCCTTTCAGACCCCCATAGTGTTGACGTGTCTTCTCACACTGGATAGATAGACAGAAACACCTGTGGATGTTCTGAGATCTGAAGTGAGAGTGGAGCTTGAAGTTCTCCTCTCTCTCAAAGTTTATCTGATGGAGGCAGTTTTGGTGGGTCTACCAGGTCTCCCAGGTGGTCGTTAGGAGTTTTAATTTCTTAGCTTTTAATTGTTTTTGGAAGCTTAATTTTTGTACTCATTTATCTTTGACCTTCTCAGATGTATTAAATCTCCTCACAAACATTTTCTTAAACATATGTACTTAATAGCTGTTTGGACTGAACATTAAATTAGTTATGTTGCATACAGTTTCAAATAGTGTATTACATCATGTTGCTGATAAAGCATGACCACGATTTCTCCTCACAGGTATTAACTCACATTACGGGCAGCCATGAATTACCCCCATTTACAGTGACTGCTGTTACTATTTGGCAGCTACACATGAGCCAAAAGTCACCATGACCAAGTCTAAGCAATGGGGTAGAGTTACATAGATAGGATTACAAAGCCCCCAGCATTGGGCTGTAGAGCAGTATTAAACAGTTTCTATACATGAAAGCTTGTATTATCATTATCATTCTAATAGGTTTAATTTTTTGTTTATGTTGCATATTTCATATGTTTAAAGGGCACATATCTTATATTTTTCAGGTCTTTACCCTCTGCATGATGCTTGTGTGGTTTTATGTTCCAAAAAGAGGCAGAATACATCTCTACATGACCATTTTCGTAGCTCTTTTCATGCCTTAGAATGTAAACAGACTATGATTTTAATACTTTAATGAGCTCTGTTTTGATTGGCTGTCTTGAATTGTGCCTCATTTTAAAAGTAGTCCAGGTAGAAACTCTCTCTACAGCTTTAGTGCATATGGATCAAGCTAACCTGCTGTAGACTGTTTGTATATATATATATATATATATATATATATATATATATATATATATATATATATATATATATATATATATATATATATATATACATCCATTATCTTCCATTGTATCCCATTAGTCAGGGCTGGAGCCAATCCCAGTGTCATCGGACAAGGGCGGGATACACCATGGACAGGTCGCCAGTCCAACACACACTCACACACACACTCACTCACACCTACGGGCAGTTCAGAGTGAGTGATTAACCTAACATGCATGTGTTTGGACTGTGGGAGGAAACCGGAGCACCCGGAGGAACCCACTCAAGCACGGAGAGAACATACACACTCCACACAGAACCACCCGAACAGGGAATCAAACCTAGATCACTTTGTTTGATCGGTTGATTGGTCACTCTAAATTGCCTGTAGTTGTGAGTGTGTGTTGGCTGGACTGGCGACCTGTCCATGGTGTACCCCGCCCTCGCTCGATGATGCTGGGATTGGCTTCAAGTCTTCTCTGACTTTGAAAACGGAAGATAATGGACATATGGTATTTTGAACAGGTCTAAAACCTACTGAGTACACAGTTGTACATATAATAAACCACATGTACACAAGAACATTGATAGTAAGCATCACAGCTGTTCCAGCACTAACAGCGCCCCCTTCTGTAGAATGTAAGGCTAAATGTGAGTGAGTGAGTTTTAAGTCAGGTCAATGAGGTGCTTTGCATCTAAAAATGTTTATATGGTACTCAGATTGAAATCTACATCTTAAGGCTTGTGTCTTATACAAAGTAGAGTCATATGAAATGGTTATGAAATGCCACAGCCACTGTTTTAATAACAACAAGCACGGATGCCAGTTCTGTGCCAAATATCTTTTATAACCCATCTTTCTCAAATGCTGGTGATGCTTGTGGGGCTAATACTATGCAGGCGATGGTGATGTGGGCAAAACTAGGCTTGCCCAGCCTTGCAGAATCCTTAGCAACTAAATCTAATGTCAGGTGTTACTGTGTCCACTCTTTACCATCATTACAGCATCCATTCTTTTCAGGAGACTCACTTTCAGGTCCTCAAAGTATCTTAGTTCAGTCTCAGAAGCTGGTTCTGCTTCTCACCATCCAAATAACCCCAAACACATTTAGTGATGTTGAGGTTCTGGGTGGTCAGTCCATTGTTCTGATAGCAGTTTCTTTGTTTGATGGGTCTGTATCTCCTTTTCTCCGTGACAAGCTTCTTGAACAGCTACACATCCTTTCAGGCCCCCATAGTGTTGAGGTGTCCTCTCACAGTGGAAGGATGGACAGAAACACCTGTGGATGTTCTGAGATCTGAAGTAAAAGTGGAGCTTGATGTTTTACTCTCTCTCAAAGTTTATCTGATGGAGGCAGTTTTAGTGGGTCTACCAGGTCTCCCAGGTGGTTGTTACTCTTTTCTCTTTGACACATTGCTGTTTGGACTGAATATTAAATCAGTTATGTTGGCACTGTACTGTAGGTGACAGCATACTGGCTCAAATAGTGTATTACATCATGTTGCTGATAAAGCATGACCACGATTTCTCCTCACAGATATTAACTCACATTGCGGTCAACCATGAATAAGCCTCATTTACAGTGACTGCTGTTACTATTTGGCAGCTACACATGAGCCAAAGGTCACCATGACCAAAGCTAAGCAATGGGGTAGAGTTACATAGGGGTTATACAGCCCCCAGCATTGGGCTGTAGAGCAGTTTCCTGGAGTGATGGAGTTCCATTCAGTACCATTGGGATGAGTTGTAGTGTTCTAGAACTGATCATTTAGCTGAATACAATCAAATTCTTAGAGTGTTGTTCCAACATCTAGTCTAAAGCCCTCCCAGAAGAGTGTAGTGTAAATTATATATCATCGCTGTCCAATGAAAAACATATATTTTGAGTTTTTTTACATCGTTTAAACACGCCAATGGTCTTTTACATTGTATGAAAATTTCATGATGAATAGAAGTGCTCCAAAATAGTGTTCAGGCCTGTTAGGTTCTATTGGTGTAAACTGCAGACCACCTCTACAAGCTCCTTTACAGAGAGTTATTATCGGAGATGTTGCTTTTAGAATAGTTTCAATTCTTACATACCTTAAACAAGCTGTCTACTGAGGAACCTTATTTAGATCTGATTTTAAGAAAGCATCAAACACTTCCTCAGCCGCTAAGACAAACCCTATGATGTAATGCAAATCTACGAGCAGTGAAGTGGTTTTAAAATGTGAGTTATTTTGATTCTCTCTGGAGTTTTGATGTGTTTCTGGTCATATAATCACACAAAACAGTATTTCATTATCAACTCTGTAACGAGTCCTTCACCATTTAGCAGTTTTATACTCGAGTCATTAGCATTTATGCCACAGCATTTTGTTTTGGATGCCGGCTGGTAACTTAGCAACCAGCTAAACCATCGGTGGCGTGCTGCAGTGGGCGGGAACAAGCCGTGACGCAGTCTCTCTCTAACTAGAGCGTCTCAGTAATCTGTTTTATGAGGAGAGATGAGGAGAGAACACTGCTACTTAAACAGCTGCTTACCTAGACAGCCTACTTACACACTCACTAGGGTTTGAGACACACCCTGTATCTGTGTTGTAGACACGGTGACTCCTGGTTACCATCACCACCACTGTAAAGAGATTTAAGCCACTTCACACTAAAATTCTCTGAATGACTGTTTACATCTCCTCGGCTGAATTATAGGGGGCTTTAGAAAAATCAGTGGAATCCCCTACGAACACTGTCATACCTGTACAGACCTGCACAGAAACATCTGCCCTTGTTGAGTCTTAATGCTGACCTGTCTCTCATTCTGTTTCCCAAACAGTTGGGAGAAAAATCTCTCTTCTCTGGCTGTAGCTCAGCGCTCAGCCCGCAGGCTGAACTCTAAAGCTGGACGTATCGAGTCGAACACTGGTTTATCTGAAAGTAGTAGCAGTGAAGCGACAGTCTCACAGTGTTAGGAGACCTTAAATCAAACACGGTCAGCTCCTCTAATCCCCGCCAGTCAGCTAATTTCAAGGAAAGCGAGCTCGGATCAAAGCATTCTCACGTCTAGGAGCTTGAATGAAACGACCCCGGTGACCTCAGCAACCTCGGCCTCCCATGACCTGCCCCGGAGTTTGTTTTATGCATGAGAGGTTCACCACAACGGGGGTACATCAAAGTGACAGAAACATCTGTAACAGAGAGCCAGCAGACATCACGTTCATACTTCACTGGTTCTGGACGAGATATGGTTTGTAACAGTATGTTTACAGATATATTTGATAAATAACTTCATAATATAATCCCTATAAACAGCAGTAATTCTCGTATCTGTTCATAGGGAACATTAAAGTGATCCATCAGCCATAAAATGATTGGTGAGGGCGTCGTCATCGAATTTTATGCATAGTCATGCCTCATCATCAGGCTCTCCTCTGTTCTCCTATTCAGCCACGTCCTTGCTGAACAGGGCATTGATAGTAACTGGTTTTACAGGCTTAGGAGAGGAAATGATTGATAGGATACATAAAATCTGAATTTTATCTTGCTGTGTTTAGGCAAGCTCGATAAAAGTTTCTAGAAGGTTTCTAAAATGGTTAAAAGGACACCTAGCAGGCAAAAAACAAACTGCTCCAAAATCTTCATATATCTTTCTTTGGGGCTTTTGCAGATGTGCAGGTGAACCACTCATACCTCTCCATTAGGGCTGTGTATTGGTAAGAACCTGGCGATACAATACGTATCGTGATACAGCAGTCACGATTCAATATATCATGATATATTACGATACTGCAAGCAACGTGTTATATTGTGATTTTTCAAATCTTACTATTAAAACACACCACTATATGAACAGGTTTGTCAATGTTTACAATAGCACTGCACCCTTGTGCAGCTTGTTAATGTTGGAGTGGAGCTGAAAATGTATTACAACACTGCCATCTAGTGGTCAGAGGTTTAAACACAACACACAATGATTCACTGTCTGCCAGGAATCTGTGTATCAATACTGTGTTTTTGAGAATCCATACAGTATCACTAAACAAAATATCCTGATATTCGATATTTTCGATATTTTCTTACACCCCTACTCTCTATACAATAGTAGTTACTGGATTTTAACCTTTACGCTGTTAACAATCTGGATAGATCCTTTCTTCTCTGGCCTGGAAACATTCTGAATCGTTGATATACACTACTGTGCAAAAGCTGATAGTTTTAAATTCTTTATCTGATCAATAAGTGTGTTTTCACCAGTAAGAACACCAGATCTGATTAGAACAGATGTAAATAATCATACACACAATACAAAGTAACATGAATATCTTATTGTGAGAGAAGTAGATCATATCTTGAGCTCCAGTTTGAAGAACAAAGTGTAGTTCCAGATTTCTCCTGGACGCCCCAGACATTGTATGAATGTATTCAGTTCCTTCAGCAGCAATCTTGATTTAGCTTAATGAAGTACTGAGCAGTCAAAGCAGGTATTAGATGAGAACTCTAAATAATACTGGGTTCCACAAGGAGAAGCTTGGAAAGGGTTAAATAAACACACTGACGTGTGTAAAAGCACTACTTACTCTATTAATACTGTTTAATATTTAAATAATGAAGTGGTTAAAGCTTCCTGTCTGTATAAAAATAGCTTTTTAAGTATAATAATGAACCGAAGTGCCTCAAACCTTTACACAGTACTGTGTGACTGGGAATGGTTCACTCTTGACCTGCATTTGTGGACGGAGTGACAGAAACTGTTTACTGACAACAGTTTATGAGGGTATTCGAGCCCTTGTGGGGGTGCCGTCTGAGGGGTTGAAAGTCACAAGCATTCAGATGCATGTTTTGTCTTCACGGTCACAGATTTCTTCGGATTTTCTGAAACTTTTGATTAAGTGATGTATTTGTTGTCGAGCGCTCATAAAGAGCTCAGCCTTTCCTGCACTGTTAGCCAAGATCAGTTCAGTTCACTCAAACGAGTTGAAGTAACTGAACACCACAAAAGAATTAAGATTAAAACAGTGTTTTTTAATGTGTCTGAAATGATACACAGAGTCGAATACACTTAAACTAACATATCACTGCTGACAGCACTAAACCTCATATGATCAGAATAAAACCTTTACCAGCACCAAATATACTTTACTTCTAATGTTAGTCAATGGAACCATTTGAGATATATATACATATATATGTGAACATACTGGTTTATATAAACCCACTGACATATGTTAAACTACATATATGTGTGTGCGTGTGTGTGTATATCCCCGCTTTTTATGGCTAACAACCCAATAGAAATGCTTCAAATTAGTTTAGAAAATTTTTTGGTTCCATTGACTTACATTAAAGGTAAAGAAGGGTTTTGGCCTCTCCCGTAAAGTTGCCACTTTATGTTGATGATGATGCATCATATATATATATATATATATATATATATATATATATATATATATATATATATATATATATATATATATATATATATATAATGTGGATGATGTTATTTGAACATTACATAATAATTTTATAATGAATGGACCAATAGAAATGTTCCAAAGTAGCATGGAAAAAATTCTGGTTCCACTGACTTTCATTAAAATTAAAGAGAGTTTAAAGAAGGCTGTAAAGTTGGTGGCATCTTGGAGATACACATTTTTATATAAGATGATGATGTTATGTATTTAGAAATTATATATATATATATATATATATATATATATATATATATATATATATATATATATATATATATATATATATATATATATATTTAATTAATAGACACTAATAGACTAAACTAAGCTTCTCTTTTGGATTTCGGTGAAGAGTCTGTACAGAAAGCTGAACTAGTCCATGCCTCTTTCAGCTTCACGTGTTACTGCATCTTTCCAGGAAGTCAGACAGAGCAGAGCAGTCGGACTGCAGTCAGCATTCGCCTCAGTAGGTTTCGCAGTGGTCAGGATATGTGGGGCTCTTTTTAAAAAAGCCCCCAGAAGCACTTTCCTTTACTCCACACAAGGGCTAAAAAGACACAGACACAAAGAGAGCCAAGTGTGCGTTACAACAATGCGTCGCTTGAGTGGCCCCAGAGAACGCAGCCGGACAGTCTGATCCAACGGTTCCAGCGCGGTTCTCATGGCAGCCGAGAAGTTATGTAAATAGACTTATGTAATAATGTCTGTGGGCGTGACGAGAGAGCCGGAGAATAAGAGGGCTCCTGCTCTCATTTGAACAGTTTATTGTTGATATACACTAATAATGATATAATGGATCCCTGGTTACTCCGATAAGCTTCAGCAGCCGGGCCCGGTGTGGAATAAAGGTTGTGGACGTCTAAAGAAAGGGGATAAAGGCCAAACCCACACTGTGACAACAGAAGGGGCTTTAAATGTGCAGAGTCATGGTGATTTATAGCCACTCATTGACCGTCTGGAGAGTAAAGCAGATGAATAAAACACACACAGTTTTTCTAGAAGGGCCTGTTTGAGCCTGTACACCTTTTTTTCTCCCGTTGTTTATTACGTCACCGCTGTCAGCACGAGCGCTTCTATCTGAATTTTTGTCAGAGCCTGCGCGCTTATATAATTACATATTTATTCACAGAATTTTACTAAATAGATCAACAATTTACATTGTATTTTCCATCAACTTACACTGAAACATTGTTTAGTCATTTTGTGTTTCTTTGGACAGCAATGATTTTATAATATATATATATATATATATATATATATATATATATATATATATATATATATATATATATATATATATATATATATTTGTCACTGTCCAAAGACAAAACAGTGACATTAAAGGCCAAAAACTATTTTACCCTAATGTAACTATATATATATATATATATATATATATATATATATATATATATATATATATATATATATATATATATAGAAAATGTCCAATGAAAAACATGATTATCCATTTTTGTCGATTTAGATTTTTCTTCATCATTTGATCATCATATAATTATTTTTTTTTACGTCATTTGAACATATGAGCCACTGTTTATGTTGTGTGAAATGTCATGGTAAATGGACAAAAAGAAATACCCAAAAATACCATTGGGCATTCCGGTTCCATTGACTTACATTAAAAGTAAAGAGTATTTTTGGCCTCTCCTGTAAAGTCGCTAATTTTTAGAGAGAGAGAGAGAGAGAGAGAGAGAGAGAGAGAGAGAGAGAGAGAAAGAGAGAGAGATAGATAGATAGATAGATAGATAGATAGATAGATAGATAGATAGATAGATAGATAGATAGATAATGTCCATTTAGAGTTTGATGCCTTTTTTATATTATATATTATATTTTATTTTTTGAGTGATGCTAAAAAAATAGAAAACATTTCACTTTCAGAGCTATAACGAAATTTAACATACTGTGGGGGAAAACTACCATACAATGTTGCCCCTGCAGTGTTATGGAACATTTAATATGGTATGAGGTGTTTTCCAGTGTGTATAAACAGAAACGCATTAAAATTAGTTTGTACTCTGTAGACAATATCTTACTTTCACTTAAGCACATTATGTAAGGGACTTTTAGGGAGGTGGGTTATTCTCAGCACTGCAGTGACACTGACGTGGTGGTGGTGGTGGTGTGTTAGTGTGTGTTGTGCTGGTCTGAGAGGATCAGACACAGCAGTGCTGCTGCTGGAGTGTTTAAACACTGTGTCCACTCACTGTCCACTCTATTAGACACTCCTACTACTTGCTGGTCCACCTTGTAGATGTAAAATCAGAGACAGTAGCTCATCTGCTGCTGCACAGTTTGTGTTCCTCTAGTTCATCATCAGCGGACACAGGTCGCCGCCCACAGGACACTGGTGTCTGGATAGTTATGGTTGATTGTTTGATTCACTCACACCAGCGCAACACACACTAACACACCACAGCCACGTCAGTGTCACTGCAGTGCTGAGAATGACCCACCACCCAAATAATACCTGCTCTGTGGTGGTCCTGTGGGGGTCCTGACCATTAAATAACTGTATAAGTGTAAGTGTAGAACTACTCTGGTAAGTGTAGCTGATAAATGGACAGTGAGTGCAGTAGGAGGTGGTTTGGCTGCTCAGTGTGTATGTGTGTGTGTGTGTGTGTGTGTTTGTGTACACGCCCCGTTAGAAGGAATAAAAGAATCAGAGTCCGGTAGTCAAAGCAAAGCTGTGTTTGGATTAGCTTTTCTTTGTCTGGAGCGGATTTTGGCTCGAGTATTATTTATCCAGGACTGATTAATGTTTTAAATTAAACAGGTATAAATATTAACTGATTTCTCTTCATCTCCTATTGTTTTCCTCTGATCTTATTTTGATTTGGACTCCTGTGGCAGCGTGTATTACTGATGGCTTTTCAGCAACAAATGAAAACTGATTAGTCGTTAAAGTCATTTTTCTTTTCTGGTTTAGATTCTAGTTTGTGTTGAAAATGAAGTGCTGATCTCCAAAATATCAACTTTAAAGGAGAGGACAAAAACACTCATTTCTTTCAAAGCTATTATTCAATCATCATTAACTTTTTGGAACAATGTTTATGGCAGTTGTTGTGTTTAAAGGATGCATCATAAAAATAAACAAAAATACAGTTCTACACAATGTAACACACAATGTTGAAGTATTACACAATGTAACACACAATGTTGAACTAACAACATCAATATTCCATATATATTTATTTAACATCATCATCAACATATATAAAACATGAGAATCTCCAAAATGGCAACTTTACAGTAGAGGCCAAAAACCTTCTTAACTTTTAATGTAAGTCAATGGAACCAGAATTTTTTCCATGCTAATTTGAAGCATTTCTATTGGGTGGTTTGATATATATATATATATATATATATATATATATATATATATATATATATATATATATATATATATATATATATATATATATATATGGTTTATATAAACATACTGACATATGTTAAACTATATATATATATATATATATATATATATATATATATATATATATATATATATATATATATATATAGTTTAACATATGTCAGTATGTTTATATAAACCAGTATGTTCACATGTACACTACTGCTCAAAAGTTTAGGATCACTTTAGAATTTCATTTCATGCAATTTTCATGCAATTTACAAACGATATTATCAATTTCACAATTAATGTAAGTGTATCAGATGATCAAAGAATAAAAATGTTTGTATTAAAGTCTATTTTTGTATAGAGGCTTATTTTACATATAGTCCTATTATCAGCAATTCTCAGTCCTCTGTCTAAATCTCCTGGTACAGCCGCCAATCCAAGTTAAGGATGTTATTGGACTAATTGGTTGTTAGGACACTCTTGCTCAATTGTGATGCACAGCTGAAAAACATTCTACTAATAAGTGAGTATAAAAGGGAGAACAACATTCTAGGTTACTTTAGTATCTGAAGCTTCACAAAGAAAGAAACAACTTTCTTTAGAGACCCGTCAGTCCATTGTTGTGTTAAGGAAGGAAGACACTCCATTGAAAACAAGAAAATTTCACTGTGATCGGTAGTATATATATATATATATATATATATATATATATATATATATATATATATATATATATATATATATATATATATATATATATATATATATATATATATATTGTCACTGTCTACAAAATGGTCCCATTGACTAACATTAGAAGTAAAGTATATTTGGTGCTGGTAAAGGTTTCATTCTGATCATATGAGGTTTAGTGCTGGTAGCAGTGATAGGTTAGTTTGAGTGTATTTGACTCCGTGTATCATTTCAGACACATTAAAAAACACTGTTTTAATCTTAATTCTTTAGTGGCATCGAGTTACTTCAACTCGTTGGAGTGAACTGATCTGCGATAACCATGCAGGAAGGACATACAGCCATACAGATAGCAGCTCAGAGTGTTTTATAAACTTGTTAGTATCCTCTATCTAAAGACACACACATATATATGTTTGTGTATATATTGATGTTGTCTAAAGAAAAACTTGTATTTCCATTATTTTTCTACATCTTTTGAACACAACAGCTGCCGTTTACATTGTGTGAAAGTTTCATGTTGAATGGACCAACAGAAATGCTCCAAAATAGCTTGGAAATTCTGGTTCCATTGACTTACATTGACTTACATTACATTACATTGTCCTCTCCTGTAAAGTTGGCCTTTTGGGGATACACGTTTTTCTATACAGTGACGTGTGTGTATATATATATATATATATATATATATATATATATATATATATATATATATATATATATATATATATATATATATATATATATATACAACACAATTTTATTTATTATCCAATTTATTAACCACCAGTAAACATATTTCTGGAATGGGATCAATACACAGAATATGATGGTAAAAGGCAACGCATTCAGAAACATCTTATATAATACCTTTCTATGAGGGGGCTTTTAGAGGTGGACGTCTGGTTCCATTCACCACCACTGTGAGCAATTCTGACTGTGACATTTCACACCAAACCACTCTGAACAACTGTGTTTACATTCTAACCAGGTAATTGCTAGGTAATTCTAAAAAGGTGGTGGAGTTCTCCTTAAACACATATTCTGTTCTCCGGACTCGTTTTCCTGCTTCCCCTTTCTCGGCCTTACGACCTCAGAGAAAGCTTCCTCGTCTGCGCTTCTTTACTTTTACGTCTCGCAAGAACTTCCCGCCTGTTTCTGGGGTCGAGTTCTTCAGGAGGTCTGACGTGACTCATGTGATTTGCTGAACTGCCTCCAACCGCCTACCGTTCACTGAAGATGAGCGAGATCACACTTCTGCTTCAGCCTGGACGTGGGAAAGTTCCTCAGCGACGTCTCTCTGTTCCACACGAGAACTGACTCAGCAGAGCCCACCAAGCAGACGACGCCCCGAGCTTTTAGAAATATGCTTTATTGGCATTTAATGTAGCGTACAAACATTAAAGGGCAATTCCACCATGTTTAATTCAAGTGGTTGAGATGTAAACATAGTAATTCAGAGTGGTTGGGTTGATGGTAGAGACTTGTTTACAGTGGTGGGGATGAAGCTGGGGTCAACACCAATATAGCCATTTTATTCACCATCCAATAGCATCAGTGCACCTGCACGCGCCTTCTGAGTGTTTATATGTAATGACGTTCAATGACGAAGCTTTTACAGGTGGACATCTGGTGCCATTCACCTCCACTGTGAACAGTTCTGGCTCTGTAAGATTCTCTAGAGCAGTGCATCTCACACCAAACCCACTCCGAATGACTTCTCACATCTCAGCCATTTTTCCCTTTAAGAAGTTAAAGAGTTTTTAGAGTTCCCCTTTAAAACCAGAGTTTTTAAGAGTTTTTTTTAGAGTTCCCCTTTAAAACCACAGACCTCAACAACAGCTCAAGCTCATTCTGGAGAAAGAAAGCTGGTGTTAATCATTGCGGATGGGAAAACGAAGAAAATGTTCCTCAAAACCTACAACAAGGTCACTTCCCAAATAAATAATCTTCAGACTAATAAACCTCCCGGCCGCGCCGGCGTGCTCAACAGGTGCGAGGCTTCCAGGTCAGCGCGCTCCCATAAACCGTACAACAATCCCTGAAGCATGTACGACTTTCTGCTCTCTAATGACCAAAACTACATCTGCAAGCTTGTACGACAGCCGTTAGCGTGAGTTAATACATGATGCAGGTCAGTGTTCGCCTGTTGTGTGGTATTAGAAGGGAAATTCCACCAATTTTTCTAAATTTCAACACAATCTGACCAATGTGAACTGACATTCAGAGCAGGTGGTACAGAATAACTATCCTAACTACCAGATAGGGACCAAGTCCATAAGTTACAAGTAACAAGTAAGTCTCAAGTCTTGACAATCAAGTCTCGAGTCAAGTCCCAAGTCAATACAAGCGAGTCCCGAGTCAAGTCCCAACTCAATACAAGCAAGTCTCGAGTCAAGTGCCAAGTCAATATAAGCGAGTCTCGAGTCAAGTCCCAAGTCAATACAAGCGAGTCTCGAGTCAAGTGCCAAGTCAATATAAGCGAGTCTCGAGTCAAGTCCCAAGTCAATACAAGTGAGTCTCGAGTCAAGTCCCAAGTCAATACAAGCGAGTCTCGAGTCAAGTCCCAATTCAATACAAGCGAGTCTCGAATCAAGTCCCAAGTCAATACAAGTGAGTCTCGAGTCAAGTCCCAATTCAATACAAGCGAGTCTCGAATCAAGTCCCAAGTCAATACAAGTGAGTCTCGAGTCAAGTCCCAATTCAATACAAGCGAGTCTCGAGTCAAGTCCCAAGTCAATATAAGCGAGTCTCGAGTCAAGTCCCAAGTCAATACAAGTGAGTTTCGAGTCAAGTCCCAAGTCAATACAAGTGAGTTTCGAGTCAAGTCCCAAGTCAATACAAGCGAGTCTCGAGTCAAGTCCCAACTCAATACAAGTGAGTCTCGAGTCAAGTGCCAAGTCAATATAAGCGAGTCTCGAGTCAAGTCCCAAGTCAATACAAGCGAGTCTCGAGTCAAGTCCCAAATCAATACAAGCGAGTCTCGAGTCAAGTCCCAAGTCAGTACAAGCGAGTCCCGAGTCAAGTCCCAAGTCAATACAAGCGAGTCTCGAGTCAAGTCCCAAGTCAATACAAGTGAGTCCCGAGTCAAGTCCCAAGTCAATACAAGCGAGTCTCGAGTCAAGTCCCAAGTCAATACAAGTGAGCCTCGAGTCAAGTCCCAAATCAATACAAGCGAGTCTCGAGTCAAGTCCCAAGTCAATACAAGTGAGTCTCGAGTCAGGTCCCAAGTCAATACAAGCGAGTCTCGAGTCAAGTCCCAAGTCAATACAAGCGAGTCTCGAGTCAAGTCCCAAGTCAATACAAGCGAGTCTCGAGTCAAGTCCCAAGTCAATACAAGCGAGTCTCGAATCAAGTCCCAAGTCAATACAAGTGAGTTTCGAGTCAAGTCCCAAGTCAATACAAGCGAGTCTCGAGTCAAGTCCCAAGTCAATACAAGTGAGTCTCGAGTCAAGTGCCAAGTCAATATAAGCGAGTCTCGAGTCAAGTCCCAAGTCAATACAAGCGAGTCTCGAGTCAAGTCCCAAATCAATACAAGCGAGTCTCGAGTCAAGTCCCAAGTCAGTACAAGCGAGTCCCGAGTCAAGTCCCAAGTCAATACAAGCGAGTCTCGAGTCAAGTCCCAAGTCAATACAAGTGAGTCCCGAGTCAAGTCCCAAGTCAATACAAGCGAGTCTCGAGTCAAGTCCCAAGTCAATACAAGTGAGCCTCGAGTCAAGTCCCAAATCAATACAAGCGAGTCTCGAGTCAAGTCCCAAGTCAATACAAGTGAGTCTCGAGTCAGGTCCCAAGTCAATACAAGCGAGTCTCGAGTCAAGTCCCAAGTCAATACAAGCGAGTCTCGAGTCAAGTCCCAAGTCAATACAAGCGAGTCTCGAGTCAAGTCCCAAGTCAATACAAGCGAGTCTCGAATCAAGTCCCAAGTCAATACAAGTGAGTCTCGAGTCAAGTCCCAAGTCAATACAAGTGAGTCTCGAGTCAAGTCCTAATTCAATACAAGCGAGTCTCGAGTCAAGTCCCAAGTCAATACAAGCGAGTCTCGAGTCAAGTCCCAAGTCAATACAAAAACATCTTGAGTCAAGTCCCAAGTCAATACAAGTGAGTCTCGAGTCAAGTCCTAATTCAATACAAGCGAGTCTCGAATCAAGTCCCAAGTCAATACAAGTGAGTCTCGAGTCAAGTCCCAAATCAATACAAGCGAGTCTCGAGTCAAGTCCCAAGTCAATACAAGTGAGTCTCGAGTCAAGTCCCAAGTCAATACAAGTGAGCCCGAGTCAAGTCCCAAATCAATACAAGTGAATCTCGAGTCAAGTCCCAAATCAATACAAGCGAGTCTCGAGTCAAGTCCCAAGTCAATACAAAAACATCTTGAGTCAAGTCCCAAGTCAATACAAGTGAACTCGAGTCAAGTCCCAAATCAATACAAGTGAGTCTCGAGTCAAGTCCCAAATCAATACAAGCGAGTCTCGAGTCAAGTCCCAAGTCAATACAAGCGAGTCTCGAGTCAAGTCCCAAGTCAATACAAGCGAGTCTCGAGTCAAGTCCCAAATCAATACAAGTGAGTCTCGAGTCAAGTCCCAAATCAATACAAGTGAGTCTCGAGTCAAGTCCCAAGTCAATACAAGTGAGCTCGAGTCAAGTCCCAAATCAATACAAGTGAGTCTCGAGTCAAGTCCCAAATCAATACAAGCGAGTCTCGAGTCAAGTCCCAAGTCAATACAAGCGAGTCTCGAGTCAAGTCCCAAGTCAATACAAGCGAGTCTCGAGTCAAGTCCCAAATCAATACAAGTGAGTCTCGAGTCAAGTCCCAAATCAATACAAGCGAGTCTCGAGTCAAGTCCCAAATCAATACAAGCGAGTCTCGAGTCAAGTCCCAAGTCAATACAAGCGAGTCTCGAGTCAAGTCCCAAATCAATACAAGTGAGTCTTGAGTCAAGTCCCAAGTCTTAAACTTCGAGTCCTAGTCAGGTCACCAGATGTTACGTCATTTCAGTATTTATTTTGATTAGTAGAATATTAAACTAACATTAATATAACATTAGCATTTTTAAAGTTTCTATTACAACAAAAATAACTTGCAAATGGAATTAGATCATTTCAAGCAGTTCTAATCATTAATCACCTCATTACCAGTCCAATCACCTCATTACCAGTCCAATCACGTCATTACCAGTCCATTACCAGTCCAATCACCTCATTACCAGTCCAATCACCTCATTACCAGTACAATCACCTCATTACCAGTCCATTACCAGTCCAATCACCTCATTACCAGTACAATCACCTCATTACCAGTCCAATCACCTCATTAGCAGTCCATTACCAGTTAAAATAGGTGCTGAAGCAGAAAAAACATTAAAATGTGAGGCAGTGGGCCTCGAAGGCAGAGGCTGAGAAACACTGCACTGTATGGAAGTATTAGTACTCATTACACCTACAGGAACTTTAATAATCACATTCTAAACCATAATCATTAATATCTGGACGGGTCTTTCAGTTCTAACAGTGTGTGTGACTCTGCGGTAGCTCTGCATGGACTGATCAGTGATTGTACTGTTCTGCTCTACTTGAACACTTCCTGTCTGAGACGCTGAGCTTCCTAAACGCTTTAATATTTCAGTAAAGTTCTCAGTGGACGGTGGAAGATCTAGGAGGATGAACAGAGAGAGAGAGCTTCCTTCACATTAGCTGTTTATCATTATGTGGGTAAGTTTGCTAGCTTGTTAGCCAGATAGCTAGCTAACTGCTATATGTTAAATATACAGAGCAGAGACTCAAAAGTTGAACAGAGTGTGAAGTGGTTTCAGCTCCATCTGTGATCTTGACTCCGCGTGTCCTGCATGTCGCAGTTCTTTTTTATTTACTACAGACTAATCTTTGTAGATGAGCGTGATTATTATTTTCCTCGTATCCACACAAATTCAACACTGGCGCCCCCCAAAGCTTCCCGTGATTGGCTGCAGAACTTCACTTGTTGCTAGGTTACGGATAAACTGAGCGGCGCAGCTCAGCTGCCTAGCGTTATAGCACCATTTAATAGAAAATGATCAGTTCTTTGAAGTTTTCTTTATTTATTGTGTTAAAATAGGGTGGCGAGTCTTTTCAAGTCCAAATCCAAGTCAGTGTAAGTAAAGTCAAGTCGCAAGTCTTTAGTGATGTTGTCGAGTCAAGTCACAAGTCATCAGTCATGTGACTCGAGTCCACACGTCTGATAACTACAGTAACAGGCTATACAACATCATGTCTAATGGCACAATCTGATTGGTCGAGAACTGCTCCAGCAGTGTTATTAGTGATAACAGTAACTGTATCATTAGCTAACAGAAGGCACTATCACATCAAATCACTGGTAGTAAACAGAGAAGCTTCCTGTACTGGGGATTTGTAGAAGGTTTCATGGAAGGAGCTCTCATTACTACAAGTAATCGGGGCGGGGGATCACTTTTAGCTAAACACGTGGGGATATTATGGAGTAGAATTCTGTTTAAAGGGCTTTAAAGAGTATAATATTTAGGGTCTGTTTAAATATCTTTGGTTGCAGTTTGTTCTGGCTTGTTCTATCAGGACTGAGATGTGTATGCTTGTGTAAGAAGAAATGAGGGAAGCAGGTCGAGCGCCCAGTTATAAAATAAACACCACCATGCAAAACAAATAGATGCTATTTATAACGAATATTAAATATTCACATCTTTTCGCTTCCTGAATTACAATATCGTCCCTGTCCAATGAAAAACATGGATCTCTATTTTTCTCGATTTTAAGTTTTCTATATCATTTGAACTCATCAATGGTCGTTTACACTGTGTGACAATTTTATGATTAATAGACCAAAAGAAGTGCTCCAAACCAGCTTGGAAATAATTCTGGTTCCATTGACTTACATTGAAAGTAGAGTAGGTTTTTGGTCTCTCCTGTAAAGTTGCAATTTTGCAGATACTTGTTTTTCATTGGACAGTGACGATATGTATGAAACATGTTTAAGCCGAGCTTCTTATTGTATCTGTCTTCTAATCTCATTAGCTTTGTTTGTCTCTATCCGGGGTCGACCAGAGGAGGATGAGTTCCTCCCTCGAGCCTGGGTTCCTCTCAAGGTTTCTTCCTTTTATAGGGAGTGTTTCCTGCCACAGTTGCCTCCGGCTTGCTCTGGGGGGGCTTGGACCTCTGACGCTTTGCTATGCATGGACTCTTTTTTCTTACCATCCTTCTCTTTGATTCCTCTTTTTTATCACCTGCTTTCTGTAAAGCTGCTTTGAGACAATGCTGGATGTAAAAAGCACTATACAAATAAATGATTGATTGATTAATTGATTGATTTGCTTTATACTTATAAGAAAAAACACAAATGTCATTTGTGGTAATGCAGTCCACACGGCAGGCTGGGGTTCAATTCCCCACCATCAGAGTCCTTGTGCTAGACTCCTAACTCTACTTTCACACTTGTATCCAGAGTCATGGACATTTCTACTATCCTACAGAGGACAAAGTCACCAGTACCCCAGATTACCCCACAACTTTGCCCTTTCACGAGTAGTATCTGCTATCGGTGGTATATATGGTGCGTATATATATACACGGTGGTGTAGTGGTTAGTACGGTGGTGTAGTGGTTAGTACGGTGGTGTAGTGGTCAGTACGGTGGTGTAGTGGTTAGTACGGTGGTGTAGTGGTCAGTATGGTGGTGTAGTGGTTAGTACGGTGGTGTAGTGGTTAGTACGGTGGTGTAGTGGTCAGTACGGTGGTGTAGTGGTCAGTACGGTGGTGTAGTGGTTAGTACGGTGGTGTAGTGGTTAGTACGGTGGTGTAGTGGTTAGTATGGTGGTGTAGTGGTTAGTATGGTGGTGTAGTGGTTAGTACGGTGGTGTAGTGGTTAGTACGGTGGTGTAGTGGTTAGTTTGGTGGTGTAATGGTTAGTACGGTGGTGTAGTGGTTATTATGGTGGTGTAGTGGTTAGTACGGTGGTGTAGTGGTCAGTGCGGTGGTGTAGTGGTTAAAACGGTGGTGTAGTGGTTAGTGCGGTGGTGTAGTGGTTAGTATGGTGGTGTAGTGGTTAGTATGGTGGTGTAGTGGTCAGTACGGTGGTGTAGTGGTTAGTACGGTGGTGTAATGGTTAGTACAGTGGTAACATGTAACATCACATAACTGTGATGTTTGTGGTAATGCAGTCCACACGGCAGGCTGGGGTTCAATTCCCCACCATCAGAGTCCTTGTGCTAGACTCCTAACTCTACTTTCACACTCGTATCCAGAGTCATGGACATTTCTACTATCTTACAGAGGACAAAGTCACCAGTACCCCAGATTACCCCACAACTTTGCCCTTTCACGAGTAGTATCTGCGATCGGTGGTATATATGGTGTGTATATATACGGTATATATGGTAAATATGGTGTGTATAAATATGGTATATATATCAATGTGGATCATTACCTGGATTTCTAATCCATCCATCCATTATCTTCCGCTTTATCCTGCTAGTCAGGGTCACTGGGGGCTGGAGCCAATCCCAGTGGCATTAGGTGAAGGCAGGGTTCACCATGGACTGGTCACCAGTCCATCACAAGGCCAACACACTCACACCTACAGCCAATTTAGAGTGAGTGATCAACCTAACATGCAAAGAAGATGCAAACTCCACACGGAACGGCTCGGACCAGGAATCCAACCCGGGTCGTCTTGCTGTGAGGCGACAGTGCTGACCACTACACCTCCGTGCTGCCCACCATTTCTAAATTTGAACGCAGTATAAAGGTCAACTGCCATTTTTGGTGGGGTACTCGGTGGTGCTGGTGACAGTCAGTCACTCTGGATAAGAGCGTCTGCTGAACATGCAACAACTGCAATGAATTACAATTCCAGCTACGGACGTTCTGACAGGGAGTGTTCCAGGGCGGAGGTCAGGTTCCCATCACCACCACCACTGACATTTCTACGGCCTTTCACGTCAAACCACTCTGCATGACTTTGTTTACGTCTTAACCGGCAGGAATTTGGTGGAATTCCTCGATTAGTACCCCAGAGGGTCAGAGCTGAGCTGCTTGGGTAAATCCTATTGTTAAGCTGAAAACTAATCAGGTGAGCACAGAAAACAGAAAACACAAGACTGACAGCCAAAGCCTTTGGACAGGTTTTCGGGCTGGGTTGGGCGCTACGCGGTCAAAAGTCACGGAGCCGCAGGTCTTTGAAGTGACTGAGTGCTTTGAGAGCTGAGTCACGTTCTACATCAGTGTCACAGTTGGACAGATGAACAAGTCTGGTGACGTCCCATTCTTAAACCATAGGGTTTAATATAATAATCAGCCCAACCTTTGCAGCTATAACAGCTTCAACTCCTCTGGGTAGGCTCTCCACACGGTTTAGGAGTGTGTTTATGGGTGAGATCAGACACTGATGTTGGACGAGAAGGTCTGGCTCACAGTCTCCGCTCTAATTCATCCCAAAGGTGTTCTATCAGGTTGAAGTCAGGACCTGAAGGCCACATAAGGTTTGGAGGTCTGTAGCAATTGACTCTGCAGAAAGTTGCTATGCTCCTCAGCATCCGCTGACCCGCTCTGTCATTGTACGTGGCTACCACCTCCTGGCTGAGCTGCTGTCGTTCCAATCGCTTCCACTTTGTTATAACACCACTGACAGTCCACTGTGAAATATTTAGTAATCAGGAAACTTCACCACTGGACTTGTTGTTCAGGTGGCGTCCTATCACGGTACCACACTGGAGTTCACTGAGCTCCTGAGAGAGACCCACTCTTTACTAATGTACGTAGAAGCCGTCTGCATAACTAGGTACTTGATTTTATACACCTGTGACCATGGAAGTGATTGGAACACCTGAATTCAATGATTTGGATGAGTAGTATGGGTAGTATGGTGGTGTAGTGGTTAGTATGGTGGTGTAGTGGTTAATATGCTGGTGTAGTGGTTAGTATGGTGGTGTAGTGGTTAATATGCTGGTGTAGTGGTTAGTATGGTGGTGTAGTGGTTAGTATGGTGGTGTAGTGGTCAGTACGGTGGTGTAGTGGTTAGTATGGTGGTGTAGTGGTTAGTATGGTGGTGTAGTGGTTAATATGCTGGTGTAGTGGTTAGTATGGTGGTGTAGTGGTTAGTACTGTGGTGTAGTGGTCAGTATGGTGGTGTAGTGGTTAGTATGGTGGTGTAGTGGTTAGTACGGTGGTGTAATGGTTAGTACTGTGGTGTAGTGGTCAGCATGGTGGTGTAGTGGTTAGTACGGTGGTGTAGTGGTCAGTATGATGGTGTAGTGGTCAGTATGGTGGTGTAGTGGTTAGTATGGTGGTGTAGTGGTCAGCATGGTGGTGTAGTGGTTAGTACAGTGGTGTAGTGGTTAGTATGGTGGTGTAGTGGTTAGTACGGTGGTGTAGTGGTTAGTACGGTGGTGTAGTGGTTAGTACAGAGGTGTAGTGGTTAGTACGGTGGTGTAGTGGTTTGTATGGTGGTGTAGTGATTTGGTAGTATTGTGTATATACCATATATACCAGTGATCGCAGACACTACTCATGAAAATGCGAAGTTGTGGGGTAATGGGGGGGTACTGGTGACTTTTTCCACCAATAACTAAACAAACACCTGCCCCACACAGCAAAGTAGACGGTAACAACGTGGTATCTGGGGTGGAAAATCACATTTACTGCCCCGTGGAGAACGTGTGAACTTTGCAAGCACAAAAAAGAACTGATAACGGCGCTCAAGCAGGAGTCCACACTCACATCAGTATAAATACAGCGTGTGTCACTGGAGAAATATAGATTAGTAGGTTCTGTTGACAAGCTGCAGCTGGATGATTAACATCTTTTATGACCACCTCGTGCCTTCTGAGGACACTGAACTTTGGAGCTGGTAATCTTAAACACGTACAGGTTTACAGGTGGACACGGCCGGCCGTCTGCGCCGAGGAAACATACACAGGAATAAACGGGGTGGAAAATTCCACTGTACTGAGCCTTCTGCCGGGATTCAGGCACAAGATGAGTGAGTAATGTAACTTAATTGATCCGATGATGCTGCGGGTTTAAAATTATCCCCAACACCTGCCGTGCTGGACTGACCAATCGGGATTGCGCAGCTCACTGGACTGAGTAGGCCTGGGCTTAGAGGTGGACACATATACTATATATATATATATACACACACACACACATACTATATATGATATAAATACATACAATAAATGAACACTGACCGACGGCATGGTTCCATAAAAACATTGATATCGAGTTAAACATTGGTGATATTGGTGGAATCATTAAATAATAATCACATTCACAGATTTTTAATTAGTATTTTTAATAAGTGGCATCACTTAAGTGGCTCTTTGTGTCTGTTCCAACTCCTTAAACCTCAAAACGCTAAGTTTTCTGGTGTATATGTACCTTCGTAATGCAACGTTACACTTTAGCTGTATTGCCCACCGTTATCTGTGCCTGCTGCACCAATACTGCTTGGACACTCATTCTAGTACATATGCATTCTCATCAGCTGAACAATTTCAGACTGGGGGGTTTTAAAAAGCTGATTCCAGACCATCGCATGCTAAAGCTTCATCTAATGCCCTCCTGAAACAGCACGTCCAATTGAAAAAAAAAACCCCAAAAAAAACAAAGAAAACAAAAGAAAATAATCTCTTTTGTTCATTCATAGGATTCATACAAATTAGTGTAAATACACCAATAAATAAAACAAATACAGTGCATGTTAATTCATAATATGCTAATTTAGATCATTCACATTCCTCAAAGAAAGAAAGAAAGTATTACAGTTTTGGCAACAAAGGAAAATTAAAGGGGAATTCCTACAAATATCAGTAGAACACAGTGGTGGTGATGGGAATCAGGGGGTCGCAATGACACATATAGCCATTTTATTTAGTATTACATTTTATATTAGTCCATAACATTTTCAAAACTATCATAAAACAACATCTCAGACATTCAAGCAGCTCATTCATGACCAGTTCGTGTACTAATTTTAAAGCTTTTATAGGTGGACGTCTGGTTCCATTCACCACTACTGTGAACAATTCAGTCTCTGTAACTCTAGGACGGAGTGTTTGATGCCAAACCACTATGAACATCTCTGGAGCAATTTTGGTTGGAAAAAAATTCTGGAATTCCCCTTTAATTCTTCAGTTCTACATCTGATGGAACAGAAGCGAATCCATGTCGGCGAACGGAGGAAAAGTGCCGTGACCACTCACATGACCAGACAGTCATGTGTAGTCCACCTCCTATAATCATACAAAGGCTTACAGGGTAGCGAGCCAGCAGGCTTTCAGCGGTCACTGAGTTCATACTATTGTACATTCCTTGCTCGCCCCCTGCTGGCCAGGCTTAGACACTGCATGTTGTGGAAAGACGCGTTCTGTGGTTTTCTGAAAGAGATGCTTCTAAACAGCTGCACGCTTTGCACCACTTTAAGACTCCTTTCCTGTTTATTTCAACACCAGGGCGGACGTAGAGGCATTGTAGTGTCCTTCAGTGGCTCCGTCGCTTTTGAGAAGCTTCTGCACTGAAAATGAAAAAAATAATAAAAATAAAGTCCCTCACGCAGCAGCTTTGGTCCAAGAGAGGGAGGTACCGCATCGATGGGAGGAGGAGAGAAAAAGATGAAACGTGGTTTGAGGGGTGATGAATAAACAATAAACGGGTGAGAAAGTAACAGAAGGGGCGAAGAAAAGAAACGAGATGGTGGAAGAGGGAGAGGAGCGTGCTCGGCCTGGTCTCTGTCCTGGTGCTGAGGGTCATTTTAACACCAGCGTGGCCTCGCTGCCGTCTTTCCTCCTCAGGTACAAACCCTGGCTCAGGTGATGCTCCCGGCGCAGGTACGCATAGAAGTAGTCGGACACGAGCAGGATCTGAGAAACAAACAAACAAAAACAAACAAACACACCATTAATCAGTGCACAGAACGATGTGTATCAGTTTAAAAAGAATTATTTTCAGGGTTGCCAGTTTTTCAGACGGGACGCGAAGGGGCCTGATGTTTCAAAGTGGTTGTTTTATTTTGTTTATATCATTTATTAATTCTGGAATGTCTTTAAACCTTTAATGTTCTTTTCAACTGTTCGGTAGAGCACGTTTTAAATCACTATATCTTTACTAGAGATGGACCGATCAGCATTTTTGAGGCCGATTCCGATCGCTGATCACCTTTCAGCAGTATCGGCCGATAGCAGATACCGATAGAGGCCAGGGCTATACGCCACGGCAGGGCTACACGAAGTTATTAGTGCAAGCAAGTCATTTTTAACGAGCTCATCTAAAACAGCATAATATTTTTTTTTAATTATCAGTAAATAAACAAAATAAATCAAACAAATATCCCCAATACTGCAATCATTACATTTAGACCCTTTAATTTATTTAAATAAAAAAAAGCTAATTAAATAAATGCAGTAAAAACTGCAGTCATTAAACGCAGACTCTGTTATTTTAAACTAAATCTGTAATTATTAAATGTAGATCTTGAATTATTGCTGCTGTACGACATGCATGCTGTTCTCACGACGCCGCTGCTTTAGTCAGTCTGTCGAAACTAAAAGGGTATGTGTTTTCACCTAGTGGTTCAGATAGGAATTGCAGGGAGCTGGCCGGAGGTCTCCTCTTCCTGGATGAAACTCTAGCTGGAAATACAGAAATTAGGCTCGTTTGTTTAACGCTATTGATCGTCTCTCGGTATCGGCTAAATTGGAGAAATATCAGCCAATCACCGATCGCATATTTTAATTAAAAATTATCCAATACCGATACATAGCCAATCGATCCTTCCATCTCTAACGATGAAGGTGTTGTACTTAACCTGCCTGTGCCATCTCTACCAGTCGTTAGGAAAGTAAAGATGCCTCACGAGAGTTAATAATCAATGCAAACATGCCACGAGACTGCAATCGGTTGAGATGTAAAATTAATAGATATGCTTTTGAAACAGCAGAGGGCGCTGGCGCTGTCTACTTCTCTTGTTTGTCGGCTGTACATCACGTAAGGATGTCGTCACATCAGGGTGAAAACTAGGGTGTGCAAATAGGGAGGTGCAAAAACATAAACCTGCACGTTTTAAACACTGCACGTACGTCAATTATTCACTCCTGA
Organism: Megaleporinus macrocephalus; assembly: GCA_021613375.1. Lineage (NCBI taxonomy): Eukaryota > Metazoa > Chordata > Actinopteri > Characiformes > Anostomidae > Megaleporinus > Megaleporinus macrocephalus. The sequence goes on along the minus strand of CM038704.1, from coordinate 7,815,395 downwards.
GCGCAAACGTGAAACTCGCCATGTCCTTTAATGTTTTTTGCTCTCGCGATTTGATATTTGTCCTCTCGCGCAAACTGCAATACGGTCAGCTGCTCTCTGCGCTCGAGAGAACCCTCAGCGCTCGAGCATTCACAGGGGCGGTTTTCACAGACATGGGCCGAACGCTATTGGCTGATAGCACCTGGTTTCGTGACTGACCGCTCACTACGAACAGCCTCTCAAACTACAACAAACATGGTGGATGAGGAGCCAACAAGAGAGGCAGTCTTATCTTCTTATGAGCCCGTATTCACTTCAGTTTACTT